>CM046442.1:105912616-106462616 GCA_025506515.1 Flaveria trinervia | reverse complement strand
GGAGGTAGAGGAGATCTATAGGTGTGTGAGGGATGGGCTGAGGGCATTGATTGGGGTGACGTGGTGGTGGCGGTGGCGGTAGTGAAGATAGGTCTGTATAGTGGTGGAGGTGATGAGGGAGTAAAGACTGTGGTGGTGGAGGGAAACGGTGCTGGGTGGAAGGTATGGTGGAGGCTGTGATAGATGTGGTGGATGTGGTGGATGTGGTGGAAGTGGTAGTGATAAAGGTCACCTTACGCTTCTTCTTTTTCTGGCCATGGGATTTGGCCATTCTCTTCCTCCTTGATCCAGTTGAGGAGGAAGCTCCCCCTACAATCCCGCCTGAGGACCCCGGAGCATAAGTTGGGTCAGTTTCTGTATCTCCGGAGCCTCTTGGTTGTTCACCAACAACCCTTAACCCATGTTCTATGGGAACAACTTTCCTTCCCACAGTTCGGGTAAGTGGCTCCTCATCCGATTCAGCCTCATCCTCCTCGTTAAGAACAAAATCTTGATGAAATCCCGCTGACTCAGTTACTTCAGCAGATGTGACAGACACAGGAGGTACAGAATCAGACACAGTGCCTCTGAGTGGAATAGCATCATCCCCACTGTCATCCTCATCTGAGTCAAGAGTGGGTAGGACTATCTGTTCCACATCAGAGTCACTGTCCTTGTGACGCCACTTTCTCTTTTCCGGCACTACATAGTCTTCTCTGGCAAGATGACCAAACAACCTCCTGACCGGAGGCTTCACTTGCTTTCCCCTGTATACTTTCATCCTTCCCAGGGTGGTGTCATCCATTACCTCCAATACCACCGAATCCTCTTGTTCTTTTGGCAGGGAAGGAAGCTTCTGATCTATTATCATTTGCATAAACTGTGGGTACATACAGAAGGCTTCCTTTCCTTTCCCCTCGATGTTCTCCACCAGATAGGTGAAGATCATCTTAGAGAAGCTGAACAGAGGTTCAGCACCAATGCAACGTATGCGTTTTGCATCTGATCCGACAGCTCATCAAACCCACCTTTTCTTGAAGCCATGCACTTGAGTAGCACATGTGCAAGGTATTTAAACTGAGGACAGAGGTTACTCTTGTTGAGTACCCCTGAATTGATGTCCCCAAAGTATTTGGCTCTGAGAAAACATCCTCTGACAGTGAGGGGATGTAGACGGGTTGGGCAGTCACCGTCATCCCCCAATTGAAGTACAATCCTTAGATCCTCCTCAGAAACGGTAATATCCTCGCCAAATATGGTACTTCTTATGCAGTGAGGTTCAGATGATCTATCAACTGTAGCGCCTTCCCAGAAGGCTTGTTGAATGGATCGATATGGGGTGCAAGGGGTAGAGATGGAATGGGCAATCCGTGATCTCAATAGAAACGTGATAATGCTAGAGAATTCTGCAGCATTTCTGGATGTTAAGTCCAGATGGGCACATATATTATGCTTTGTGCTCATAGTCCATCTACTCGCCATCTGTTACACAAAGATAGTAAACATTAGTACCATTTACTAAGAAAGTCATGAACTCGTTAAGCTTGAAGAACATCTTTCTGTCATGCGATTGAAATTGTGCGACTGAGTTCAAACGTGCGATTGAACCGTGCGAAAGGGGTTCAGTCGTACGATTGAATGGTACAAATGGGGTTCAGTCGTGCGATTGACCCCATACGTATCTCAGAGTGTGCGATTGGGCTCCTACGCATATACCTTCATGCGGTTACATCAGTCATGCGACTGAACTTCATACACATGGTTCAGCCATGCGTATGGGCAGTTTGAGCCCTTCATTCGTGCGACTGAAGTTCATCTTGCTGTCCATTCGCATGAAGACCAACTGTGCGATTCACATTTTCAGTTTCACCAATTTTTTGTTTTAACCTCTATATCTAGTTCATTGGACTCGCCATCTCGTTACTAGTGACCTATTAACTTAATTTTAACATTTAGCTTAGTTTATGTAGGTTATTAGGGCATTTTTCAATCCGATCAATGTTTCATTCGAATAACCCAAATTGGACTCAAAATCTTCTGATTTCTATAAGGTTGAACTGCAATGTACCTGTATTCTTGTCAATCGAATGTCAGAAGATGAATAGCAATGTGAACAACTAGCTCTAGAAATTTTGGCAGAGTAACGGGAAAGAAAGCGATTTGGGGTGCGATTGGGAGTGATGAGTGAGATGCGATCGACTGAGGCCCTTTAAATACTAACCCTAATTTCAATCAGCCGACTGGCCTCATTCGCTCAATTCATTCGGGCGACTGAGGTTCAGTCGTGCGATTGGTCCAGTCGGTCGCTTTCAGTCGGCCGACTGAGTCTCAGTCGGTCGACTGACTCATTCGGTCTCCTTTATTCGCATCTCAATTAACCGACTAAGGCTCAGTCGGTTGACTGACTCATTTGCACCATGTCATTTGGTCGAAAGGATCATTCTTAAACGCCATTCGGTTGAATGACTCAATTTCATGTCCAATCGTGCGAATGGGATCCATTCGCATGGTTGGTCCATATTCATGGTCCAATCGTGCGAATGGGTCACACTTGGTAGATTTTCTGCCATTTTGAACATATTAACCTTTTGAAATAGACATTATAAGCTCTTAACCAATTCAGTCACTTCAGAAGTGACCTTTTAAAATTTGAACAACATGCGGCCATCTCAGACATGACCCTTTTAGGTAAGTTAATTCCCTTCTGATTTTCCTGATGTAGTCCGACAGACACACAAATTAAAAGATTAACATAGAAACTTAAACTAAATACACAAATAAAGTTTATTTTTGGACTTTTTGTGAGAGATAAAACCCTAATATGGAAATCTACGGGATTTGGTTTGGGAGTAGACAACTTCAACTTAGATTGATCATATCTGGACCAATTTTATTTTGGAATCATACAGGAACATCAAATCATTTGGGACTTGTTATTAAAACTTTTTTATGCTTAAATTTTCGGTGTTCATCCAGAGTCGTTAGCAACTTAAGGAAATCATACTGAAACTCTTAGATTTTCACATTGATTTGAACTCTTGAGAATGTAGCCACTAAGATTGTCAGTATGTTTGTCCAATTAAATCCATACACAGACTTTTGACGCAGACTGGTGACTGATTTAGGTTTAATTATTTCAGCTAACATTTGTGGATCCCACACTTATATGGTAATCAACATTCCTCAGAGGTTTTTGAGCGGTCTACGGGTATTATTATAAGAAGAGACTATTCTTAGAGCTTTCAAAGAGAAGCCTGTCCTCAGGTCAGTGCCATCGCACAGCAGAGAGGCGGCAAACAACAATGAATTCTAGAATATCTAGGTTATGCTTATCCTCAGGTCAGTGCCATCGCACAGCAGAGAGGCACACAACCTATCTCCTTGTTAGAGCAGCTTATTTTATTTTACACAATATGCACCAACAACATAAGTCATTAGCTTTATTGCATTTGTCTTTCATTTGTTTCTTGCTTTGCTCTAATTATGGTCATCCGCACACGTTTGTGGCATTTAAATGCTCATTACCCCTTATTGGAATATATTGATTGTGTTAACCAGTGATAAGATGGAAGCCCACAGTCAATTGAACAACTTAGTTTGATCTTGAGATCACCAATCAGGTCTAATTGTCTATTGTGTTGAATCTACCAACATATCATTTTTGTGGTCTAGCAGCCTCTAAGTCTACTTTCTTTGTGTCACCTTAGGAGTTGCCAGTTTTCTATCATCTTCCCTTTTTATATTGCTTAGACTACACAGACTTATACTTTGAACTTTTGCATCTTTTCAAAACTTAAATTTTTAAAGTCCCTCTTGATTTGTTCCTGTGTACTATCATTTTCCAAAGGTATTGAATCGGTATCACAGACACAATCTACCATATTTCAGCTAGTTACCCCTTCTCCCTCATTTTTTTAATGTTAAGTTGCTGACATATGCTCCCCCTAAAATACTAAAATCATTTCGGATTTAATTATTTTTGGATTTTAATAAACAACAAAATAACATGAGTTTAAATACAACAGACAAAAAGAAAAAACAGATAACATAAAATAAAATAAACTTTAACGAAACTACATCGGACTAGACAGTATTCTCATCAGGAATTACCTCACTTTTCTTTTTAACGTCGTTGACCTCTAGCAAATATTGAAAACGTGGTTTATCAAAGGCTTTAGTATAGAGGTCAGCATGTTGAAAATCATTATTAATTTTAACCACATCAATTAAGTTCTTTTCAAAACAGTCTCTTATGAAGTGGTATTTAATACCGATGTGTTTGGTCTTAGTCCGAGTCACTATACGCCGTGAGCTCAAAATCATCATCATGAGGATACCACGACCCCAGTGTGGGTGTACCCTTTAGATAGCGAAAAATCCTTTTGACCCCGATCAGATGATTGACCTTAGGTTTAGCTTGATATCTGGAACATAAACATGTAGCATACATGATATCAGGTCTTGAGGCAGTGAGATACATGAGGGATCCAATCATTCCTCGGTACATAGTGGCATCTACAAGATCTCCATTCTCATCAGGTGCTATATCATGATTCGTAGCAAGTGGAGTCCCAGCAGTAGAAGCATTCTCCATGTCAAAGCGACTGAGAATGTCTCCTACATACTTGGTCTGATGTAGAAAGATCCATTAGGTGTTTGATCCACCTGTAACCCGAGAAAGAACTTCATCTCCCCCATAGCACTCATCTCAAACTCCTTGAATGTCTCCAAAGTTTCTGATTTGGATTTCAGAAACATTACCCAAGTGAACCTTGAGTAGTCATCAGTGACCACAAAACAGTACACGTCGCCTGCAATGGTCCTTGTACTAACTGGACCAAACAGATCCATGTGAAGAAGCTCAAGATGAAGTTCTATTGAATGAACTTTCTTTTCCTTATGAGCCTTCTTTGTCTGTTTGCCTTTCTTGCAAGCTACACAAAAGTCAGGAAGTTGGAAGTTCTTGACATTTACTCCTCTCACTAAATCCTTCTGAATCAAATGATTCATCTTCCTTTGACTAATGTGTCCCATTCTCCGATGCCAGGAGATTGAATCCTTCTCAGTAGCTTTAGATAAAAAACACTGAACCTCATGATCCGTTGTAGCAGCTGTAGACAGATCCAAGACATAAAGGTCTTTATATCTTGAAGCAGTCATCAGAACTTGCTCCTCTGGGATCATATATTCTTTCTTCAGCACGTAACACTTCTGGTTATCGAAGATGACTTTAAATCCTTTATCACAGATTTGGGAAACAGACAGTAAGTTGTTCTGAAGTTGTTGAACGTAGTTCACCTTATCAAACTTAACTTTCTGATTTCCCTCTTCTCCCTGAGCTGTGATATAGCCTCCTTTGTTTCCCGCAAAGGAAACATGCCCTCCTTTTATTTGTTTGACGTTAGATAAAAGGACTCTATTTCCTGTCATGTGCCTGGATGCTCCGTTGTCTATAATCCACGTGTTAGTCTCAGCACTGTATCGAACACCCTGCACATACAAAGTAAATGAATTAGTTTAGGTTAGGAACCCAAGCTTTGACTGTCTTGGGTTTCCCAGAGGCATCACACATCATAAACTCCACCCATTGACCCTTAGAGGGTGAGGGTAGCTCAGGTTCCTTCTTGTTATCAGTATCAGACACGAAGGTTGACTTTTCTTTCCATAAGCCAAATTTGTGCAATGCCTGTTTATGATAAACAGCCGTCTGGCTTGAAAGTTGGACTTTAGGTTCACTAGCTCTTCTAGGTGGAGTTAAAGAGCTCCTCTTAGAAGACTTAGGTTTTGAGTCTTGAAGTTCAATCTTCTTCCTAGGTGTCTGATAAAAATTACAGTAGGAAGCAATGTGTCCATATTCTCCACAGTTGTAGCACGCTCTGCTATCAAGTTTATGATTAAACTTTATTTGTGGAGAGGTACGTGACACTCTAGTAACATCAATCACTTTAGGTTTTAACTCTTGTATTTTTGATGTTTTCTCTGGTTTAACAAAATTTACAGTTTTAGTCTGTTTAACATGTTCCACTTTTTGGTTAACTGGTTTTTGACTTGAAGCATGTGAGAAAGTAACACTTGAAGTCCTTTCAGGTTCTGATTTGACTTTGTTAGAACTTGACTTTAAGTTAACCTTTTCAAACTTCTTTTCCAGATTAACATAAGGCAATTTTCTCTTTGCCTTTGAAGTGGTCTCCTTTTGTTTGTTTCCAGTGTCAATAGATGAACATAGGGAATCTGGATCACTTACAAGAGGAGTAGTCACTACATGATCCTTGATGGGATTAATACTTAAAGGTCTAGACTTAGTGTTCATCAAGGTCTCAGGTGGTGGTGGAACCACTTTGTAGCCTAGTCCCTCCCCGTTGTTCCTTTCTTTTACTAAGTGTTGGACTATATGCGACGAACTAGTCTAACTATGCAGTTTCTGTTTTAGTGAATTGACTTCTACTTCTTGAACTGCCTTTTGTTTCTTAGTGTCTTCTAGGGAGTTTAGATAGTACCTAATGTCATTTGCTTGGTTAAAAGCCACTACTTCGGTTTCCCTAAGTTGTTTAGTCAATAGGTCTATTTTTTTGTAACTATGCTCATTTTGTTTTAGTACTCTATTAGCCTCAGTGCACAGACGTAAATCTTTTACTAAGTTATCATTATGAGCTAATAACCTAGCAAATTTTTCATCTATGCTATTCCTAAAAGTATCACAATCAGAACAAGCATGATTATTAAAAATTTGGTTAGTGGTACTTACCTGAGTTGGTTCAGAAGAGTTAGCCATCAGTGCAGCATCAGATGTTTCTGGTTCTGGTGATTCTGACTTTTCTATCTCTGACGTGGAAACTTCCTCAATTGGTTTGTAACTGACCTCGGCTGCAGTTGTTTCTTCACTATGTGACATTGCTATCTCAACTGCTAGATCACCTTCACTCGCAGAATCATCATCAATATCCTCAACACTGGTAATGTTAGATTCTCCTGGTGAGACAAACCTAAAACTCCAATCCTGTCCTTCATCATCATGAGCAGTTAAGGCTTTTGGATCCTTGTTTGATGAAGTAGAACTAGTGGCTTGCTTGTCTTGGCGAGTAAAGGATGAGAACGGGTTCCCATTCCCCGTCTTCTTTGGCTTGACACATTCTTTTTTGAAGTGCCCCTTCTCACCACAGTTAAAGCAGGTCACTTTACTCTTGTCGAAGCCAAAGGTGGTATCCTTAGTAGCAACCAAGTTCTGTCCAGTCTTTTTCACAAATTTCTTCGCCCTCCGGACAACACTTGCTAAGGCCCACATTATATCCATTCTCTCAAGCTCCATCTCATCCACCTGCTCGTAGTCCTCATCTGCCAGATGGTAGTTTCCAATCTTCCCGGCAACAAGTCCATCATATGAATGAACCACTGCTGCTAAAAGATCCATATGCTCTCGAGGTACTTCCACGGTCACATTACCGAGGTTCTCGATCTTCAGTTTAGTAGCGTTTGCTTCTGATCCAATATATTGGGTACATGATGACCCAGACGTGTCTGATCCAGAAGGAGAAGCATGTGAAGGACCTGACGAGCTAGACACAAAAGCAGTCTGGAGTGGTGCTTCAGATGTCTTAGCTTGAGGCGTGGCGTTGTATAAAGCTGGATTTTGTGTGTACGAAGACTTCTGAGCTCTATACTTCATCCTTAGTGCTTCTTCTCGTAACTTAAGAATGAAGTCATTATATCCAGCTTTACAAGTATTCCATTCTGTCTCAGGTTAGACACGAATGTAGCCCACTTATCAGGCAATCCGTCTGCGAAGTTGCTTACTTTCTCTTCCATGGAAGTAGCCAGTCCATGTGTATGCAATTCGCTCATCAAGTGGTAGAATCTGTCTATGACTTCGTCTAAACTTTCATTACCAACTGATGAGAAGTTATCGAATTCCTTCTTTAACTCCTTTGCCTTGATTGCCTTCAATGATGCATTCCCATCACATCTCTTCTCTAGCTCATCCCACAGTTTCTTGGACTGCTTGTTCTCTTAATACTGGTTGAATATGTCTTTGGGGATAGACTGAGTGATCAATGCATAAACTCTTTTCTCTGCATTGTACTTTACTTTCTGTGCGTCTGTCATCCCGCTTAATGTTAGCTTAACTCCATCAGCTCCCACCGGTGTACTATAACCAATCTCAATGGCTTCCCACAGATTAGGATCTAGTCCATTAAGGTAGATCTCAAAACGTTGTTTCCAGTGGGGAAACTCATCTAAAGTCAAAAGCTTTGGTGGTTTATTCTGATTCCCCACCTCACTCTCAAGCAACAGCAGGTTCTGTATCCTTGAGTCCTTCCCAGCAGTAAAGGCTGACATCTGATCTTCCATGACTAATAAACTTATAATCTAATCAAACAAACTTTCACTGATGCGACTGAAGGATGCAAATGAGCTAATCGTGCGTATAAACTCTGCGATTGGTTCAATCGTGCGGCTGAACTGGGCGATTGGTTCAGTCGTGCGAATGAATCTGGTGCATATGAGCTATGCGAACGAACGGTTCAGTTGCCCGAATGAGGGTGCGACTATGTCCAATCGTGCGTATGAGCAATGCGAATGGAGTCCAGTCGTGCGAATGAGTCACTCGTGCGACTGAAGCTGCTGTTTTGCGAAAATTTCTAGGTTGATGGGTTTCAGCCGTAAGATTCGAAATTTCACAAGTTCTAATCGCCTAAGTCCGTACAAACCAAACTTCGATGAGCAGGGAACTTCCAAGATCACTTTTGATGCCAAAGATTGCGTTTTTAGTGCAAAAACACAAACTTTTATGCAATCTTGATTGAATCAACACGTAATCAAGAGCCAATAGCTCTGATACCACTTGTTAGGACCTGGTATTTGACCGAAATACCTAGAGATTAACGTGTAAACAAGATCAAATAGTGCGGAATCCTATTTGATTGGCGATCCAATCAGTGAGAACACACGAAGACTCTAACGTTAGAAATCGATTGGAAATCGATCTAATGTGTTCTGTGAACTTGGAGAACGAGTTGGAAGGTTTCTGGACGGCTAGGGTACGTCTGGAATCGTAATTGATCGAGAGTCCTTGTTTTTCACGAATTGAGTTGTATTTATAGGTTGGTATTATTCAATCGTGCGACTGAACCATTAGTCTGGTTCAGTCGTGCGATTGAACCATGCGGTTGATTCATTCGTACGACTGAGTGTTCAGTCGTGCGACTGAGCCAATCTTATATTACAATCGTGTGACTGATCCAGTCTCCTGGTTCAGTCGCGCGACTGAGTCAATCGTGTGAAGTTATTCATGCGTATGGTTCATTCGCATGAGCCATTCGCATGAGAACTTCATTATGTTAAGTTTAAATGTATTAATTAATAAACATTATATGTAATCATTCAAGCAATTACTAACCTAATTAACCAATTCACTGTCGACACATTAATGAAACATTAAACATTGTAACTAACAAACTATCAATATCATTTCATTAATCATACCAAACAAGATCTATTACATCACATATCATGATCTAGGGACATACATGTATCAACAGAAGCGATCTCATACTAAACGAAAGAACTTTCACTTTCCATAACCAAAATGAAAGAAATTCGACCTATTCCTGCAATTGCGGTCAGTCTCACTACCTCTTTAGTTGTCGCCCCCTACTTGCTCATTCGCAATGACTACCACAAGAAATTAGCCCCTATCTCTAAAGGGGCTTATGCACTCCACGACTTTCTTATGTTATGGCGAAGACTGAATTTAGCTTCCAACCCTAGTCAGCAAGCTTCAAAAGTCCTTTCTCCTTTCTTTTCCGAAACTCAAATAGAAAACTCTCCCCATAGGACCGGGTTTTGAGGTTGTCATACCAATTTCATCCGATATATAGTTTGAGTTATAAGACCCTCTTTATGAATTATAAGGGCCTCTTTATGCTCTCAAAGACCGGCTTTTACAGAACTGAGATTCCATAGGCCGAAACGAAGCCCTTTAAAGGTAGAATTAGGAGTCGAAGCCATGCGTTTAGCCCGATTGCTATTCGCCCTTTTTAGCACTAGACTGACATTCTCATTTCGCTTGTTCAGTTCAACGAAAGCCGGTACTAATCAAGCACAGTTTAGCCCTATGATTGAATTGCGATAGTTGGATTCCCTCTTCCTATAGCTATGACTGGCAACCCCTATAAGTCAGTTTTTACTCCCGAGCCTATCTAAAAAAAATATGGTCTAGCTAGTTATCACTTCTCCCCCTATAGTTATAGCAGTACTGGGGAATTCCTCTATCTTCTTTGAATGAGGAGAGAGAGTACTCATTCCTCTCCCTCTGGTCGAGTGGCTTCGCTCCTATAAGCTAGTTCTCACTTCCGAGCTCTAACTCCTTACTTTCATAGTTTTGTCAAAAATGGGTTGAAGCAATATAAGAGGAGTTGCTTCAACTCAAAAGGCAAAAGGTTTGGAACCTATTTTCTCTTCCTCAAGGGAAGACCATAATAGGTACCAAGTGGGTATTTAGGAACAAAAAAGATGATAGAGGACTTGTCATCAAGAACAAGGCAAGACAAGTTGTTCAAGTATACACAAAATAAGAATGAATTGACTAGACATATGTTTTTTCTCCGGTATCAAGACTTGAAGCTCTTAGGTTATTTGCTGCTTTTGTTGCATCTAAGGATTTCAAGCTCTCTATTGGCCACATCAAGCTCCAAGAAAATGGTATGAGATACTATATCAGTACCTTGTTCAGGATGGCTACAAGAGGGGTAATATTAACAGACACTCTTCATTCATGGAATAGCAAATGACTTGATGTCAGTTTAAGTTTTTGTAGATGACATCATCTTTGGGTCAACTAATTCAAAGATCTGCAATGACTTTTAGAAGCTAATGAAGAATAAATTTGAAATGATGGGAACTTACTTTCTTTCTTAGAATTCAAGTGAAGCAGGTTGACAATGGTATCTACATAAACTAGTCAAAGTGTGTTCAAGACACCCATAGCTAGAAACCACTCCCTAGGACTTGATCATGAGGGGAGGTGTGTTGAAAAACATCTCTACAGTGCTACGATTGGGTCTCTTATGTACCTCACAGTCAGCATGCCCGATATCATGTTTTCTACATGTATTTGTGCAAGATATCAAGCCAACCCCATAATGTCACACCTGGTTGTTGTCAAGAGAATTCTCATATATCTCAAAGGTGCTCCTAAACTAGGCATTTGGTATCCAAAGAATTTTGACTTTAATCTGTATGCCTATACAAATAGTGACTATGGTGGCTGCAACATGAATGCAAAGTCTGTATCTGGGGGAGGTCATTTCTTTGGTGGAAGGATAGCCTCATGGCAATGCAAGAAACAATCCTATATGTTTGCATCAATTGCTGAATCTGAATACATTATTGCTGCAAGCTGCTATACTCAAGTGTTTTGGATTCAAAATTGGATGTCGTACTATGGATTCAACTACAAAGAGAGTTCATTTACATAGAGAAGAATAGTGCTATCTCTATATAGATAATCCTATAAAGCCCTCCAAGACAAAGCATATCAACATCAAATATCATTTCATTTGAGATAATTTTGAAAACAAATTGATAAAACTAGTCAAAGTTAACACAAATGAACAATATGATGATCTGTTCACAAAAGCTTTTGATGAGCAAAGATTTAGGTATCTTGTATCACCTATTGGGATGATTAACTTTGAGTAGATTTTATATCAACTAAACTCAGGTTATGTTCTCAAATATGTGTCTTAAGTTGTTTTTATCATCACATACATAAGTTCAGTCTACTTTCAAAGAAATTTTTCAAAATGATATTCCTTAGAATTTTGAAAATTTATGATATATTTATTTTGGAAGACATTAAGTTGACTTCGGAAGAAAATTATATTTTCAAAACTAATAAGTACTAAGAAATTTACATTTGGCCGAAATTATGATATATCTTCTTAAACTTAAATATGCTTCTAAGTACTTATATGTTTTGAAGGATAATTTCCTTTTGAAAACATTTAAGTCTTTGAGGATTTATTCATCCTTTAAATAAATCTTCTAAGGTTTAATTTCTTCCAAAACAAAATATATCTTGGAAGTGAAAATTACTCTAATTATTTTTCTTCCAAAGCATATCTTTGTTAAGCTAAGGAATATCTTCCGAAGTCAAATTGACTTTAAATTTTTTTGTTAAAAATTCCGAAAACAAATTACCTTTGGAAGATTTTAGACTTCCAGGAAAACTATCTTTTTGGGCACTTTTTCAGAGGTGGGACCGATATCTGGATTTCAAAATTTATCCTTTATTTTGCATTAACTTTGTCTCGGATCCATCCATATAAATATACCTTAAATGGTTGCCCCTTTTTCACCTTCTCCTTCATCGGCAAAAGTTCATAACCTAAATTCACCCACAAACCACCTTTAATCTTACCTTTTTCACTTCTAAGCTACTCAAAAATGGACAACCCTAATCCATGAAACCAACCTGATTTTTCTATGTAGGTTTCTTAGATGTCTGTTGTTTCTTAGCACTTTCAAACTACCTCACGGCCCTCTTAATAGACCCTCCACTTTATGAAGATCAACACCTAGAGTTCTGGAGGACCTGCCAAAAGGTCATCTTGAATAGTGAGAAGGCATTATTTGCCATGGTCCAGGGGAAGATAATTTTCATCACTCTAGCCACCATTAACTCTCATCTGAGGCTGGATAATGAAGAAAGCGAATTATCCTTCCCTAAATCTTTTCCGGCGGATGGGCTATGAAGGGGACTACTTAGTAAAAAACATCAAAAGGGTAAGGTTTCCTTTTCATGTAAGTATCTCATCCATGTGGTCATCCACTCTCTGTCCAACAAACATGGAGGTCGGGACCGAATTCCTGAGGACTTATCCTACATAGTCCATAGATTGGTTCAAGGGGTCATATTTAGGTACTCTCAATTTGTATATACAAACTTTCTTGCTAACTTGGACATCTTAGAGTATTATATTTTGTCAAGATATGTTCAACAAATTCGTAAATGTAAACTATGCTCACAGCTAAGGGAACATGTAACACTCTTAAACTGAGACAAATGAAGCCAGACATCTTTTAAACAACAAGAAAATCCACTGTTAGCTTCTTAGGGGTAGAAATAACCCTTGTTCAAAAAATGTTAGAGCTCATTACTCAAGGTGACAACTTGGAAACTCAAGCCAATGTTGAACCGACACCTTCTACATCTGCATCGCCCACATAGCCACAAATCACCCTAACCTACTCAAGAAGATCCAAATGAACACCTACATAAACTATTCAAGATGTATAGGCCTCCATACACTCACCCATGTAGGAATAAGTGGACATTAGAGCTTGCACTTCTCCTGAGGAATAGACGACTCCTATCAGTTCTTTGATCATTGTTGAGGTTCCATATGTTCAGCCTAATAAGCTCACTACCCAACGAATTTAGTGATCAACCTTTAGGGAAAAGTTACCATCCCATCCTTTAGATCTCAACCAACGAATCCCCAACCTTGAATTCTATGATGATAAAGATGTGGGCTTCAATGAGTGCCATGAGTCTCTCTTCTTCACCCGTTGATCAAGAAGAGATGAGTGCACATAAATCACCTATATCTAGCCCACATCGTCCAACCCCAACTAAGGTGGACCTCCTTTACATGTCCCCTATGCAAGAGGGTGATACTACCAAAAAGGGGGAGAAAGTCATACCTACAATCACAGAACCTGGGAGTTCCTCCCAAAGTATGGACATGGAGGACTCACCACCCTCACTTGTGGTTGTTCATACTTAATGGCCTCCTCAGGTCCATATTAATGTGGACTCACTCATTCAAAGCTTTTTTGAGGAGGGTATACCAAGGGAAATTCTTGCTCCATCTCACCCGACTAAAAATCTAATAGTGGCATGGAGGTATAATACTGAAAGGAGAGCCCTGGTGATCTTTAGGTCTTAGGGAATATAATAAATCTTCAACTTCTACAAGCTGAGATACTATGAGAGCCCCTATTTAGTTGACCTCCTACTTGCCAATCCAAGTTTAAACAAGCAAGCTGCAAGGTTAACTAATAGGATTGAAGATAGGATGGTTGAAGAGTTCAAGAATAGTACTAAGATATATAGACCGATGCTAGCAGGCAATACTATTGGGCAACTAGATGTTGAGGTGCACCCTAAGATTAGCTTTAAAGGGGAAGCCTTGGCTAAAGGCCTGGTAGTTGAGCCTGTGAACATTAAGACATGAATTGCTTCAGTACCCATTACCGTCAGTGAGGCACTAGCTGGTGAAGATCTCTCAAAACCTCTCTCTTGCCAGAGCTCAAGTGTAGCACCAAACAATAAAGCCAACATTCTCTCCAACCTAAGTCACACATGCTTGTAAGTGAAAAAGGGAAGAGGAAACTGACCCCTATGGATATTCGGGAGGAGGAAAGAGGGAGGAAGAGGAAGAGAAGATGAGCGAGTTCAGGTGAGACCCCTAGCTTCGTGGAAGCTGCAATCAGGGCTGCCCCTTGGAAGAATTAAATGAACTGGCTGAGATGAAAGTGTTAAAGGAGAGAAAGAAGGCTAAGAATACAGAATTGATCCTCAAAATCAAGGAAGAAAGGGGAAGGAAAAGAATTTATGAAGCTCTTACTCTTTTCCCAATTTAGGAAAGCCCTAAGGTAGAGGTTGTGGCTAATTAGCAACAAACTTAGGTTGATACGGAACCAAACAGACAAGACATGATAACCTACCGGGTTACCACAAGTCTCTATCAAGTAGTAGACCTTCTTCCCTTATCATATGAATACCTTGATTTTGAATACTTCAAGCAACTTGAGCAATAAGTTCTAAAAGAGTAAAAAATTGCTAAGAGGAAGATGAGGGAAGAGGCTACAAAGTTAACAGCCATCATCAAATCAAATCTGAAAAAGTGTGCTAATAGACAAAAGATGGTGACCTTCTTGAAGCTGTATGGATTCTCTACAAAGAAATGTGGTCCAATGTCTCTGTCCACTATAGAGGAGCATATTTGTTTGAACCTATGAAAGAAAAGGACCCAACAAAGAAGGACAATCAAGAACAATCTAGTACTGTAGGCAAGCCTTCTTAGTTAATGTATAGAAAGAGGAAAAGGATGGCCATAAGAAAGGACAAGAAAAAGAAGAATAAGAAGAAGAACAACAACAAAAACTCAAAGACATCCACCTCTACACCTCAAGATGGGTCAAAACATCCTGAAGGCGCTCAAGAAGATGCTACTTTATAAAGTCCACTCATAGTAGAGCCTCTTACTACTGAGAGACCTAGCTTGTCCTTGGTTTTTGCTACTAACCCAAACAGGTGATATGTCATTAAAGATCAAGGGGATCAAGACATGTACTTCTGGCAAAACATACTTGACCTCTCTTTGCATGATCATTTTGACATGAGTGGATACTTTGAGAGTCTAAGGAACCTAGACCAACAAATAATGAAGGGAATGGTCTTGATTCTGATGAAGACTATCAATAGATGAACATCAAGAATAAAAGGTCTTTTTAGTTTTGGTAGCATTAGTTTAGGGGGAGTTTGTAAGGATTACACTTAGAGGCTGATGCAATCAAAGAGCTCTCAGCATACACATGTGAAGTACTAGGAAAGTACTTCAGAAGGTTTGATATAACCCAGTGAATTATGCTAAGCATCAAATCTTCTGAAGCAAAAAGACAAATTCTTCCAAAAGCCAAAGATGAAGTCTTCCGAAGCATTAAAGAAAAGTCGTCTGAAGCTAAAGACTGATTTCTTCCAAGGACAGAGAAGGCATATCTTCTCGGACATACTGTTGGCAAAAGCTAAAACATCTTTCCATTGCCATCTTTGAAGACGCACCAAGTAGTATGGGTTGGTGAAAAGTCCATACTTTTGTTAACAATAGTTTTAGGTGTTGAGTCTTTAACCTTCCAACTATGTACTTTAATCCTTTTTGTAATAGATAAGGATGTGAGCTATGGTATGTCATAGTTTCTAGTCAAAAGGCAATCTGCCTTTTAACTCTACATTGATCTTGTTGTCTAGATTAATTTTTCTAGTTGGCTTTTAAAGTATGACCGGTTGTGAGTTTTAGTATAAAGTATCTCAAGTACTTGTATCTTTATGTAAGCTTTGTAACACTTATAAGAACTTGAGAGCAATATACATCATTCTTAAAAACCATTATTAAGTGTTGTTGTTATTCTTTTTTTACTTGTATTCATTGTTTTATCTAAGTCGATTTCTTATTTGATCTGTTAAGTGTTCCAAATCTCTCCACCTTGTGAACTGTTGCATTGACCCTCTTCAGTCCTGTAGGATGCAATATGGGCATTACGAGTTCCTTATGATATCATTTGGTCTAACAAACACACTTTCAATGTTCATCGTGCCTCTGGAAGAAAGCTAATGTAATGGTTGATACCTTAAGTCATAAAGAGAGTCACAAACTTATTTGGGTGAGATCTTACTAGTTGGTAGTAACCCCTGACATTGCACAAGAAATTTGTGAAGCACAGACGGAGGCTCAAAAGCGTGAGCAAGTGAAAAGAGAAAGAATTAAACGACATGTGGTGAATCTGGAAGAAAACACTAATAGTGTTAAAACCAAATTTTTATGTATTTGTATTCCTTGTTTTGGAGATTTACATATGAAAGTCATTGATGAAGCTAACAAGACTAGCAAATCGAATGATCCATGAACTAACAAGATGTATCAAGATCTAAAGAAGAACAACTAGTGGCCAAGGATGAAAGCTAATGTATCTCACTATGTAGAAAAGGGTTTGACATGCTTAAAGGTTAAAGAAGAGTATCAAAAGCCGTATGGGAAGATTTAGCCTTTGAATATTCTTGAATAGAAAGGAGCATGTTAGTATGGACGTCATAAGAAAACTACTATTTATAACTAAGGGTTATGACCCCATATGGGTTATATTTAATAGAATAACAAAGAGTGTTAATTTCTTATCAATTCAGGAAACTTATAAATCAGAGTGGATAGTCGAGTTATTCGTTAAAGAGATAGTTGCTTGTAATGGTGTATTGGTGTCGATTGTTTCTGACAAGGGACACGTGGTTTACATCTAAGTTTTGGAAAAGATTCAGGATGCTACGGGAATGAAATTACACATCAGTACAATACAAAACATCCGTAGATCGATAGATAGACTTTCTGAGAGAACTATTCAGACTTTAATGGATATCTTTAAGTAACTTATGCTATTTTTCAAATTATAAACCCGAACCCGTTTGTCAATTATATAAAGCAAACACATAAATCAAACTACTTCATTCTTTATGTTTATAAAAACAGCAACCATGAAGGTATTAACCTTGTGATCTGAATTCACATTTATCTTCTATTTAAAAAGTTTATAATTTATGAGGCTCTATATATCATTTATGAGTTTCTAATTATTATTAGACTTTAAAGTTTTTGAGATTTATAAAGATAAGTAAATATATAAAGATTATTATTTTTAACCATCTTAATACTTTTAATAAATAATATTTAATATGATTTATAATTATTATAATATTTTATAAATGAATAAATTGAATAATCATTTAAAAATTGGATTTTATAAAGTAATGGGTTGGAAATGTAATTATTAAAACTTTGTTTTAAAGGTTTTTGGCATAAAATAATAACAATCTGAAACATGAGGGACCAAAGTGTAAACTATTTTAAAACTCAACCTTCTTCCCATTGCCCCTCCCCGATTCGGCTGCGATCTCCGGCCACAAGCTCCAGCGAAGCCAAACTCCCAAAAATAATCAGTTTTACTCGAATTAAACCGTACCACAACCCTCGCCTATGTGTCTCGAACTTGTACCCTTGTTTAATTCACAAAACAACGTCGGTATTATATGGTTCAAATTCGAAACCAAAACCACCCTCATAAATCAATTGGTTTTGAATTCATTCATTGAGAATTGATCAAATCATGTAACAGAAACGTAAGTGAGGCTATTATGATCATAAACATCAATTCAATTGAACATGTAACTGCCTAATCAATTACCAATCTAAATCAAAACTCCCGAATTATGCATTGATGTCATTCAAACTTAAACCAATCAAATTGGATCTACATAACGAGTGTAAAGCATAAAATCAACCTCTTTAAGCTTTCTGTAATACTAATTTTACTTACAAAACCCACAAACTACTTATTCAATCACCATCTTTATCGTCAACCTACAACTCTATCAAAAGACCAATTTCGAGCACCTTTGGTTACAATTAATAGAGGGCTTTCGATTATTACCACCATTAGAAGTTGTTCACGTGATCAATTTCAACAACACATCACCATTCTCTCGGATTCACCTAATTGTTCGATCACGACTTCCTTAAACTTTTTTACATCAATTCGTTCTTGAAAAAGTAAGTTAAGTACACTTTTACATGTGATTTACATTAGGGGATCAAAGCCCGATGTTTAATTTGACAATCAACATCGATCTCAAGTTCAATTTGGATTAAAATCAAGTTATGGTTTATATGGGATTGGGGGATTTTTGCAGTTAATGTTTTTTTTACATTTTAAAGAAGCTTTTAGACAGATACGGGTTTTAGCCCAACCGGTTAACACACTGCAGTTACACACCAGAGGCCTGGGGTTCGACCCCAGCCTCCAACAATTATTTTTCTTTTAGTCAATTCAATGTATTAAATTTCGGAAACTTTATTTACATTATTAAATCAAAATTAAAATTTATTTTGATAACTAAAACATTTCAGAAATTATTAATTAATTTTAAAGATTATAAAACATATAATTTTTTTCTAAAATTTAATTACCTTTAAAAGAATGACAAAGATTATAATAACATTATTAATTATTTTATGTAATTTAAATTTTATAAACCTATTATGGTTCAAATGTAGATTATTTTAAAACATTATAAATCTATATGTTAAATAAATAATTATTCAAACAGTTATTTAAATAATTATTTAAATAATTAATTATTCATTTATTCATTTAACCATGTTATATAAAATTAGTTAATCAAGTTATTCCTTAAAATTTAATATAAGATTCTTGAAATTTATAAAAAATATAACTTTCTATTATGCTTTATTTTTATTTTAGAGACTTGATATTATAAGACCTTTATAATAAATTATATAAAAGCTCCGAACTTTATAAAATGGATTTAGGTAATTTTAAGGTTATTTAAAATAAATATTCAATTAATTACCTTTATCAATTTTTAAAAAATTAAATATTAAATTAATTATTTCTTTTCGCACATCATATTTAATCTTTATTAACTCAATAAATTAAGTTATTGAATTCTTATTTTAATTAATTTATTCCAACTTTATTAAACCAAAACATAATTGATTGCTTTATTTTATCTTATTTGATTTAGTTATTAAAAACCCCCTAAATTCTAAATGAAACCCTAATTCATGTTAACCCATGAATCATATCTTTATTCTAATCCTAAGACACCAAATCTCAGGTTAGTCATGAAGGAATCCTTGGAATCATCTTATCTTCTTATTATCATCTTAAGTGCAACTTATAACACGTGAGTTTTCCATGTGAGTTCTCCATGCCACTTTTTACTTTATTTCACACCTTTTAGGGTGAAACGTGTTAACTTTATAAACTTACAATTGTAAACATCTTGATACTTGTAAATGCACATACAATTCATCTTTACTTTTGTCATGTTTATTGATATTATTGTGAGTGTTAAATGAGATACATTATACGTTGACATTCATTAACTATTGCTAGCCTGGTGACGTCTTAGATCTATGGGCCTGACAAGCCTATTTGGTGCTAAAGCCGATGTATTGCCGGCTCCTGATGACGTATGACTTGTTCATCGTGGGAACCAAGTACACTTAGCCAATCTTATAAACTTGTAATTAAGTCGAGGTTTGATTGTAGCTATATGTGTTCTATAAACTTGCATAATTTATAACCATTGACATGAATTGCTACTTGTAAACCTTTTGATATATATAAATGTATATGTATGTTTAACCCATGGGAACTCACCATCTTTCAAAGTTGACCCTTTATTTTTAACATGTTTTAGGTTTGATACTTGAGGATCTGTTCGTACTCATATAAGACTTGGACCTAGTTTAACTAAATATTTTATTTGCTTTGACTGAATATGTTGTATTGTAATGATTTATTGTCTTGTATTGTTCAATGAAAATGATATTTAATACTATTCCAACTTATTTAGTTCCATGTGCTATGAAAAATCATTTCACATTCGTCCGCCCCGATGATTCCATCGTCGGTCGGGGTGTGATAGTTTCAAGCATGTGTCATAGACTTTGCTAGGAGTGGGGATAGTCATCTTCCGTTAGCAGAATTCTCATACAATAACACCTACCATTCTAGTATTGATATACCCCCGTATAAGATGCCTTATAGTTGAAGATGTATAACCCTAGTGTGTTAGGTGAGATTGGATAGAAAGAATTAAGAAGTATAAAGGTGATAGACGCAGCGAATGAAAACTTAGAGAAGATTAAAGCCCACATGAAAGTTGCCAAATATAGATAGAAGTCATTTGCAAATAAACTTACGAAGACCAATAGATTTTAATGTTCATGATAAGGTTATTTAAAAGTTTCTCCATGGAACAGAATCATCTAACTCCAAAAGAAAGGAACTATAAGTCATAGGTTTATTAGGTTTTTAAGGATAGTAGCCCATGTGGGCGAAGCAACTTACAGATTGGATTATCAAATGAATGAACTGGATTTACTCCATTTTCCATATATCATATTTGCATAAATGTTTAGTCGATAAAGATGCTTCTATTCCACTCGAATATTCGGAAATTGATGACTATTCAAATTATGTGAAACAACTTATGGCTCTTATTGACATAACAGAAAAATGGCTAAGGAGTAAAGTCATTCCACTTGTTCGAGTTTGGTGGAGGCATATAAAGGTGGATATTCAGGTTTGTTTGACGGAATATCAAACCTCCAGTTACCATAATCTGATGCTCCCCTCATATATGTGGTATATTCTTGCTAAGTCTAAGTTTATTCACTATCTGGGTTCCAATTTACAAAGGTCAAGTGCTAACTCAAAGAGTTATCACTCAGAATGATTACAGGAACTTCTTGTGTCCCTCATTCTTTAGTGAGATAGTAGTCAAAGGAGTCGTCACTATGCATCAAAATAGGTGCTTTTCTTGTCTCTTGGTGTTCATTGTCCATTGATTAATTACGGGTATAGTTATCACTTACTTAATATGTAAACAATTTGAAATATCCAAACATTCTTCATGCTTACATGTTAGTACTTTGAGGCCTATACCTATTTTTACTTAGTAGGCAATTGTTTCTTGTAGGTTAAAACCTAGATACTAAAACTAAGTATTTAATTTGTTAAAACATGTGACTGTGATACTAACCTATCACATCCCCGTTTGGGTCATCCCGGATTGTATAAACTGATCGGGATCATTCAGATATTTTATTCAAGAAATCATTAGATATTTGGCACTAGAAATTTATTTATAATAATATGATAATATTTGTTTCAAAAATTCAAGTTGTACTTTAAATCACACATTGATTCATAAGATGGTTGTAACGCCCCGAATAATGTCTGAGCGAGCCAAATAATAATAATAGGCTTAGACGAGATCATTTAATGAAAATAAGATGGATATGGGTTTTAGATCGAGTAGACTCCGCGGGTTATGTGTTTGACGAGTTTAAGGTCACGGGAACACCCAGTATATATATACGGATCAGCTTGAGCAGCTCTTATTTGCACCTCAACACTCTAGTTCTAGAAGAGAGTAGAGAGAGAAAGTAGAGAGAATTGAAGATTCAAGGCTCGGTTGATCTCAGGATTGAAGATCAGTGTTCGTGAGCATCCAAAGAATAAGAAAACACCACGAATCCAGGTAAGAAATATCAATTAATCGTTCCTTTTGATGTAAACCCGGATTCTAGGTTTGGGGTTTTTGAAAGTGGCAAGGATTCGCCCAAAACTCACGTTTTTGTGTAAGAAAACATGTAAGAAGCTTAGATATAGCTTATTGAGTGATAAACCAAGGTTTTAGATGTATAAGATTGAAGTTTTGGGTCAAAAATGGTTGGTTAGTATTTTTCAGCCCGTTCTACGAAACTGGGTGTTCATCCAGCGAAATTAGTTGTTCGTCTAGCGAAACTGTGGATCTTCCTGCGAAACTATAATTTCATAGGCATTTTCGCAGACATGATTATCCAACGAAAGTTCGGCGAAACTGGAAGCGAAGATGCCAGCGAAACTGCCAGCGAAGATGCTAGCGAAACTGCTGGCAAAACTAGCAGCGAAACTGCTGGCGAAACTAGCAGCGAAATTGCTAATCTTGCAGTGAAATTAATAGGAAAATTAGACAGAAATTAACTCCTTTGAGTGTTAACTTACCTGCAGGCTATGCAGTGCAACCCTTGCTTTGTAAGCTTGATTTAGAAGCTACTCATCGAGTACAGGTGAGTTCTAGATCCCACTATTGGCTACTGTCCCTAGGACCCCGCTGTCAGGGGCTGCCACCCCCGAACCCGCACTATCCCGCGGTGGGTCAGTTATGTTTTATGTTGACTTATGCTTGTTTTGCATATGTTTATGTATGTGAGTGTATGATGCATGAGGATGATGTGTGACGTCGTATGGTTATATGTTATGATGCGCGTGATTCGTGTGATGTTTGTTGTCGTGTGAGTGTGCATGTCGTATGTTATGCATGATGTATGTTATGGGTGAGTGATGTTATCTTGTGTGATTGATGTGCATGTTTTTATGTTCCTTACTTTATTATGTATGATTGTCTTCCCGTGGTTTTGCGTTGAGCGTTAACGAATGTAATGAAAGTATTAAATAACGTAAAGTGGGAGACAATGAAAAGAGGAACGTAATGAGTGAGTGCAAGCATGAACGAAGGAATGAGAGCAAGGATGGCTTGCAAGAGAAAGAAAGGAGGTTCACGACTCACTGAGAGTTGTTAGCTCAACTGTGTGTGTATTTATAGTGTGCGATCTTGGCTAACTCATAAGGGGACATAGATACAGTGGGGGTTCAGTTTTGGTAACTGCTCCGATACGTGCGATGTGTCATTTACTGTGTGCTATGTAGCGTGTGATTTTGGCTACCTCATGTGGATTATGTAGCGTGCGATTTTGGCTAACCCATGGGATGGCGTGCGATTTTGGCTACACCCCAAGAGTTCTCACACACAGGGGGAGTCAGTCTTGGTGACCACTCTGTTGGTGCTATTTGTGTGATATGTACGATGGATAACATGAGGGACTATAGACACAGTGGGAGTTCAGTTTTGGTAACTGCTCCGATACGTGCGATGTGTCATTTACTGTGTGCTATGTAGCGTGTGATTTTGGCTACCTCATGTGGATTATGTAGCGTGCGATTTTGGCTAACCCATGGGATGGCGTGCAATTTTGGCTACACCCCAAGAGTTCTCACACACAGGGGGAGTCAGTCTTGGTGACCACTCTGTTGGTGCGATTTGTGTGATATGTACGATGGATAACATGAGGGACTATAGACACAGTGGGAGTTCAGTTTTGGTAACTGCTCCGATACGTGCGAAGTGGCATTTACTGTGTGCTATGTAGCGTGCGATCTTGGCTACCTCATGTGTGCAATTTGTACGATATGTACTTCGGGTACGATGATGCAAGGGTGTGATTTGTGCGAAAAGTGCGATATGTATGAGATAGACGAATGGAAGAAATGATGTTATGAACGAATGAAACGGATGAAGGATTTAACGAATGTAATAGAAGATAATAATTATATTATCTGTATGTACGTATTTTGTGTGATCGCGTATGAAAGTAACGAATGGTTTTTATAAAGGAAGTAAAGTATATTTTCTTTAAAACTAGAACTCACTCGGCAACACTAACTGTTTATGCATTTTTTCTCAGTTGGCAGGTATGTTGCTAAGGATGGCACGGGACGACTACTCAGTTATTTTGAAATGGCATCCATTGTTTTTAATGCTTTTGTAATGAAATGTAAAATGATATTGTGAAATGAACGGATGTATTATTTTGCTAAAGTTTTATTTAAAGGAAATGAAATGTTTGTTTAAAGTGTTTCCTCTGCTGATTTTAGTAAAGTTAATGTAAATGTACCTTTTATGTGCAATGATTTACCAGTTGTAAGCGTTCCGGGAACGGGGCCTTACAATGGTTGAACAAAATCATATTCATATTTACAATCCATATGATTCAAAATCTAGAGATGCGTTCATCTCAGCTTTCATCTTCGAATAACAACATTTAGATACATCTAGAGAGTCTATATCGTAACATGTACTAAATGTCATAGTCTCTGCAATCATATTTTAACTATAAAAGGGTTTGGGAATACAATTTCAATGGAAAGGTAGTGAATAATGTTCATCAGATGCAAAGCATTTTCATAAGCAAGCATGGGAATCTTAATTTTGATTAACCATACTAGGCACATAAGATGAAAACAAATTCAGATCTTTCATTGTACACTAGTAATTGTTTGTTATCGAGTCGCTTGTGTGGGATCATTAATGCCTAGGGAGATTTAAATCCTTTGGGAACCAAACCATTACAACTTAGGCATAACAGTCCTATCATGATCATACCCTCCACATGTGTATGATTTTTTTATCAAACTACATGTACAATCTTAGTGTGATGCTTGTCTTGTATTTTACCAGCATTCATTAATAAATTTACCATTGCTCATGCTGGTTTTTAAGAATAAAGGTCGATCTCATGGATTAATGGGTTTTGTTATAAAAGACAAACATATTGTCCTTTCAATCAAGTTGAGCCTATTCTAGAGTTCCAGTGTTAGTTTCAGATTGATTAGGTAGCACCTCAGCTTATTACTATGCTAGAAATGTTTTATAGAAATTTCTCGCTACTCTAAGTGTTTGAGAACCAGGTGTTAGTTTACGAAACGAGTCGGGAAGGGATCTAGGCACACTAATTGAGGCTATGTGTGTGTTTTAGAATGTGTGGATGACTATAATTTGAGTCGAGGGTCTTTCTATTTATAGTTAGGGCATGATCAAAGCAGCCCCCATCCACTAGGAGATGTGGTTCGCATTGTTTTTGCTTTTCATGTGTCAAAAATGTCATACAGGCATGATCTCAAGCTCTTTTTGCATTATGACCGACAACCATTCCTTGATGTGGCCTGCATAAATGTCCACGTGTTGTTTGTTGCCCCTTAGTCAGCATACATGTGCAATGTCTGGATTGTTTTCTTAGCCTAGTCGACGTAGCCCGCTTCCTTCTGGCAAACCCTGCATGAGTTGCGGTGTGCGTTGAGATTCGATGCCAACTTACATAATTATCTCTGAATCCTAATTTTGAGAGTGTTACGCAATCAAAAGTCAAGAGATCTTAAGTAGCATTGTTTTAGTCAACATAAGTCTATTTATCCAACAATCGTCTCCTAGAAGGGTGTTACAAAACATTTAAAAAAAAACCAGTGTGACAACCCGTGATTAGCAAGAAGTTAATGTAATTTAAAGTTGTATTTTAATATATAGAATAATTTAAAAATGAATATATCTTGTGAGATGACTAAATTTAAAATTTTCTAGAAACAAAAACTATGTGTCACATATACAAATTTTACATAAGATTGGTCAAAGGGGAAAACGATATTTAAATACGACTATTTGTCAAAAGTAGTCAGCTTTGACTTTTTTTATTACATATTATTATAATCTTTATAAATAAAATTCAGATAGCAACACATTTCCATCCATCAAATTATAATAGTCGTTGTTATTATTAACAATACCCATTAAACATATCTCATTCAACATCAATTTTCTATTGCGTTTTAATATAGAAAAAAAGTCAATAACGCAACTAAATGAAACGGGAAATCTAGCCAAGATGTTTTTCTTTTTTCATTGCATGTTTGTGGTTTATTTTGTGTTTTTAAAAAATTATTGATTACATCGTCAAATAAAGTTCCAAAAATATGCAAAATAAATCGACCGAGTTGGTTGTCGATCATTCTAAACAATTTTGTTTGGCTTGAATCGGTTTATTTATTTTCTTAATCGCTAGTCCACATTAGATTTTTACAAAAATAAAGATAAATCCCTCTTTTAGGTTATGGATAATGTACGTTCTAGAAGTAAAAGTTAATAATAACTTAATAAGGTATACCAATATTCCAAATTTCATATAATGAACGGAACCATAAATCTCATCTGATCAAACATTTTGTTTTGCTTCAGTACAACAATCCGGTAGGTCCAATAATATATAAACACCTCTAAAGCTAATACACAAATTAAAAACTAAATTAATTAATGTACACTTGGTAGTTTCTAAAAATATTGATTCGTATAATATGTTATTTTGGTCATTATAGCAGAAGCTAAAACACATAATCAGATAACTAAATATCTCTAATAAGATCAAATTTAAATAAAATATAATATCTTATATTAGTTATGACCTAACTATTACCAGCGATAATTAGATAATGTTTATTTGGTTGATCAGTTAAAAAGATGTATGATCAGTTAACCTATATTTTCGTCATTTCCTTTTTGTAGACATTCACATATAATATTCCCTTCAAAAGAAGGATATTATATTAGTTTAAACACACAAATGAAGTTATCTGTTTTATTAAAAAATCAACTTTATTAATTGCTACATTCCCTATCATCTAATTTTATTATAACAAAGCTGTCGTTTTAAAAATAAATTATATTAAGAAATTTAAAAATCACATATTTTTTATTAAAATGTAAAAAAAAATTATATAATATGAAATTTTCTAAAACACTAAACCTTTTTGAAATATAATATTTTCAAACAGTGTTAGGATCGTGTACTTGACGAATACTAACAGATTTACGCTTGTACCGAATCAAATAATACGGAATCCTAGTTGATTGGCGATCCAATTAGTGAGAACGCATATAGAATCAATTAAAGATTGAATCTAAACGTTAAGAACGATTAGCAATTGATCTACTGCGATCTTTGAAGTTGGAGCAGGTTATTAGAGGTCTCTGGACGGCTAGGCTACGTCTGGGTATAAAAAATATTCGAAGTGTCTCGTTTTTCATGATTTAAGTGGTATTTATAGGTTAAGGTTTCTCAATCGTGCGACTGGACCATTTGGTTCAGTCGTGCGATTGAGTCATGCGGTTGATCCATTCGCATGACTGAGTGTTCAGTCGTTCGACTGAGTTAATCTCATGTGTCAATCATGCGACTGATCCAGTCTCCTGGTTCATTCGTACGACCGGTTCATTAACATGAAGTTGTTCATGCGTATGGTCCATTAGTTTGGGCCAATCGCATGAGAACTTCACATGATTAAGTTTGAATATGTTTCATAGTCATTAATTGATTTAGAGATTATTCAAACAACCACAACCTATATAGTGAAGTCAATAAGCATTATTACATACCAACTAATGAAATATTCAACATTATATATCCATAACCACATAATGTATTTCATTAAGTACCCGTACAATTACATATGTGTAAAACAATACAAAGATATTACATTAAGTTCAAAAACTAGGGACACATGTATCTACAAACTCCCCCTTGGACCTAGTTTCGTCTAATGTCTTACATCCTTCATAAATTCCTCAAACTTCTTGTACTTCTCTTCTCTAGTGACTCCGGCATGTATCTCAAAAGCAAAACAAAGTCTTATAACGTTCTGAAATTGAAAAGCTTGTACAATATCTTGAGAGTAATAGAATAATGGCCACTTGTATAATGTATAAACATCATCTGCTGACAAGTTTGTAAGCCACATACGGTCAAACACCCTTATGGTTTCCATTACACCATTTTTATTCAAAACTATGACTGCCTCTCCTGTCTCTCTCATCTACCACCATTTGAAGTATGGAGTGAAGTCCTGTGGCATCTCCCGTGGAGGGATGTTAGACATTGTGTGCGGAGGACTCAACTTCAGCACTATCTTTGTTTTACCAGTTATGGGATCAACCTCAGACCGTCTAATATACCTCGTTGGCTGTTGAGGTTTGAAGTTGACCCATCTGGTGTGGTACTCTCTTTTAAGAGCAGTCTCAAACCAGCCTGACAATTTTCGTGGGTCAGCGTATAGCAATTTTAACTTTGCTAACTGCTTTAGCTCAAATCCAGGAAGAGTCTTCAGGTCATGTGGGAACCTGAAGTACTCAATCCCTTCTCACATTTAACTGCATAAACGTTGAGATATTCAAAATACGCCCATGCTATGATCCTGCCCACACCTTTTGATGTTTCTTCACTTTGTACAGCTTGGTGTAGGCAGTTGACGTTGAAGCACTGCGTTGGGCTCTTATTTCTTCAAAGCATGCAGCCCACTCAGCCTTTTTGATATTGACTTCAACTTCTGAGGCTTGGGCTGTATCTTCTTTCTTGTCTGACTCTCTTCCATTCTATCCAGAGTCATAAAAGTTTCACTGACAAGGTTGTTTCCCAGATTAGGAACGACATTACCCACAATGTTAATGTACTCTGGATATTGTTGGTCTGTGGCATCTTCTATCTCGATCTCATCAACATCATTGAGCTTGTCGTCACTTTCCACTTGGACTGTTTGAGTATCTTTCACGATCTCATCTGGATTGAGTTGGAATATTTCAGCAAATTGCTCGTCTGTGAGATCATGAATTATCTCTCCTTCTTTAGGAGTGTAATTCACTGATCTCTTGACTATACCTTGCAGATCAAGAATCATCGTGAGCTGAGTCTTGATCTGTTGGAGGGGAGCAATATCATATTTATCTCTCTGGTAGTTTGGATCTGCTTGATTTAAAAACATGTAACACATCAAGCATTAGTCAACAATCAAAGCAGTAAACATCAAAATTAAATGTAAACATTCATTACATTAATTTGTACAAGATTCAAATACATATGACTTAAATAACATAAACACTAAGTATTACTCTTGTCTTGTATCATGTGCTCCTCTGCTGACGGGGCTGAAGTGGATGCACCTTGGTCTTGAGCTTTTTTTGTCCTCCTTTCACTCGCAGATGTGGCACCCGCAACATTGTATCCTCATCATCATCATCAACATCATCATTAGCATCATCACCAGCATCAGTATCATCCCCATGGTCATCACCATCATCATCATCATCATCATCATTGTCATCATCATCATTATCATCATCATCACCATCATCTCCATCTCCCTCTCTAATCTTTAGTGGCTCCTCTTTTGATCCTTTGAGCCTCAGCATGATGGTCTTGTTGGTAGTCTCCACTCCTCTATCTTTTGGCTAATTGGATATGTACTCCTGGAGTGGGTGAAGATGATAGTCCTACATGGTGGCTAATGGTGGTGGTGGTGGTAGTGGTGAAGATTGGGGGGTGGTATAGATGAAGGTCATGGTGGAATGGTGAAGATTGGGGGTGGTATAGATGAAGGTGGTGGTGGAGAGGTTGCGGTAGTGGTGTGTGAGGTGGTAGATAATGTGGTGGATGGCATGGTGGTAGTGGGTGGAGTGGTGGAAGTGGTGGTAATAGTGGTGGTGGTGATGAAGGTCATCCTCCTCCTTTTCTTCTTCAACACGTGGGGCTGAGCCATCCGTTTCATCCTCAAGCCCCTCAAGGTGGATGCTCCCCCTGGAACACTGCTGGACTAATCGGGAGCATAAGTAGGATCAGTGTCAGCCTCCCCCGACTCGCCAGGGTGTCCTCCAACCTCCCGAATACCTCGGTCGGTGGCTACCCCGCTCCCCTCAGTACGAGTTAGGGGCTCCTCATCCGTATCCTCCTCCTCATCAAGACGAAAGTCCTGATGGAACCCTGTAGCCTCTGCTCCACCTTGGGTGGATGCTAGAGATGCTATATCAGCAGTGGGGGCCCTCAGTTGAGTGGGCCCTGCATCTCCACCATCACCGCTGTCGTCGTCGTCGGAGTCATCTTCAGGTAGCACTAGCTGCTCGACATCCGAATCACTGCCTATGTGACGCCATGTACGCCTCCCCGGCACCACGTAGTCAACCTTGGCTAGATGGCCTATGAGTCTCTATACTGGGGGCTTGACCTGCTTTCCCCGGTATACCTTCATATGACCTAGTGTCGTATCATCCATAATCTCCAATGCCACAGCGTCGTGGCTCTCCTTACGCAGTGTGGGTAGCTTCTTATCAAAGATCATCTATAAAAATCTAGGGTACATGCAGAAACCCTCTTTGCCCTTCGCCTCAAATTCTCTATCAAGTAGGAGAAGATCATGCTAGAAAAGCTGAAAGGGTGGTTCAGAACCAGTGCCACGTAGGCATTTTGTATCTGGTCTGAAAGATCATCAAACCCACCCCTTCGTGACGCTAGGCACTTGAGGATGACGTGTGCCAAGTTCTGGTACTGGGGACATAGGTTGCTCTTGTTGAGCACAACTGCATTTATATCCCCAGCGTACTTCATCCTCATGAAGCACCCTCTCACCGTTACTGGGTGAAGTCTGGTGGGGTGATCTTCATCATCACCCAAACCCAGTACTCTCCTGATATCCTCAGCTGTAACTTCAATATCCATCCCAAAATGGAGCTCCTTATGCTGTACGGCTCACGAGAGCGGTCAACCGATGCTCCCTCCCAGAAGGCCTGCTGAATAGACCTGTAGGGAGTGCATGGTGTAGATATCGCCTTGTGATCCTGGATCGCTTGAGGAAAGTGATGATCCCCGCAAACTCGGCACCATTCCGAGTCGTGGAGTCTATGTGGGCACAAATGTTGTGCTTGGATTGATGGACCACCTGTCCGCCATCAATCTGTAACACAAGACACATAAACATTAGCTAACCACATGACACAAATCAGTTCTGATTAGTTTGGTTGAATTCATTCTTGTTCATTCATGCGATTAAACCATGCGACTGTGTTCAATCGGTCGACTTGGCATGCGACTGGATACAGTCGGGTGACTAAGCAGGGACTAAGTTCAATCGGTTGACTGAGCCTGCGATTGGTTCAGTCGGCCGACTGAGCTCATTCATATGATCCATTTGGCCGATTGAGCCATTCGACCAGCTCAATCGTGCGATTGGAGTTCATCCTAGCGTCCAGTCGCATGACCTACTGTTCGGTCGACTGTGATTCGATTTTTTACCAATTCTTTAAATTAGACGTCGTGTAATGGTTCTTTAGACTCGCATTGAATATACTAATAACCTAATAACCTTTATTTTAACATTTTACTTGGTTTAGTTAGGTTATTAGTCCATTTAGAGTGTCGGGTCTTGTTAGGGCCAAATTCTTGAATTTTCAGTCTAATCGAGGGAATTTTTGGCATAATCTCACCGCATTTTTCCTATAAAATCAACAACGAAGGTCAGAATATGCAAATAAGCAGGAAATTTGGGTCAGATGAAAATTTGGCAGAGTAACGTTAGGCTATACGATATGAGGGCGATTAGGGGGTGATGAGTTGAGGGCGATTAGGGAGATGAATGCGGTCGACTGTGGCCATATTTATATTGATCTGATTTCAATCGGTCGACTAGACCCATTTGCTCGTTCATTCAGGCGAATGGACCTCAGCCGATCACATTCAGTCGACCGATTGGATTTCAGTCGGGCGACTAACTCATTCGCACAGTTCCATTCGGTCGAGTGGCTCATTCTAATAAGCCATTCATGTGAATGGTTCATACTCATGTGCCATTTGGTTGTTTAGTGCATGAGTATGGTCGATTCGCATGGTTGGTCCATACTCATGGTCCAGTCGTGCGATCGGATCATACTTATGATTTTGACTTTATGACCATTTCTCACTTAACCTTTTTTTAACTTTTCATTAACCTTTATGAGCATTTGATCATCTCAGACATGATCATTTTAACTTGTAAAACTTTTGACCACCTCAGACGTGATCCTTTTAAACAATTCATCACCATAGACGTGACTGATTTTACCTATGAAAACACGTGTGGTCACCTCAGATGTGACCCTTTTAGATGATTAAATCCCTTATTGAATTCCATGACGTAGTCTGATATCAAACAAATTGAATTTGACTAAACTTAAACAAAGTAAAAGACTTAAACTTAAATACAAAACTAAACTTGTTATTGACTTTTTGTGTGAGGTGTAGATCCTAAGATAGAAATCTAATTGATTTGGTTCCGCAATAAGCAGCTTCAATTAATTTTGACCATAACTGAACCAATTCATTTTGAATCATACAGGCAAGTCAAATCATTTGGGACATGTTATCAACACTTTTTGATGCTCTATTCTTGTTTTTCATCAAGAGTCGTTAGCAAGTTTAGGAAATCATACTAGTACTATTAGATCCCCACATTGATTTGGACTTTCAAGAATTGTAGCCACGATGATTGTCAGTATACTGGTCCTCTTAAATCCATACACAGACTTTTGACATAGATTGGTGACAGTTTAAGGTTTGATTATTTCAACAATCATTTGTGGATCCCACACTTATATGGTAATCAACATGCCTCAGGAGATTTTTGAGCGGTCTCAGGGTAGTTTTCAAGAAGAAACTATTCTTAGAACTTTCAGAGAGAAGCCAAGCCTCAGTCAGTGCCACCACACAGCAGAGAGGCGGAAAACAACAAATAAGTCTAGAATATATAGGTTATGCTTATCCTCAGGTCAGTGCGTCCGCACAGCAGAGAGGTACATAACCTATCTTCTTGTACGAGCAATTTTAATCTTTTTGCACAGTTCTCACCAATAACATAAGTTATTAGTTTGATTGTTTTTGCTCATATTTTGGTCTTACGCACACATTTGTGGCATTTATTCTGCTCATCATCCCTTATTGGAATTTGTTGATTGTGTTAACCAGGATAAGATGTTAACCCACATCTTGTTGAACAACTTAGTTTGTTCTTGAGATCACCAATAATGTCTAATCATCTATTGTGTTGAATCTACCGACATATCATCTGTGGTCTAACAACCTCTAGGTCTACTTTCTTTGTGTTACCTTAGTAGTAGCTAGTTTTACTATCATTTTTCCTTTTATATTGCTCAGACTACAAAGACTTATACTTTGAACTTCGCATCTTATTTTATTTAATCTTTTAGAGTCCCAAGTGATTTGTATCTGTGTACTATCATTTTCCAAAGTCATTGAATCAGTATCATAGATACGATCTACTTTCTATCAGCTAGCCTCTCCTTCTCCCTTGGTTTTTTGTTAATGTTAGTAACTGACCTATTCTCCCCTTAAAATTCTAAAACCGTAACCGATTTACGCTTTTTAGGATTTTAATCGACGACCGAATAACATTATTTAATTAAACTACTTATAAGTTAAATAAATAATTAAAGAAAAGAAAAAATAAAAGAAAAATGGACAATAAGCATCGGACTACACATGGTCATCATCAGGAATTACATCACTTTTCTTTTTAACATCGTTGACCTCTAACAGATCTAAGAAACGTGGTTTGTCAAAAGCCTTTGTATAGAGGTCAGAGTGTTAAAAATTAGTATTTATTCTAATCACATCAATTAAGTTCTTTTCAAAGCAATCACGTATAAAGTGATATTTTATTCCGATGTGTTTGGTCTTAGGATGTTGGACCGGATTTTTTGTTACTGCAATTGCTGTAGAGTGTAGAGATTAATGAAGAGACTAATGTAACCTAAACATCCAATGTCTATCCTGCATGCTGCACAAGTACTATGAAGAAGAATGCTTAGGAAGTTTCACACATGCAACAGAAATATTCTAAGTGTGAAATCTTCCTAAGCCAAGACCAATATATACCGAAGCCAAAAATGAAGTCTTCCGAAGCTTCAGAGACAAAGTCTTCCAAAGCTTTAACTGATGAAGACAGATTTCTTCCAAAGACTTTTAACACATGCTTTATCTAATGTACTTTTCCATAAAGCTGGACACCTTTCCGCTGCACCTTTGTAAGGTCACCAACTTACATGAGTTGGTGAAAAGATCCATACTTTTGGTAACTGTACATTGAGGTCCTGAGTCTGTAACTTTCTACTTCATAAACTTTATCCTTTTTGTAATAGATAAGGATGTGAGCTATGGCATGTCATAGTCACTAGTCAAAAGGCAATCTGCCTTTTGACTCTACAATTGATTTTATTTTGTGTCTAGTCAATTGTATCCAGCTGGCTTTCAAAGTATAGCCGCTGTAGGATGTTGTATAAGTATCTCATGTACTTGTATCTTTGAATCGTGCTTTGTAACACTTGTAATAGAACATAGAGAAAGTAATATACTCTTGAAAACCATATACTTGTCTTCTTTGTGTTCTGTCTCTTTTATTACTTGTGTTCTGACTGTCTTACCTTGGTTAATCCAGTCATACTATTTGATTAAGTTTAGTTAATCTCCTCTTTGTGTTGTTGGGTTGTAACTCAACACCCTTCAACGATCCTGCATTTGGTATCAGAGCATTTCAGGCTCTTGATATAAGATATCACCATCTTAAGATCCCTCACACACACAAATACTAATCTTTTTAAATGTCAGCCATTTTCAAGACTGATATGGAAACTGGAACCATGAACAAGTCCCCACTGATCACTCTTGATGAGTTTGACACCTAGTGTTAAAGAATGAAGGTTTCATCAGGTCTCTTGATTCAAGAATGTGGGAGTCTATTGAGAATGGACCTTTCATACCTAGAACCCCTTTTGCTACTGGTGCTGGTATGATCCCCAAAGATATGGATAACTAATCTGATGAAGATAGGAAGAGAGTAGAGATTGACAGAAAAGCCATGACATCCCTTCAAACTGCCCTTCCAAACTCTATGTACAGAGGTTTCAAGAAGTGCAAAACAGCCAAGCAGCTATCGGATGCACTGAAACTAAATATGAGGGTTCCTCTGAAGCCAAGGAGAACAAGGATTTCCTGAAGCAGTAGTTTGAAACTTCACCTTCAAACAGATGAAACCATGACTCAGCAGTACTTCAGGTATGTTGAGATTATGGATACCCTAGTGGATGGAGGAGTCTCTCTTAAGAATAGAGACATTGTAAGGAAGTTCATGTCCTCGCTTCCTAGGCAATGGACACACTACTATGTGGTGATCAAGAGAACTGAAAATCTCAAAACAATTACTCTGACAAAGTTATTTGGAATTCTCAGTGGCTACCAGATGGAGATGAACATGCAATGTTCATCTGGAGACTCCAATAATCAAATGGGTTCAGCCCTACATGTGGTTGAAAGGGATAGCATAGAACCCAAACATCATCTCATATCCTTTCATCACCTTCCCAGAGACACCAAGAGAGAACTACACTTAAGGAAGCCCATTCCAAGAGACAAGCTCTTCTCAAGCTTTTGTGTCTTCTGATGAAAGTTGTGGCAAATTTCTTTTCACTCTTGAAGACCTAGATTGTATTCATCCAGATGATCTAGAATACATGGAAATAGTCCAGCAGATGGCTCTTCTTACTCACAGAGCCAATAAATTTTACAAGAGGACTGGAAGGAAGTTTCCAATTAATGCAAGTAGTGGAAAGTTTGGCCTGGACAAAGGAAAAGTCAAGTGTTACAACTGCAACTTGATGGGCCACTTTGCCAGAGAGTGTAAGGCACCTAAAACAAATGGTGGCCAAACACAGTCCAGACCAAACTACACTGACAAAGCTCTCCAGAATGAGAAGTCAATGCAGCAGGCTGCTGTTGCTATTGAAGAAGGAGGCTTTGACTAGAGCTTTCAGGTGGAAGATGCTTCTCCTAACCAAGCATTGATGGCAGATCATGATGAAGCCAAGGTATTGGAACATCTCTATACTCCTAAATGCATTGCTAAAGTTAATAGATACAGGTCCTATTACCTAGAGATGAGATCTGACCTTAAGTCCTTAAACATTTGAAAATCTGGTTTTAGAAAGTCTGAAAATGATTATAAACTAAAGATAAAGGACCTTGAGAAAACCATTTCAGTTTTAAAACATGAACACACAGATTTTAGGACTCAAATCAAAGATCTCCTAACCAAGTTAACTGAGTGCCAGGCTGAGCTTGTGATCAGCAAAGCCAGGGCAGAAAAGAGTGTTCTTGAAGAAGAGACCTTCAAGAACATGATATCCTCATCCCTGCACAACAAAGTGTGCTATCAAAATAGGCAGGGACTGGGATCAAATGAGATAGATCCTCCACACACAATCTTGTCTGTAAGATCTCCTAGGTGTGGAACTTATAAAGATGAGCTTCCTCTCATAGATCCTATAAGTGAAGAGGATGAAGAAGAGATAGTGAGGAATTCCTCTGAAAAGAGTGAAGAGGAAGATTCTAAGAAGGGTCACTATCCTTCTAAGGGGAAGAAAAAGACTGTGATGACCAAGTCCATGAGAAAGAACTTGATTAGAAAGAGCAAAAGAAAGTCAAGGAAGGCTCAAGAGATCAAGACTACTTTTGACTCTAAGCAGAAACAAGTTTTCATCTCTGCAAGGTTTAAAGTGGTAGGGACTGAAAACATCAACCAAAACTCTTCTGCTAAGAATTATGGTTCTTGTTCAACTCATCTCAGTAACAAGAGAAGACTGATCTGCTGTGTACCACTACTGCACAGCCTGGACCATCAAACTCCAAGAATAGTTCCCAACCCAAAGGAACTATCTCAGCATCTGCAAAGATGAAGGTGGAGAAGGGATGTGACCAAAGGAATTCTTGTTCCCAGCAAAAGACTCTTGTGAAGAGGAAAATGATGTGTGTCATGTCTGAAAGTACCTCTCACATTGCTAAGGATTATCCATACATTCCTAAAGGTACTGTCCATATGACCAGTACAAAGACTTCAAATAGTTCTAAGAAGATTCAAGCTTCGAAAGGAAAACCTATTTCCTTCGGAAGCTCCAAGTCTAAGAAGAAGGGAAGTGGAAAATTACCCTCGGAAGAAAAGCTGGTCTCGGAGAAAGGAGTTCTTTCAAAGCACTGAAGTTTGCTGAAGTGTCTGCAGAATCTTCCGATGTTTCAGTCATCAAAACTTACAAAGTTCCAAAAGCTTCTGAAGTTTTGAAGGTCAAGTCCAAGACTCCGAAGGTGGTGTGGAAGTCTAAGAAAGACCAAATGACTGAGAATTCTCCATCAACAATAGCTCAAGATCTCTTAGCACAACCATAGGATCTATTACTGTTGAATTACCTTCTGTTATTGAGCCCAAGACAAGCAAGGCTTGGGTTTCCAATGTAACTAATCATTTTCTTTGTGCAGGGACAGTTGAAGACAAACAAAATGTCTAGATATTGATAGTGGCTGTTCCAGGCACATGACATGCAATAGGTCACTACTCCAGAACTTTGAAAGAATTGATGGAGGACCAGTTGCTTTTGGAGGAGATGAAGGTGGTTACATTTCTGGAAGGGGCAAGGTCACAAATGGTAAGCTCAGCATTGATAACGTAAACTTTGTCAAAGAGCTTGGGTACAATCTTCTGAGTGTATCTCAATTTTATGATCAGAGTCATAACATGCTCTTTACTGAGCATGAGTTCATTGTTCTCAAACATGGTGTGGTCATTCCTCATGAGCATATCTTGCTTAGAGCCCCTAGGAAAGGGAACATGTACAAGATGAATCTGCAAGAAACATCTCCCTCTGGAGAAGATTTATGCTTTCTGTCTAAAGCTAATAGTGATGAGTCTTTCCTATGGCATAAAAGAATGTGCCATGTAAACTTTAAGAACATAAACAGATTAATTAAAAATGATTTGGTAACTGGAATACCAAAGAAAGAGTTTACAAGTGATGACCATTGTGTTGCATGCCTGAAAGGGAAGCAACATAAGGTATCTCACAAGCCTAAGGAAAGGAACTCCATCACTACACCCCTACACTTGTTACATATGGATCTCTTTGGCCCCACCAGTGTAATGAGTTTAGGAAGGACCTCTTATTGTTTAGTGATCACAGATGACTTTACAAGATTCACCTGGGTTTTCTTCCTTAGAACTAAGGATGAGACTCCAGATATTCTAAAGAATTTCATCTTAAAGATTGAGAATCAATCTGATCACAAGGTCAAGGTCATAAGATGTGATCAAGGAACTGAATTTAAGAACCAACTCCTTGATACATTCTGTGACGAAAAGGTATTACAAGACAATACAGTGCTCCCAAGACTCCTCAGCAAAATGGTGTTGCTAAGAGGAGAAACAAGACACTGATTGAAGCTGCAAGAACCATGCTGTCTGACTCTAAGCTGCCCATCACCTTCTGGGCAAAGGCAATCAACACTGCCTGCTATGTGCAGAACAGAGTTTAGTAGTTAAGACTCATGGCAAGACTCCTTATGAACTTTGGCACAAGAGAAACCTTTCATTGGTTTTCTCAGGTCATTTGGTTGTCCTTGCACCATCTTGAATACCAAAGATCAAATTGCCAAGTTTGCTGAGAAATTAGATGATGGACACTTTATTGGATACTCTTCACAAGCTAAGGCTTATAGAGTATACAATCTCAGAACTAGAGTTGTTGAGGAGTCAGACAATGTGACTTTCAATAAAAACACACCCTGTGTTGCTGGTTATTGTCCGGATTGGTTATTTGATCTTGATTTAGTTACCACTGTTTTAACAAATCTTGTGAGAATATTCAAGATCAGTAGAAAATTTAATATCCTGATCCAAGATTTGAGCTAAGAAGACCTTCAAGTCATACATCTTCAGCTCTAGTTGGAACTACTTCTGCAAATGAGGTTTCTGTCAGCACTACAATGACAAACTCAGCTGACACATTTGGGGTGCCTTCAAATTCCAGCTCAGAGGCTCCACAACCAGATAAGAATACCTCAATTGTAGAAGACAACAATGGTGGTGGTGACAGTGATCAAGAATTTCTTGATCCCACTAACCACACCATAGATGAGAACATCAATGATGTCACACACTGCTTGGATCAAGTCTCTCTTGAAAAGTGTGCTGATGTGGTGGGAGAAACATCTATGCCAGATCTAAATTTCTCTAATTTAGATCTTTCTCAGCAACTTGCTGTGATCCCTCAGCTTAGGATCCCGAAGTCTCACCCCACCACAAACATCATTGGAGATGTTGTCTGAGGGGTAAGAACAAGAGGACAGACCCATGAAGCAAATATTTGTCTTCACTCTTTTTTCTTATCCCAGATAGAGCCAAAGAAAGTTGATGAAGCTCTAAAAGATGGAAGTTGGGTTGAAGCTATACAACAAGAGTTGTTTCAATTCAAAAGGCAGAAGGTTTGGAACCTTTGTCCTCTTCCTTATGGGAAGACTACCATTGGAACCAAATGGGTGTTTAGGAACAAGAAAGATGATAAAGGCATCATCATCAAGAACAAAGCTAGACTGGTTGTTCAAGGATACACACAAGAGGAAGGGATTTACTACACTGATGTCTTTGCTCCAGAAGAAAGATTAGAAGCTGTTAGGATATTCCTGGCATTTGCTGCATCTAAGAACTTCAAGGTCTTTCAGCTTGATGTGAAGTGTGCCTTTTTGTATGGAGTGATTGATGAAGATGTATATGTCAAACAGCCACCTGGTTTTGTAGACCCTGATCATCCTGATTATGTCTGCAAGCTTGACAAATCTCTCTATGGGCTGCATCAGGCACCCAGGAAATGGTATGAGACAGTGTCTGAGTATCTTTGTAAACATGGATACAGGAGAGGTACTATAGATGGAACTCTCTTCATCAAAGGATAGGGAAATGATATATTGCTAGTTTAAGTGTATGTGGATGACATCATCTTTGGTTCAACTAATTCAAAGCTCTGCAAAGACTTTGAGAAGCTGATGAAAGACAAATTGGAAATGGGTGCCATGGGGGAACTCAATTTCTTTCTGAGAATTCAAGTGAAGCAAGTTAAAGATGGCATCTTCATAAGTCAGTCAAAGTATGTTAGGACATACTCAAAAGATTCAACATGACTGAATGTAAGATTGCTAAGACACCCATAGCTAGAAACCACTCCCTTGGACCTGATCTTAAGGGGAAGTGTGTAGATGAGCACTTATACATGGCTATGATTGGGTCTCTTATGTATCTTACTCCTAGCAGGCCTGATATCATGTTTGCTACATGCATCTATGCAAGATATCAAGCTAACCCTAAGATGTCTCACCTCATCACTGTCAACAGGATTCTAAGATACCTCAAAGATGCATCAACACTTGGTTTATGGTACCCTAAGAATCCTGACTTCAATTTGTATGCTATACAGATAGTGATTATGGTGGTTGCAATATGACTACAAAGTCTACATCTGGGGGATGTCAGTTCCTTGGTGGAAGGGTTGTCTCATAGCAATGCAAGAAACAATCATGTGTCTCTGCATCAACTGCTAAAGCTGAATACATTGCTGCTGCAAGCTGCTGTGCTGAAGTGCTTTGGATTCAAAATCAAATGCTGGATTATGGGTTAAACTTCGAGGAGACTCCCATTCACATAGACAACAATAGTGCTATCTCAATCACAGAGAACCCTGTGTAGCACTCAAGGACAAAGCACATCAATATTAGGTATCATTAATAAGAGATAACTATGAAAAGGGATTAATTAAACTAGTCAAAGTTCACACAGATGAACAATATGCTGATCTGTTTTCAAAGGCTCTTGATGAACAGAGATTTAAATATCTTATATCAGCTATTGGGATGATTAACTTTGAGTAGGTTTTGCCTAAAACTAATTCTTATTATTTCTTAAAATATGTGTGTCCTAAGTTGTCTAGTTCATCACTTTCATAAGCTCATGTTTTCTTTGGATGAAAATTTCTTTTTGAAGACTTTCCTTAGATTATTGAAAATTTCTGATACTTTGGAAGTTATGCTTTTAACTTCGGAGCAAATCATGCCTTCAAAATAAATAACTGTCTGAAAATTTACCTTCGGAAGAGTTCTCAGATCTATCTTCCAAAGCTTAAAAACTTGTATCAGACAATTACTTATTTTCAAGGACCATTTACTTCCGAAGCAAAATTAACTCTCGGAAGCTTTGTTGTCTTATATACAAAGCACTCAAGTTTTAATTTCTCTTCCGAAGCAAAATTCTCAAAACTATCAGGAAATTCTTCCGAATTATTTTAGCTTCGGAAGCCTTTTTAATTAAAACTTCCGAAGATAATTAACTTTCGGAAGCTTTTTGACTTCCAAGAAAACTACTTTTTGAGCAAAAGTAGACTGCTTTTTCAGAGATGGGACCGACATCCGGATTTCAAAGTTTATCCTCTTTCATTAAACTTTATCTGAAATCCCTCTCACATATAAACCCAACGGTTTCCCCCTCTTTCTATCATCTGTTCTTCCTCCAAAACCTAAAAACCTAAATTTCTCTATGAAATTTCTCTCTTCCTTCTTTCTTCATCTTAAGCTACCTCCAAATGGCCAACCTTGCTCACAGAAATGATCCCAACTTTACCATGCAGCTACACAGGCAACACAATCAGGTTGCTCTGTTAAGCTCTGAGAAAGATCCTCATTTCTCAGAGGTTTGTAATTTCTTAGCTTTATCAAACTACGTCACCTCCCTAACCATTGATCCTCCTCTCTATGAGGATCAGCTCCTTGATTTCTAGAAGACCTGCCAAGAGGTCATTATGGATGGGGAGAAGGCACTGTCTGCCATAGTGCAGGGGAGAACAATCTTCACCACTCCAGCCTTCATCAATAGGCATCTTCAGTTGGATGATGAAGAAGGTGAGGTCTTCTTCCTAAAGGAAGCTATCAATCATTCCTTTGAGCAGATGGGATATGAGGGAGATTTCTCTGTAAAGACCTTAGGAAAGGGAAGGTCTCATCCCAGTGGAAATTCCTGCTCCATGTGGTCATCCACAGCTTATCAAACAAGCATGGTGGATGGGACCAGATTCCTGAGGATCTCTCCTTCATAATCCATGGAATGGTTCAGGGGGTCAAATTCAGGTATTCTCAGTTTGTTTATACAAAATTACTTGCTAACTTAGACTCCTTAGAGTATTACATATTTCCTAGATATGTCCAGTACATTCTTAACTGTGAGCTGGGATCATAGTTGAGGGAAACATGTAACATTGTTAAATTGGGACAGATGAAGCCCGACATCTTTAAAATACTGAGAAAGCCCACTGTTGGATTCTCTGGGATAGAAACAGCCCTTGTCCCAAAAATATTAGAGCTCATTGCTCAAGGTGACAACCTAGCAGCACAAGCTAGTGTTGATCCCACACCTGCTAGCTCCCAACCACCCACACAGCCTCAAATCACCATCACTTACCAATGAAAATCCAAACGAACCCCTGCTCAAGCTATTCAGTCTATGGAGGCCCCCATATACACACCCATACAGGAAGAAGTGGACACTGGAGCTCCCACTTCTCCTGAGGAGCAAACCACTCCCATCTCTTTAAGGATTAGTGTTGAGGTTCCTCATGCTCAGCCTGATGAGCTCATTGCCTAAACTGCCTTAAGCCACCACTCTGAGTCTTAACACTCTAGTGATCAACCTTTAGGGGACAGTTACCATCCTCAGCCTATAGATCTCAACCAACCAATTCCTAACCTTGACTTCTATACTGATGAAGATCTAGGTTTCAGTGAGTATAATAAGTCTCTGTTCTTTAACCATACTCAAGAGAGATGAATTGCTCCTGAGTCTCCTACATCTATCCCACATCAGTCCCCTACAACTAAGGTGGACACTTCTGAACCTTTTCAGGATGTCTATATGGAAGAGGCTCTCACTTCTAAAAGTGATTACATCATTAAGACCTCAACCATGGCAACTCAGCCCATTGACATCTCAACTGAGATTGCCAGTGAACAAAGGAAAACCAGCACCCAAGAACCTGAAGCTGGTGGGTGAGAGAGAGGACTTTGGTCCAATCATCTCATCCCCCAATGAGTCTTTTGATGAAGATGAGGAGAATCTGAGACTAAAGATGCATAAACTGACTAAAACATGCACCTATTTAGTCTCAAAGGTCAGTCACCTTGAATCTCAGGTGACTACCTTACACAACAGGATCAATGACCAGCAACTTGAGATTTCTTATCTTAAGGAAAAACTAGCTGGGAGACCCTTAAGAAGAGCTCAACCAGGAACACAAGAACCTGTGGATGTGATTGACCTATCTTCCAGCTCACCTATGCAAGTGGGTGATGCTACCAAAAAGGGGGAGAAAGTCATCACAGTTACAGAACCTGGGAGTTCCTCATAGAGAGTAGACATTAAGGACTCACCATCCTCACTTGCAATTGTGCATTCTCAGCAACCTCCTCAAGTTCACATTGATATGGACTACACAGACTCCTTCATATAGAGTCTGTTTGAGGATGGGATACCAAGGGCTATGTCATCTTCACTATCTTCCAATCACATCATTGGGTGGAGGTATGACAACATCAGGAAAGTCCTAATCATCATAAGAGTTCAAGGACAGTAAGAAGACTTCAATTTTCAGACTTTGAACTACTATGAATGTCTGGGTTTAGTAAACATGCCACTTGTCAATCCAAGCAAATCAAGACAAACTAACAGACTAGCTCAAAGAATCCAAGACAGGATCACTGCAGAGTTCAGCTTAAGAAGGAGACTTAGGCAATTAGGCAATGCCATCAGTCAACTAGATGTTGAGGCAGACCCTAAGATTAGTTTCATAGGGGAAACCTCGACTGAAGGCCCAGTGGCAGAACCTGAGACCCCTATCTCATCATCATCAATTGCTGCAGAGATCCACACTCCTATTGAGACACCTGCTGGTGAAGGTGCTTCTCAACCTCTCTCTGGCCAGAGCTCAGATGCTACAACAAGCAATGAAGGCCAAAGCTCTCTCCATCATGAGTCACAAAGGTCTGTGAGTGACAAAGGGAAAAGAAAGATGAGATCTGAGTAGATTAAGGAGGAGGAGAGAGAGTGAAAAAGGAGGCTGAGGGGAGAAGGTTCCTCTGTTGAGTCTTCAAGACTCATGGAGTCTACTATCAGGGCTACGCCAGACTAAATACTCAGAATGAGGAATAAGGGCAGTCAGGATAAATTACCTGCAGACAAGGAACTATGACATAGAGAGTGTCATCTCTCTCCCATTAGAAGAGTTGAATGAACTGGTTGACCTGGAAAGGTCAAAGGAGAAGAAGGAGGCAGAAGATGTAGAGCTTCTAGTACAAGTCAAAGAAGAGAGAAAAAGAAAAAGACTATACAAGAATATGCCTACCCTCTCCCCAGTTCAGGAAAGTCCTGCACAAGAAGATGTGGTTCAACAAGAACCTCAGGTAGACAAGAAGAAGAGAGGATCAAGATAATCAACTACCTGAGTGCGACAGGCTTCTATCAGGCAGATGCACTCCTTCCTTTGTCCTATGACTATGTTGAGTTTGAGTACTTAAAGCAGCTTGAACTTGACATAATCAAGGACAGAAAGACAACTAAGAAGAAGGTAAGGGCTGCAAAATCAAGAGCTACCATCCAAAAGAGCATGAAGAAGTCTGCTGATAGGCAGAGGATGATGAGCTTCTTGAAGCTATATGGATTCTCAGGAAGGAGGCTTGGCCCTATGTCTCTATCCACTATGGATGTGCATATTAGGGTGATCAAGCAGAAGATCAAAAGTGGAGAGCTCATTGACTTACACTCCACTCCAAGTCAAACCCCACCTAAAGTGGAGGTTAAGGTTGAACAACCAGAGACAACATAAGCAGGACCTCCTGCTGAAACTCAGCAAGCTTCATCTTCTGATCCACAGCAAGGTCAACCTCCCTCTCCTTCTAAGCCTGAGAGAGAGGAAATCCCAACTGAGAAAGACAGTGAAGATCAACCTGCTATTGTAGGCCATTGTTCTCAATTAAAACCTGTAAAGAGAAAAAAGAGGATGGATTCTAAACTAAAGCCAAAGAAGAAGAAGACTGCATCCTCTTCTAAACCGTAGGATGAGTCAGAACATCTTGAGGTTGTGCAGCTAGAGAATGCTATATCAACTCCAATTCAAACAGCTCCTCTAGCATCAAGAAGATCCATTTTGTCTTGGACATACACCACAAATCTAGAAAGATGGCATGTCATTAGAGATCAAGGCACTAAAGACATTACACATGGCAAGATATGTTTCAGTTGCCTCTGCATGACCTCTTTGATTTGAGAAGACACTTTGATAGTCTAAAGGATCCTGATCACCTTGTGAAGAAAGGATTGGTGATCATCCTAATGAGGACTATTGACATCTGAAGTCTCTTAAGTGGTTTGGTAGCATCAGCCTAGGGGGAATTTGTAGAGATTAACGAAGAGGCTGATGCAACCTAAACATGCAATGTGTATCCTGCATGCTGCACAAGTACTATGAAGAAGAATGCTTAGGAAGTTTCACACATGCAACAAAAATATTCTAAGTGTGAAATCTTCCTAAGCCAAGACCAATATCTTCCGAAGCCAAAAATGAAGTTTTCTGAAGCCTCAGAGGCAAAGTCTTCCGAAGCTTTAACTTATGAAGACGGATTTCTTCCAAAGACTTTTAACACATGCTTTATCTAATGTACTTTTCCATAAAGCTGGACACCTTTCCGCTGCACCTCTGTAAGGTCACCAACTTACATGAGTTGGTGAAAAGGTCCATGCTTTTGGTAACTGTACATTGAGGTCTTGAGTCTGTAAATTTCTAATTCATATACTTTATCCTTTTTGTAATAGATAAGGATGTGAGCTATGGCATGTCATAGTCACTAGTCAAAAGGCAATCTGCCTTTTGACTCTACAATTGATTTTGTTTTGTGTCTAGTCAATTGTATCAGCCGGCTGTAGGATGTAGTATAAGTATCTCATGTTCTTGTATCTTTGAATCATGATTTGTAACACTTGTAATAGAACATAGAGAAAGCAATATACTGCATTTTTGAAAACCATATACTGTGTTCTTTGTGTTCTGTCTCTTTCATTACTTGTGTTATTAATGTCTTAGCTTGGTTAATCCAGTCATACTATTTGATTAAGTTTAGTTAATCTCCTCTTTGTGTTGTTGTGTTGTAACTCAACACCCTTCAACGATCCTGCATAGAGTTATCAACAAAAATAGGAGTAGAAGAGAATTTCAAACCGTAGTCCCACATTTGCTGTTGAATCCATATGATTTGTGAACAGCAACTTGCAGCAGCAACGTATTCGGCTTCACAGGTTGACAAAGCAACGAGGTCTGCTTCTTACACTGTCATGTCACTAATCTCCTCCTAAAGAATTGACATCCCGCTGATGTAGACTTGTAGTTCATCTTGTAGCCAATGTAATCCGAGTCACTATATGTTGTCAGCACGAAGTCATCGTCATGAGGATACCACAACCCAAGTGTTGGAGTACCCTTTAGATAACGAAAGATCCTTTTGACCCTTATCAGATGGTTAACTTTTGACATGATATCAGGTCTTAAGGTAGTGAGGTACATGAGAGATCCAATCATACCTCTGTACATGGTGGCATCGACCAGATCACCATTCTCGTCGGGTGCTACATCATGGTTGTAGCAAGTGGAGTCCCAGCTGCGGAAGCATTCTCCTTGTCAAACCGACTGCGGATATCTCCTACATACTTGGTCTGATGTAGGAAAATCCCTTTTGGTGTCTTATCCACCTGTAACCGAGAAAAATTTCATCTCTTCCTTGGCACTTATCTCAAACTCAGCCTTCATTACTGCTTCAAACTCTTTACATAGATCTTCGTTCTTTGAACCGAAGATTATGTCATCGACATAGATTGGACAAGCAGTAAATCTCCATCCTTTTCTTTTATGAACAGTGTACAATTAATGACACCTCTACGAATACCGTGTTACACAAGTGAGTCGAGAGTTTCTCATACCAGACTCTAGGAGCTTGATGAAGCCCATATAGAGCCTTGTCGAGTTTGTAAACTCTGTCCCGATGGTATGGATCCTCAAATCCCTCGAGTTGACTGATGTACACTGCTTCTCTGATTTCACCATGAACTTCACATCAAGTTGATAAACTTTAATCTTCATATACGATGCATAGGTAAGGAAGATACGTATTGCTTCCATTCTTGCCATAGGTGCAAACACTTCATTGTAGTAAATGCCCTCAACTTGTTGAAATCCTTGAACAACAAGCCCGCCTTGTTTCTGATGATCACTCCTTGATCATCTTTCTAGCATTTCAAGACCCATTTTGTGCCAATGACCTTAGCACCTTTAGGTCTATCCACCAGAGTCCATACACCTATGTTGACCAAAATAACCAATGAGCCGAATCAGAAAAACCTCTAAGTCCTACAGACATCACAACTGCTGAAGACTTGATCAGCTGTTGAATAAAGTCTGAAGATCACAGCTGAAGACTAAAGTACTGAAGACTTCAACAGCTGAAGACCAAAGTCTGAAGATCAACAACTGAAGACTAAAGAACTGAAGACTTCAACAGCTGAGGATCAAAGTCTGAAGATCAACAGCTGAAGAACAAAGTACTGAAGATCAACAGCTGAAGTACAAAGACTGAAGACATCAGCTGATGACAACAGCTGAAGTTCAAGTACAAGTACTGAAGCCTTCAGAGTTTGTTACAACAGCTGAAGAAGCACTCTTCAGTTGTTGTGATGGTTTCCTTTCAGTAGTTTTTCTTTTTGTTTCAGTATTTATAAAACGACTGAAGAGCATGTTCTTCAGCCGTTGTAGTTTCAGTAGTTTCTTTTCAGTATTTGTAGTGATAGTTAACACTTAGCATTTTTGTAAGAAGATGTCAACTGTTTGACATCTTCAGTAGTTGTGTTAACTATCAGTAGTTTGAATAAATTCTGTTAGATGTCACTATCAAGTGACATCAGCAGACATCACATCTCCTATATAAGAGGTGTTGACCTAATTGTATGAGTGACATTATGTTACCACGAAAGCGAATATTGAATGAAATATACATTGCAGAATTCTCTCTATCTTTACCGTTTGTTCTTACCCTGAATATCTTTTGTGTTCTTGTGAATTGGCTAATTCATGTTTGATTTCTGTTGCTATACTCTCTAATCATCAAACTTAGATCATTGATCCTAACAAGTGGTATCAGAGCAGGTTAATCATTGATCGATCTAACAGTTGATCATTGAAACTGCTATTTGATATCTATGTTTGATTGAATTAGCTCATTTGCAAGAACTAGTTATAAATTATTGATTTTTTGCCGCTATCGTTTATTCATTTTGAGATCTCTCTTGGTTCAATTGGTTTGTTGTGTTTTGTTCTAAATCTGCTATAGGTTAATTGAATTTGGTTGAATCTGAGATGACTACTCCTTCTAATGACCCTCACAATACCGGTTCCTCAACAAAGCCTCCGATGCTGGTTAGGACTGAGTATAACATATGGCAACGAAGGATGCTTCATCACCTGTCTGTTAACAGTTCGGGTTGTTGGACATCTGTAGTACATGGACCACATAAGCCTATAGTGAACAATCCAGAAACCAATCAAATGGTTCCGAAGAAGAAGGAACAATACTCAGATGAAGATCGGAAACTGTTTGAGATTGATGCTAAAGCCCATGGAATTCTGGCCATGGCACTGCCGAATGAAATCTATTCAGGGCTTATGCATCATGAAACTGCTCATGACCTCTGGAATGCACTGAAGGAACAATTCAGTGGAACTGATGAGGTCTTAGCAAACAACATAGAAATCCTCGCCCAACACTATGAGACATTCTCTCATAGAAAGGGTGAGACACTGACTCAACAGTTTGAGCGTTTTTCCTGTTTGATCTCTGAGCTGAAAATGGTGAAACAGGAATACACAAACAGCCAGATGAATAACAGATTCCTCAGATCACTGCCTGAGAGATGGGACACATACACTATTGTCCTACGCTCTAGTGCAAATCTGGATAGCCTATCTCTCACCCAACTTCGGGGAAACTGCTTACATTCGAAAGAGAGATAGAGCAGAAAAGGAAACTGTCATCATCACGAAAGCTCACTGATGACTTTGTACCAGGGAACACTGCCTTGGTTGGTCATGAATCAGAATATGCTGCATCTGAAAGCAATTATGATAAGCATATTGATTTCTCATCAAACAGTTCTGATCATGCATTTGTTGGCATTGATAGTCATTCTGGCAGTAATAGTGACAATCTATGCTTCATTATGGATGATCTGAAGGGAATTGCTGATGATGATTTCGAAGAGATGGATATTCTAAGTCAAATGGCCTTAGTTAATATCAGATCTCAGAAGTTCTACAAGAGAACTGGCAGGAAATTTCCTGGACTCTCTGGCAAAACCAAAGTTGGTTTTGTCAAGAGTAAGTTGAGGTGTCACAAATGCCAAAGGCTTGGACACTTTGCAAGAGAGTGTAGATCAACTGGATCTAACTCTTCTGCACCCTTTGTGACTTTTCCAAGCACTAGTCCACAAAACAGAGGGAACATACTACTGGTTCTGGTCATCATTCACATCCTGTATCTCCTGCATACTTTGTCCCCCAGGGTCAAATGTCATACCCTTTCCCTGCTATTACATGTCTCAGCCAAATCCGGTTCAAGCTCCAATTGCACAACAACCACATGCATTACCTGAACCTCAACCTTCCCAATCTCATCAACAAACTCAACCTCAACAACACAGCTTTTTCACCCCAGGAGTTGTTGACTGGAGCAGTTTACCAGATGATTTGTCTGGTCATGAACAACTGTCTCTGGTGCTGGTCAACATGGTGGTGACAGTCTTTTTTAAATCTAGCTCTTATGGCTTTGGAGTCTGCTGATACTTCATCCTCTAATGCCTCTACACCACAGGTATCACAGGTATCCTCTGAGGCAAAAGCCAAACTATGTTCTGAAACATGCATAGCCGCATTTGCATCTATTAGAGAAGCAAATGTAGCTTTAATTAACAAGAACATTGAGCTAGAACAAACAATTCCAAAAGCAAAGCTGAATTTGAGTCTGTGATTAATGATAAGAATGATGAGATTTACAAACTTAAATGCCAAATCACTGATGATAAGGCTAGGAAGAGATACTTCTAGAGAAGTACAGAGACCTCAAAGAAACACTTGCAACTACCCAGGTAGAGTGTGATCGATGGGTAAATTCTTGCAAGGGTTTTGAAATGCTTCTTAGTAAGCAATCTGCTTCCAATGTGAAGTTTGGCATTGGTTATAATCACACTGCTCCTCCTACAGATTTTACTCCCAGAGCAGAGGTAGAATCTGATGGTGAAAGCAATAACCAATCCTTTTCATCATGTGATCTACTATCTGATACAACACCATCAGAAGTAGAAGCAGCATTAATTCCTCTCAGACGCTATCAGCTGATGTTGATGGTTCAAATGCTGACACTCACATGATCACAAAGTTGATCACTCCAGGTGATATTTCACAAAGTACTGAAAGTACTAAAAAGAATGTCATAACACCTGGAGAACAAGCCCAAACTACTACATGTACTAAAGGAAAGAAAACTGCAAGTAGAAAGGGTGGGAAAACTACTGAAGAAGATATCAAGAAAGCAGGTACTAAAGGAAAGAAAACTGCTAGTACTGATAGCAAACTGCTGAAGAAAAAGTCTTCAGTAGTTTCATCTTCTTCAGCAGATGATCAACTTAAGATGAAGAAAAAGCCATGTGAAATATGTGGCTTATTCAATCATCTTACTGATGATTGCTGGTATAAAAAGGGCTCCAAACTCAAACATAATGAAAACATTAAAGAGAAAATGGATAAAATGAAAACTGAGTTTGAAATCAAATTTGTACCAGCAACATCAAAACCTGTGACCCCAAAATCCAAAAAGAAATCCAAAAAGAAAGGGGTTAAACAGGTAACAGCTGAGGTTGCTCAAAGAGAGATGGTACAACACAGGAACCCATCAAACTCAGCACTAATGTGTCTGATGAGCTGAAGGCTTTATCACAAAATCAGACACAACTTGTTATGATGGTTCAACATCTATTGGGGAGAGTCAACCAATTAGATGCTCCTGTGTTGAAACCACAGAGAAGAAAATCCATGCCAAAGGATTCTTCTTCTTCACCATCTCCATCCCCTCAGGCTGTTATTCATAGCAAGTCTGTTAGTTTACCATCTGTTGATGTGAATAGACCCAAAACCAAAAAGGTTTGGGTCTCAAAAACTAACTAATTGTTTATGATTGCAGGGTTCTTCAACATGCCAAAGTAGCATCTGGTATGTAGACAGTGGGGGATCTATGCATATGACAGGGAACAGCTCTCTTCTTCATGACTACTCTCATGGAAAGAAGGGGTTTGTTTCTTTTGCAATGATGCTAAGGGTTACATCATTGGAAAAGGCTTTGTCTCTAATGGAGAAATAAAGTTTGATGATGTTAATCATGTGGAAAATCTCAAGTACAATCTCTTGAGTGTCAGTCAAATGTGTGATAAAGGCCATGTTGCTCTTTTCACCAGTCAGAACTGCAGGATTCTGTCATCCAAAGTTCTGAATTTGATTGATAAGGTGTTGGATGATCACACTCTCCTGAGGGCCAACAGGACAGGAAGAGTGTATGCCTTAGATCTTTCCAAGAAAATAAATATCAGAGGCCATCCTGCCTATTTTCCAAAGCCTCTCCTCAGGAATCTAAACTGTGGCACAGAAGGCTGGGTCATGTTAATTTCAAAAACATGAATCAGCTGATCCACAATAGTTTAGTGAGAGGTTTACCAATAAGGATTCTACTGTGATGAAACCTGCACTGCTTGTTTAAAAGGAAAACAACATAAGTCTCATTCCCTCCTATTGAAGAGCCTAAATCCACTGCCTGCTTGCAATTACTGCATATGGATCTATTTGGTCCTGTGAGAGTGATGAGCATGGCAAAGAAGAAATACTGTCTGGTAATTGTGGATGATTACTCCAGATTTGTATGGACTTTCTTTCTACATTCAAAGGATGAGGTTGCTCAGAAGATTATCAACTTTGTGTTGTATGTTGAGAAGCAGTATTCCCTTTCAGTCAAGTGTATAAGGAGTGACAATGGAACTGAATTAAGAAACCATACACTTGATGAATTTTATCTTTCAAAGGGAATCAAAAGGCAGTTTAGCATCCCAAGGACTCCAGAACAAAATGGAGTAGTGGAGAGAGAAAGAACAGGACCCTAATTGAAGCTGCAAGGTCTATGTTGGTGACTCTGGTTTGCCTGACCTTTTGGGCTGAAGCTGTTAACACAGCTTGCTATGTGCAGAATAGAGCCTTAGTAAATCAGAGGTTGATGAAGACTCCATATGAAGTACTACATCACTTGGCTCCTCTAATTTCATTTTTCAAAGCATTTGGATGTCCCTGTTTTATTCTCAACACAATGGATCAACTCCAAAAATTTGATCCTAAGGTGGATGCAGGGTATTTTATTGGTATTCATCTACTTGCCAAGCATACAGAGTCTTCAACTGCAGAACAAAGATAGTTGAAGAGACTCTGCATGTAAAGTTTAATGAATCTCCAATGGACAAGATCCACACAAAACCCTGTGGAGTTGTTTGATTTGGAATACTCGCAATATGTTCCTTATCAACCTCAGCTGTTGCAGATCATGTGGATAAATCATCTTCTGCAGCATGTCTTCCACCTGGTGGTATTGATGATGATGATAATAATATCATACACACCTATTCAAGTTTAGTAACCAACTGCCTGAGTCTGCTAAACTGATGTTCCTGTAGCTCAGCAGTTCCATCCAAACAAATGCTAATGAGATTCTAATTCCTCTACATCTTTTGAGTTACCATCAAATTCTTGGTTTCAAGAGTCTGCATCAACATCTGCTGCTACTGAAGGTTCTACAAACACTTGCATAGATATCATTGCTTATCAAGAGCTGAAGAATCACCCAATGTCTCAAATCATTGGTGATATCAATGCTGGAGTTTCAACAAGAAGTCAATTGTCTAACTTCTGCTTCTATGCTCTCTTCATCAGTTAGCTAGAGCCAAAGAACTATCATGCTGCTTTAAGAGACAATGGATGGGTTGAAGCCATGCAGCTTGAGCTACTTTAGTTTAAGAAACAGCAAGTGTGGGAACTGGTTCCTCTACCCCCAGGTAAGTGTGCAATAGGCACTAAATGGGTGTTTAGGAATAAAACTGATGAAAATGGGTTTATTGTTAAGAACAAGGCTAGACTGGTTGTACAGGGGTTTTCACAAGAAGAAGGTATTGATTATGATGAAACCTTTGCCCCTGTAGCCAGACTAGAGGCAATTAGATTGTTCTTAGCCTATGCTGCATTCCATCTTAAAGTTTTTCAAATGGATGTCAAAGTGCATTTTTATATGGTAAAATAAAAGAAGAAGTTTATGTGTGTCAACCACCAGGTTTGAGGACAATAAACATCCTGAATGGGTGTATAAACTTGATAAGGCTCTTATGGGTTGAAACAAGCTCCTAGAGCCTGGTATGAGACACTTTCCACTTTTCTTCTCAAGAATAATTTCACTAGAGGCTCCATAGATAAAACTTTGTTTATTGAGAAGGTGGATCAGCATAAGCTACTTGTTCAAATTTATGTTGATGATATTATTTTTGCATCCTCTGATCCCCAGTTGTGTGATGATTTTACAAACTTAATGAAAAAAGAGGTTTGAAATGAGTGCAATGGGAGAATTACAGTTCTTTCTAGGCTTGCAAATCAAACAAAGGGCTAATGGAACCTTTATTCATCAGTCAAAATATACAAAAGATCTTTTCAATAAGTTTGATTTACAAAATTTAAGCCTGTTCTACTCCCATGTGCAACACTACACAACTGGATGCGGATCAGAAAGGTAAAGCTGTTGATGAAACACTTTACAGATGTATGATTGGGTCCTTGATGTACTTAATGCTTCTAGACCAGATATCATGTTTGCTACTTGTGTCTGTGCTAGATTTCAGGCTGCTCCTAAAGAATCTCATTTGATTGCAGTCAAGAGGATCTTTAGATATTTGCAAGGTACACAATCTCTAGGTTTATGGTATTCCACTGGACACTCTTGCAAATTAGTTGCTTTTTCAGATAGTGACTATGCAGGGTGCAAGTTAACTCGAAAGTCAACTTCTGGTGGATGTCAATTCCTAGGCAACTGTTTGATTTCTTGGCAGAGTAAGAAACAAACATCTGTTGCTACATCCACTGCTGAAGCAGAGTACATTGCAGCTGCAAGTTGTACTTCTCAGGTACTCTGGATTCAAAACAACTTTTGGATTATGGCATTACAGAGACTAAGACTCCATTATTAATGGATAGTGCTTCAGCTCTGTGCATTGTCAAAAATCCAGTCCTGCACTCTAGGACCAAACATATAGAGATCAGACATCATTTTATTAGGGATTGTTTTGAAAAAGGTCTGATTGATCCTAAGTTTGTGCCTAGTGCTGATGAGCTTGCAGACATTTTTACTAAGCCTTTGGATAGTTCAACTTTGCAAAACCTAGTATTACGGCTTGGTATGCTGCAGCTAGAATAAGTGATACATACTGCTGATATCAGTATATAAGTACTGATCATCATTAGTGCCATATCACATATCGTACTGATTCTGTTAAAACAAATGATAAAGTTACAACTACTGATGTAGGTATAACTACTGATGTCAGTAAAAACAGATAAGTACTGATGTCCTATGAAACTACTGAAAAGAGCTAAAAGGCTGATGAGTAAGTGTTGAGGACAGTATGAAACAGCTAAAAGGCTATGAATTGATGAAAATACTGATTAGAACTTTCTCTTCAGTTGTTTCTACAACTGTTGTTTCATCCTAAACAACTGATGACAAAACCATGTCTTCAGTAGTTTCACAACTACTGATGACTAACACCAAGTCATCAGCTGTTACAACAACTGATGAGAAACCATGTCTTCAGTAGTTTCACAACTACTGATGACTACAAGTCATAGCTGTTTACAACAACTGATGACAAAACCATGTCTTCAGTACTTTCACAATTACTGATGACTAACACCAAGTCATCAGCTGTTTACAACAACTGATGACAAAACCATGTCTTCAGTAGTTTCAAACTATGATGACAACACCAAGTATCAGCTGTTTACAACAACTGATGACACAACCATGCTTAGTAGTTTCACAACTACTGATGACTAATACCAAGTTATCAGTTGTTTACAACACCTGAAGACAAAACCAAGGTTTTCAGTAGTTCACAACTACTGATGACTAAAACCAAGTCTTCAGTTGTTTTCAAACATCTGAAGTAAAACCCATGGTTTTCAGTAGTTTTATAACTACTGATGCCTAAACCAAGACTTCAGTTGTTTCAACTTCTGAAAAGGTAAAACCATGTCATCAGTCGTTTACAAAACTGATGAGTAACACCAAACCCTTCAGTCGTTTTCTAACCCTTACCCTATAAATACCCCATACCTAATCCTTCAGCGCTTCATCTTCTCCAAACCTAACGTTCAAATCTCCAAAACTTCTCTCTCATTAATAGCGACCATGCAACTCAAACCACGACATAACTGTGTTGCCTACCTCACAAAATCACCCTTCTGGACAAAGTTTGATAACGCTATTGATCTAATGGTCCATTTCCTACCAAACGGCCTTCCTTCTAAATCCCACCATTCATGCCGAATCCTTACACCAATTTTGGACAAACTTCAACCTTATAACTGGGGAGAACAACCTTATAACTGTCCACTCTCCAGTCGTTCATCAACCACCATCAAGTGGTCATCACTCTGGAAATCATTCGCCAAACCCTCAACTTGGATGATGCCACTTTCCGTTTGGGTATCCAAAGGGCACAACTGATTTATCCTTTGCCCACCATGGATATCAGGGAAACCTCAGTGCCTCTACCATCCTGAAGAAGCATTTCCATGATGCAGAACATCTTATCTTTCACATGGTTAATGTTTGCTTAGCTCCTAAGACATCCTCTTGGGATCAAATGTCTACCAGGTGGCAGCAGGTGGTACTTTCTCTATCCTTGAGCAACAAGACTTAAACTTTTCTGAAATTATTTTTCTTGAACTTAAGGATATGGCCTTAAAATCTCTTTCTAATCGATGGATATTATATCCTCGATTCATTATGGCCATCATAGAGAATCAGCTGCAAGCTGAGGGACTTGTTGGCCTTAGAGTTCCTGCAACGGCTGTGTTGCCTGAAGTATACTCCAGGCACAACTCTGACCAAACACTGAAACAGGCTGCCAAACTACGAAAACCCACGCAGTTGGACCCACAGCCACCACCTCCAGATCCAAAGTCCCCACTAAACCAAAATCCAAAAAGCCAAAAAAGGCTACTCAGGGAGATGAGTCCCCTGAGGATGCCCCTGTACCACAAACACAGGAAGCACATATTGGTATTAACCCCCCAGTTGTGTCAAAGACTCAACCTGCCAAAGCCGCACAGGTATCCTCTCAACAGGATCCTGTTGCAACCAATATTGGGGAACCCACACTGCTGGAACATATCTCATTTGAGAGGGTTACCATTGAAGCGCACCATTCACCACGGGTGCAATCTGCTCTAACCAATCACCCCATGCAACCGCCCCCCAAAGTCCTACAATAATTGTTGCACAAGTGCTGAGTTAGTTGCACTCCTCACCCCCTCCCCAGATACCAATTACAACTGGGCATACCTCTGCCATTGAGGGGGAGGATCAAAGTGCATCTGATAACCCACAGCATAGGGGTTACAATGTTCCATTTCCTAGTGTAGAAAAGGAGATTGGAACTTTTGGTGAGGCTGCCACTTATCCTGCTTCAGCATATGATCAGGATGTAGTTGGTACCATTACTAAGACCTTACCGGAGGCAACTGCTGATGAAGGACATAGTCCTGAGGCAGGAAGTCCCCAGTTCCAAGACAAAGGGGCACATGCTACAACTGATCTACACTCAGTGCATGTTCATCCTGATTCTATCAGGAGGTCAGGTGATTCAGTAACCATGATGATGACCTGGGCTTCTTTTACGATGTATTAGCCCAAAACACCATCCTGGAAGAGGAGGTGAGTAGACTCAAAGAGCTGCTTGCAAAACTTTGCGGATCAAAGACCATCTGTCTCTCAAACCCCACAGATGGCACCTTCATCTGAAGGTCTCCAAACACAGAGCCACTCCCAAATACTCAGCCACCTGCCTCTGCTTCTGGCACTATTTCTCAGGAACAGAACCCCCCTAAGCAAATAGCAGCTATCTTCAAAATTCCATACCTCTCATCACACCTATAATCACTGATATAGTGATCAAAACCATTGATGAGAGGCTTTCCTCAGTGATACACAACCTTGATAGAGGAAGTTGTGGGCAAACAGCTTTCTGACAATCAAACCCTTGCAACCAATGCACCCAAAAAGGGGGAGATTCAGTTAGTGAAAGCAAAAAGAAAGAGGAGTGCAGAGAGGAAAGAGAAAGAGAAAGAAACAGAAGTGACAGAAGTGGAAAAAGAGAAGGAGTTGGCTGTGGAGACTGAAAAAGAGAAGGAGAAGGAAGCTGACATGGGGAAATCAAAGAAAAGAAAGAATGAGAAGGAGACTGCCTTGGAGCTGATGGTAAAAGAGGCTGATGCTAAACACAGCAGATCAATGGATAACATCATTGATCAGTTGTTTAGGCAAGGCCATGACACTGACAAACTTGACTCTGAGATCAGAAAATTAGAGATTGAAGAAATCCAAAACAGATGGGCAAGTTATGATGTGTTAGAAAGAGAAAGGCTGGAGATCATGATCAGATTTATAGCAAAATATCTTGGAAGATCAATGATCGAAATCAAGGCTTGGTCCAGGGACAACATCTTGGCAATAACCACCAAGATCTGTTCTTCTGAAGTATACACTAATGAATTAGTTATTGAAGCTTTGAATGAAGTTGGTGCTGGGAGCAGGACTGAACTAGCCAAGCAATCTAAAGCCACACTCACTTCCAAAATGCTAGAACAGCCTGTCAACATTCCCACACCAAAACACCAAAACAACAACCCACCAAACCAACTCCCTTACCCTCAAAACCAATAGCCGATGATGTACCCAGAAGAAGAAGAGAAGGGTATTGAGGCTAGAAGATGATGAGAAGAGATGATTAAGATGAAGATAGGCTGCCACTCTCAGCTGTTATACAGTTGCCGAAGGCCACAAGTCACTCTCCAACAATTACTCCTGAAACTCAAAGACAAATTGTGAAAGTGAAGCTAGAAGAAGAAGAACTTCACAAACAACACGATGAGGAATTGTTGAGGAGGGTTGACAAAGCATATGCAGCCACATCTTCTATCATCAACATGAAGAAGCATGCACTCAGATTATACACTCTTAAGCATACATTTCAATATCAAAAGGAGAGAGTGAGGATTTGGCCTGATCCCAGGTGTCTTCTCATAGGATTCAAAGAAAAACATTCCACAGAGATACATTGGCCAGGTGAAAAAGATTGTAGATGAAGTGATTCACTGGTCTTTGTAGTATCACCCTGGGAAATCCTAGAAGACTTCAAGAAAGCTTATAAAGCTAACCAAACCCCACAGAAGATGCTGGAAAATAAAATGGTGAAAAAGGGGTTAGTATATAAGAGGCTTGAAGAAGTCAGAAAGAATGAGCTCCAGTTGTTCCTAGAGGGTAATCACCCTGATGAATTTGCTTATAGAATAATAACAACTATGGAGCTAAAGAATGGGAAACAGGTCAAATACCTATCTGAGTACTATGGGCCTAAATCATTATTTGAAGGAGGTGCTGAAGAGCTGACCATGGAGGAACAAATTACCTTCCTTGAGGCCTACACAAGAGAGTCATACAGACTCATAGTGGGGAAGTAGATCTCATGGATGGGGTAACAACTCTGTGTCCAGTTCCCCAAGACAGAGTTCCCATTCATACTTTGCCAAATAGATCATTGAGACTTCTTCCCAGGCCTGTGCTTAAGAGGGTCACTTCTGAACTGATATAGAAGACAAAAAGACCAATCATTCTGCCATAATAAGTGGGACATCTTCAATAAGTTTACAGGTTTTGGTTGTATTGGTTCAGGGGGAGTTTGTTGGACCAAAAGAACCAATGAGCCATGATCAGAAAATCCTATAAGTCCTACAGACATCACAACTGCTGAAGACTTGATCAGCTGTTGTAATAAAGTCTGAAGATCAATAGCTGAAGACTAAAGTACTGAAGACTTCAACAGCTGAAGACCAAAGTCTGAAGATCAACAGCTGAAGACTAAAGAACTGAAGACTTCAACAGCTGAGGATCAAAGTCTGAAGATCAACAGCTGAAGAACAAAGTACTGAAGATCAAAAGCTGAAGTACAAAGACTGAAGACATCAGCTGATGACAACAGCTGAAGTTCAAGTACAAGTACTGAAGCCTTCAGAGTTTGTTACAACAGCTGAAGAAGCACCTTCAGTTGTTGTGATGGTTTCCTTTCAGTAGTTTTTCTTTTTGTTTCAGTATTTGTAAAACGACTAAAGAGCATGTTCTTCAGTCGTTGTAGTTTCAGTAGTTTTCTTTTCAGTAGTTGTAGTGATAGTTAACACTTAGCATTTTTGTAAGAATATGTCAGCTGTTTGACATCTCAGTAGTTGTGTTAACTATCAGTAGTTTGAATAATTCTATTAGATGTCACTATCAAGTGACATCAGCAGACGTCACATCTCCTATATAAGAGGTGTTGACCTAATTGTATGCGTGACATTCTGTACCACGAAAGCGAATATTGAATGAAATATATTTTGCAGAATTCTCTCTGTCTTTAACCGTTTGTTCTTACCCTGAATATCTTTTGTGTTCTTGTGAATTGGCTAATTCAATGTTTGATTTCCGCTGCTATACTCTCTAATCATCAAACGTAGATCATTGATCCTAACAACCTAACTTCTTGAACTGAAGAAGTTCTTCTTCCATGGCACTCACCCATGCCTCATCATTCAGGGCTTCACTAACATACTTTGGCTCAAACTAAGACACAAAGCAACGATATGCACCATCATGAAGGAAGCCTTTTCCATCACCGAGGCATAATCAGCTGAATACAACTGATTTCTGGTCTGAACTCCTGATCTCACATCTCCAATGACATTATCCAAAGGATGATACACATTTAGTCGTGAACTAGGAGTGGTTGGAACAACTACCTCATAGTCAAGATTATGAACATTCGGTTTAGCATCTGAGGCAGTAGGAGTTTGAGGTTCCAAAGATGCAGAGACATCAATGTCAAATGCTTGTGGACTATCGGTATGAGGAACCAATTGCTCCTGATTGTTCTATCTGTCTCCACAGCTTCTTCATCAAAGGAAGAGTCACTATCTTCAAGTGCTCCCTCTGAGTTGTTAGATGAATCGCCTTGTAGTCTAGATGATGTAGGTTCTTGAGCTAGTGTGTTTAGAATATCATACATCATCTTTGTAGCTAACTCATCATCAAAAGTGAAGAGTGGTATGTTGAAGGACTTGAAGAATCCATCATAGTCGAAAAAGAATGCGGGTCCTTTTCCAGCAGGTGGTGTGGTGTATCTCTGAACATCAACATTACACCACACTTCTACCTGAACCTTTGAGTTGTTGTAGACCCTCTTGTTCGGTATGTTGTATCCTAGAAAGATACCTTCATCAGCCTTCTCGCTGAATTTTCCCTCCTGAGTCTTCTTCAGTAGGGTGCACAGAGCGCCAAACGGCTCGAGATACTCTAGATTGAGTTTACGTCATTGTAGTAACTCGTAACACATCTTTCCATGGCGTTTAACTACCAGAACCCGATTTAGCGTATAACACGCATTTGCAACTGCTTCACTCCAGAATTGGATAGGCAGTTTTTAGTCTGCTAGCATCGTCCGTGCCGTCTCTATCAAGCTGCAATTCTTCCTTTCAGCAACGCTGTTCATCTGGGGATTGTAGGCAGAAGTGAACTGATGCACAATTCTGTTTTCCTTGCAGTAAGCTTCCATCCATTGATTCTTGAACTCGGTTCCGTTGTCTGAGCGCAATTGACGTACCTTCAACTTGTATAGGGACTCCAGAGTAGTTACTAACTCCTTGAATGATGCAAATGTTTCTGATTTGGATTTCAGAAACATCACCCAAGTGAATCTTGAGTAGTCATCAGTAACTACATAGCAGTACAAGTCGTCTGTGATGCTTTTTGTACTGACTGGACCAAATAGATCCATGTGAAGAAGTTCAAGAGGAAGTTCGGTAGAGTGAACATTCTTTTCCTTATGAGACTTCTTCGTCTGTTTCCCCTTCTTGCACGCAACACAGAAATCCGGAAGTTGGAAGTTTTTGACGTTAACTCCTCTCACTAGATCATTCTGGATCAAGTGATTCATCTTCCGTGGATTAATGTGTCGCATTCTCCTATGCCAGGAGATGGATTCCTTCTCAGTAGCTTTTGACAAGAAGCACTGAACTTCATGATCCGTTGCGGAGGCCTTTGATAGATCCAAGACATAAAGGTCCTTATATCTTGAGGCAGACATTAATACTTGATCCTCCGGGATGACGTAGTCCTTTTTCAGGACATAGCACTTCTTGTTGTCAAACACTACCTTAAAGTCTTTATCACAAATTTGAGAAATAGAAAGCAAGTTATTCTAAAGTTGTTGAACGTAGTTTACCTTGTCAAACTTCACTTTCTGATTACCTACTTCCCCTTGAGCTGTGATGTACCCCCCTTTGTTTCCTGCAAACGAAACGTGACCTCCTTTTACCTGTTTGACATTTGATAAGAGATCCCTGTTCCCAGTCACGTGCCTGGATGCTCGGTTGTTTATAATCCACATGTTGGTTTCAGCACTATATCGAACACCCTGCACATTCAATTTGAAAACATTAGTTTAGGTTAGGGACCCAAGCCTTCATTGGCTTGGGTTTCCTAGAGGCATCACATATCACAAATGTTACCCATTGACCGTTCAAGGATGAGGAAAGCTCAGATGTCTTCTTGTTCTCATTATCAGACAATGAGGCTGATTTCTCCTTCCATAAGCCAGCATTGTGTAAGGCTTGTTTATGATAAACAAACGAACGACTAATGTGTTGAACTTTCGGTTCACTATCTCTTTTAGGTGGCGTCATTGAGTTCCTCTTAAAAGAGCTAGGTTTTTGTTTAGGAAGTTCAACTTTCCTCCTCGGTGTCTGATAGTAAGGACAATGAGACGCAATGTGTCCATACTCTCCACAACTATAGCAAGCTCTGCTTTCGACTTTACGATTTAACTATTTTTGTGGAGATTTATGTGACACCCGGGTGACCTTACTTTGTTTGGGTTTAGATTCTCCTTGTTTAGATGTTATGTCTGGTTTAACAAAATTAATTGCTTTAATATTTTAACATCTTTTCTTTTCTATTTTCTGGACTTTGACATGATGCACGTGATCGGTTAACATTACTGGTCTTTTTAGGTTCAGATTTGACAGTTGTTGAACTAGACTTAATACTAACCTTTTCAAACTCTTTGTCCAAATTCATGCAAGGCATTTTACCTTTTGCCTTAGAAGTGGCCTCCTTTTGTTTAGGACCAGATTCATTTGATGAACATGTGGAATCTAGATCATTTACAAGAGGAGTGGACACCACATGATCTTTGATTGGATTATCAGTAATTGGTTTACATTTTGTATTCATCAAGATCTCATGTGGTGGTGGTACTACTTTATATCCCAATCCCTCCCCGTTGTTTCTCTCTTTCACTAAGTTTTGGACTATGTGTGAAGAACTAGTCCAATTGTGCAGTTTTTGTTCTAGGGAGTTAACTTCTACTTCTAAAATTGCCTTTTGTTTCTTAGTGTCCTCTAGGGAGTTAAGATAGTACCTAATGTCATTAGCTTGGTTAAAGGCTACAACTTCTGTTTCCCTAAGCTGTTTGTTCAAAAGGTCTATCTTTTCTTTGTAACTATGCTTATTTTGTTTTAAAACTCTATTAGCTTCAGTGCATAGTTCTAGGTCCTTTACTAAGTTATCATTATGATCTAATAACGTAGCAAATTTTAAATCAATGCTTTCCATAAATTTATTACAATCAAAACAAGCATGATTAGTAAAGAGTTGGTCAGTAGTACTTACTTGAGCGGTTTCTGAAGAATCAGCCATCAATGCAGAATCTGATGCTTCTGGAGCTGGTGATTCTAACATTGTTGTAGTTTTCCCTTCTTCAGGTAGGTAGGTGACCACTGGTGCAGTTTGTTTTGATGTTGACATTACAAGTTCGACTGCAATATCTCCTTCACTGGCAGAGTCATCATCTATATCCTCCACACTAGCGATATTAGATTCTCCCGGTGAGACAAACCGAAAGCTCCAGTCCTATCCTTCATCATCATGAGTAGTCAAGGCTTTGGGATCCTTGCTTGATGAAGTAGGACTGTTAGTGGGTTCATCCTGACGATTGAAGGAGGAGAAAGGGTTCCCATTGCCAGTCTTCTTTGGCTTCACACACTCCTTTTTGAAGTGCCATTTCTCTCCGTAGTTGAAGTAGGCTACCTTGGATTTATCAAAGCCGAAGGTAGTGTCCTTAGTCGCAATCAAATTTTGTACGGTCTTTTTGACAAACTTCTTAGCTCTGCGGACTGCACTGGCTAAGGCCCACATTATGTCCATCTGTTCCAGCTCTGTCTCATCTGACGGTTTTGTTAGAACATAAAACCAAGTTTAACCATTTAAACTTTCAGAAAACGCAGCGGATATATAGCTTTAAAACCGATTTTATAAGCTGAAAAAATATGTTCTTTAAGTGACCATACAAGTGTAAAAACAAACCCATAAATCAAAGGATCATTATATGTGAATAAACATGCTAAATGTATATATAAAACAACACAATATGACAGCCACAAAGGGGCTGCCAAACTACCTCTTTCAGCAGCTAAAAGTCGACCAAAGATAGAAGATAGGAGGCTGAAATATGGCCAAAACTTCAAGCTTAGAAGTTCTCAAGTGCTCATTCCCACAAGGCTCTAAGTAGGCATCTTAGTGCTTGTTCTTGGACACCAAAAACCCAAAAAGTAAGCTGCCAACAGGCCTTCAAAACCGTGAGAAATGGGAGGATGAAAACGACCAAGGTTCCAAGAGGAGGAACCCTCAAGTATGTATACCCCAAGCTCTTTGCTAGACCCCTTCTTGTTAGGAAGAACACCACCAAATTAACACCAAAAATCATTCTCCAAAGACCTCTAAAGACTGCTGCCTTGTTCGAAATCTAGAGAGAGAGAAGGAGGTGTGTTTGTTGCATCCAAAAATAATATGATGAGATTGTGCAAGACCCAAAAACTAGTTTAATGTTTGTGTGTTTTACAAGAAAAGAAAAGGTCCAATCAAAGCTAAGGAGGGGCGGCCAAAAAGAGGGATTTAAAAGAGTTTCCCTCCTTTAAATTTTGTAACAGACAACATATTATAACTAGTCATTTATCACACAATAAAAGGTCACCATCTAGACTTATTTATAATGGTGACATATGTGTTCTTTAATTAAACAATTTAATTAAAGTACACACATATGTTATTAGTGTTATTTAAACCCCTTTTAAATGACAAGAATAACAATAAACTCATCAACAAATTATCCTTATAATTTGTTCTATCTCATATGCAATTTATTTAGAAAACCCATTTTCTAAATTGGTGTATATATTTAGATGCATGATCATATCATCAATTAAATATTAATCGGTGTTTGCTAAGCTTGTTATTGGGTATAACCCGACTTGGATCATGACGTACTAACCGCATCAATATTCTACGTGTCTTGGGCATACATAATCCTACATCATCCACCTGCTCATAATCCTCATCTGCCAGATGGCAGTTCCCAATTTTACCAGCAATTAGTCCATCATAGGAGTGGTCTACCGCAGCTAAAAGATCCATGTGCTCTTTAGCTACCTCAATTGTCACATTATCGAAGTTCTCGATCTTCAGCTTTGCTGCATTTGCTTCAGGTGCAATGTATTGGGTACCAGACGACCCTGACATTTCTGACCCTGAAGTAGACGCTAGTGAAGGACCAGACGAGCTTGATATAAAAGCTATCTGAAGAGGTGCTCCAGATGTTTTGGCTTGAGGAGTCGCGTTGTACAGCGCTGGATTCTGATCATAAGAAGCCTTTTGAGCTCTTTACTTCATTCTTAGTTCTTCCTCTCTCAGCTTCAGAATCAAGTCATTGATATCTTACTTCGTTAGCATACCATTCTGTCTGAGATTGGAGACAACGACACCCATTTCTTCGGCAGCCTGTCTGTAAAGTTAGATACTTTGTCCTCCATTGACGTCGATACTCCATGAGTGTGCATCTCACTCATCAAGTGGTAGAACCTATCGATCACATCATCTAGGCTTTCTTTTCCCATCGAGGAGAAGTTGTCAAACTCCTTCTTTAAAGCCTTAGCCTTTATGGCCTTCAATGATGCATTTCCATCATACCTTTTCTCCATGCATCCCATAGCTTCTTGCTTGAGTATATTTCGAGAATTGATGGAAAATATCCTTTGGAATTGACTGGGTAAGCAAAGGATAAACCTTCTTTTCTGCATTGTATTTCACCTTTTGTCCGTCAATCATGCCACCAAGTGTGAGTTTGACACCATCAGCTCCTACAAGCATGTTGTACCCCATATCTATAGACTCCCACAGATTGGGATGTAATCCATTTAAGTAGATCTCGAAACGTTGCTTCCATTGTGGGTACTCGTCTAACGTGATTAGCTTTGGGGGCTTGTTATGATTCCCCACTTCATTCTCTAGTAGCAGTAAGTGTTGTATAGGTGAGTCTCTCCCTGCTATGAATGCTGAGTGTTGGATCAAGAAGAAGGCTAATGCAACCAAAACTTTGTCACTTAAAGTTATTTTGAGGCTGCATGCAAAAGGCTTCCGAAGCTTAGCATGGAACTTCTGGAGGTTGTAGAGTTCTTCCGAAGACAAAATGAAAAATCAACTTCCAAAGACAGAACTCTACTTCCGAAGACAAGTGCATACTTCCGAAGTTCAAGACTTAGAAGAATAAAGTAAAGACCACTTCCGAAGTATGATGAAAAGAAGAAGTCTCGAAGCCCTGGAAGAAGCAGCCTCTTTCGAGTATAAGTGGCTTCGGAAGTACTAACTCTTCCGAAGCCATTTACCCTTCGGAAGACACTGTTATGAACCAGTGGACACAAGTATGGTCTCTGACACTCCGCTGCAGACTTCTGATGCAGCATGGCTTCTTCCTAAAGAACCATGTTGTTGACCATATTTTATTCCACTGTTCACCTTTTCATGATAGTACATGTTACCAACTTTAGTTGGTGACAAAAGGTAAGTCAGGGACATGTCCTGACTACCAAATCTCAGATAAGACTTTATCCAAGATACCTTAATCTTTAGTCTTGTAGTATAGACTTTAGCTATAGGATCTCAGCTGGTATCGAAGTATATCCGGCTGTAGATAGTATTATATATAGGTTCTCCTTGTAATTCATAGATACATAGAGATCATCTGCTTGTAAGAGTCTTGTATTTTGAGTTGAGAATCAATATATAAAAGTATCTTGAAAATTATCTTTATGTGTTCTTAGTTACTTTATATATTGTGATCAAATCTTATTGATTCTTCATATATCCGAGTGCTGTTGTAGGTGAGTTTGAGTGAAAACTCTGTGTTTAAGTGACAAACACCGATCCTGCAATTGGTATCAGAGCATCTTAGGCTCTTGGTTGTGTGATCTTACCATCCAAATCAACCTGTTTTTACTCCTCCCTACCATTCACTCACTCAAATGGCCCTTAACAAATCCGAGGTAGAGATGGGAACAATGACAAAAGCTCTCATCATTACCCCTGAAAACTTCAGGTCTTGGAGTAGAAGAATAGAAGGCTTCATTAGATACCAAGACAGCAGTCTATGGAATTCCATTGTCAATGGACCGTACAAGCCAAAGGTGGCATCACCTGGTGGAAACGGTGCCATGATAGAGAAGGCTGTCGAGGACTATTCTAATGAAGACAAAAAGAAGATGGACATCGATAGCAATGCTATGACTATTCTCATGACTGCAATACCGAACTCTATTATGGTGGGGTTCGTGCATTGCAAAACTGCCAAAGAATTGTTTGATGCACTTGCTCAGATGTACTCAAGCTCCAATGAGTCAAAGAAGGACTCACTAAAGTAGCCGTTCGAGAACTTCACTCATATTGCTAGAGAGACCCTCAGCCAGCAGTTTTTCAGGTATATGGATCTTATCTCTTCCTTCAGTTTGTGAATATCACTCCTGAACTCAGAGATCTCACCATAAAGTTCATGAGTGCTCTTCCCAACGAGTGGACATTCTACTGTGTCTCTATCAAGAGAACAAAAAACTTGAACACTCTTTCCATGACTGAACTCTACGGCATCCTTGATGGATATCGTCTAGATATGGAGTGTAAGAAAGGCCACCAAACAAGCAGACCCATGAGTCTTCTGCTAGTAACGCTTTAATGGTTGCTGAAGGCTCATTAACCCCTCAACCTCAGCATTTCCAGACTTATTAGTAGCCATCCTGCTCTTTTGGACCTTACATCACTTTTCCTGAAACTCCAAGGTCTCAACAAGCTCAACACAACTCCTTCCAGGAAAGTTGTGCCTTTGTTTCAGGAAGTGGAAACTTAGGAGATTTTCAATACTGTTTTGATGATCTTGAGTGTTTCAGTCTAGATGATATAGAATACATGGACATTGTCCAGCAGATGGCTCTCTTAACTTACAGAGCGAAGAAGTTCTTTAAGAGAACTGGAAGGCATTTCCCTCAAAACCCAACTACCAGCAAGTTTGGGTTCGACAAGACCAAGGCAAAGTGTTACAACTGTAACCAACTAGGTCATTTTGCAAGGGAATGCAAGGCTCCCAAGACCAATCCGGGAACCCCACAGGCCTCCACATATCCCTCAACCTCAAAGCCCACTAAGAGGTCAATTGAAACAGCTGTAATAGCTCAAGAAGTTGACTGGAGCTTCATGGTACATGATGTGACTCCTGCTCAAGCTCTCATGGCCGGAACAGATGATGCCCAGGTATATGAACATCTCTGTACTCCAGCCTGTATAGCTAAAGTTAAACTTTATCAGGACTACAATATGGAAATCAGATATGATATTGAGTCTTTAAATATTATAAAATCTGATTTTAAAAGAGCTAAATCTGACTATCAAAAGAAAATTTATGAGTTAGAGAAAATTGTATCTCTTTTAAAACATAAACACACCAACTACAAGACTCAAATCAAGGATCTGATATCCAAATTGTCTGAGGCTCAAGCCCAGCTTGTCACTCCTAAGGCTCAGGCCAGGAAGCATGCTATTTCTTAGCATAACTTCCAAGCTATTCTTGCATCATCCTCCCACTCCAAACTCTGTTATCAAAACAATGAAGGGTTGGGAACCAATGAAATCACTCCGCCACATTCCTATGAGTCTATTAGACAGCCTAGATGTGGTACTGAAGAGCTAGTGGTTCTAACTGCTAACCTTCCTTTCCAGAGTTGAAGGATGAGGTATCAATAGTGGCCACCACAGGGAAGGAACAGGTAGATGTACCATCTCCTCCTGTGAAGATCAAATCCTAACCACTAAAGCCAGAAGAAGCATAGCTAAAGCTGCTAGAAGAACCGCGAAGAAGGTGGCTGAGTCCAAACTGAAGATTGACCCTAAGCAGAAGGGTGTCTTTATCGTAGCTGGATTCCAAGTGGTAAGAAAGAGGAAAAGATTCTCAGTCAGTCTCTTGTGCCTAGAAGGAAGATAATCCAGTGGAGGTTCGATGAACCTTCTCACAACTTTGTTGTGGAAAGAGAGAATGGTGATGTCAACAGACTCAATGCAACCTCTCTGTTACACTCCAGCAGGTTTGACATTGCTGAGCTAGCAGAGAAGCCATTCTCCAACCCCTCCAACTCTGAAACTGCAGCACTCATTAGAAATCATCTCAGCAGTCTTCATCTAGCTGAGTTAACTGCAAAGGCAAAGACTGAAGAAGAGTTGAAGTTGAGAAGAAAGGAAGACTATAGTTCTAAATTTGAACCTATAGTTCGATGGGAATATGACTATAGTTCCCATCAACTAACTCTTTTCAGAGGGCAAGAACAAAGGGTACATGTTATCTAAGGTGACATACTGGATTTCCTGTCTACCAATGATCTGTACAAACTTCTCAGCACCACATCAGGGAAGAACAAGGAGACAGACAAATATTTACTCTCCTTGGTGTTGAAAGTTTTGAGAAGTCGAGACAAGTGAAGTTTTGGTAGCATCAGACTAGGGGGAGTTTGTTGGATCAAGAAGAAGGCTAATGCAACCAAAAATTTGTCACTTAAAGTTATTTTGATGCTGCATGCAAAAGGCTTCCGAAGCTTAGCATTGAACTTCTGAAGGTTGTAGAGTTCTTCCGAAGACAAAATCAAAAATCAACTTCCGAAGACAGAATCTACTTCGAAGACAAGTGCATACTTCCGAAGTTCAAGACTTAGAAGAATAAAGTAAAGACCACTTCCGAAGTATGATAAAAAAGAAGTCTCCAAGCCTTGGAAGAAGCAGCGTCTTACGAATTATAAGTGGCTTCGGAAGTACTAACTCTTCCAAAGCCATTTAACCTTCGGAAGACACTACTATGAACTAGTGGACACAAGTATGGTCTCTGACACTCTGTTGCAGACTTCTGATACAGCATGGCTTCTTTCTAAAAAACCATGTTGTTGACCATACTTTATTTCACTGTTCACCTTTTCATGATAGTACATGTTACCAACTTTAGCTGGTGACAAAAGGTAAGTTAGGGATATGTCCTGACTACCAAATCTCAGATAAGACTTATCTGAGATACCTTAATCTTTAGTCTTGTAGTATAGACTTTAGCTATAGGATTCCAGCTGGTATCAAAGTATATCCGGTTGTAGATAGTATTATATATAGGTTCTCCTTGTAATTCATAGATACATAGAGATCATTTGCTTGTAAGAGTCTTGCATTTTTAGTTGAGAATCAATATATAAAAGTATCTTGAAAATTATATTTTTGTGTTCTTAGTTACTTTATATATTGTGATCAACTCTTATTGATTCTTCATATATCCGAGTGTTGTTGTAGGTGAGTTTGAGTGAAAACCCTGTGTTTAAGTGACAAACATCGATCCTACACTGAGTATTGGTCTTCCATTGCTATTAACTTAACTTTAAACTAAAATGTTGTATTTATGCGAATGAAGGTGTGCGATTGGGCTATTCAGGCGATTGAACGTTGCAGATGGTTCAATCATGCGACTGAACTAATGTGGATGACTCAGTCCGCCGAATGAACTAATGCGAATGACTCAGTCGGCCGAATGAACTAGTGCGGATGAACAATGCGAATAGTCTTCTCAGTCGGACGAATGGAAATGCGACTGAGTCCAATCGGGCGTATGGGGAATGCATATGACCTCAGTCGTGCGATCGAGTCAATCGTGCGACAGAACCTGTTGGATTTTTAAAATTTCTAGGTTTAAGGTGTTTGAATGCATAAACACGAGTATTTGCTAACCCTAATTGCCATATGCCAGAAAAAAACTTAACTTTACGATCAGGAGACGTTTAAAACCCGATTTGACATAAAAGATTGCGTTTTTGAGCATAAAAACACAATTTTTATATCAAAACGAATGAATCACATGTAAATCTAGAGCCAAAGCTCTGATACCACTTGTTAGGATTGTGTACTTGACGAATACCAACAGATTTACGCGTGTACCGAATCAAATAGTGCGGAATCCTATTTGATTGGCGATACAATTACATATGTGTAAGACAATATAAAGATATTACATTAAGTTCAGAAACTAGGGACACATGTATCTACAAACAGTCTTTTAAAAAAATTATAAAAAGGTGAAATTTATTAAAAACCGTCGTATTAAACCATTTAGAATAATTACAAACCAAAATTTTTAATAAACAATATTTTTATAAATAAATAATTTTTAATATAAAAAACTATAAACCAATATTTAAAAATTAAACTATTTAAATAAAATAGTTAAAAAAAAAGTATAATTGTTTGATTTCTTGAACTATTACATGTATATAATTTTATTCATGTCACACATTGAAATATTGTACTATAAGCTTCCTGTTTATTGCCTAACAGGTTATTATCCATATATTAACACATACTATTCATAAGCATATAAAACAATTTCATAATAAAGAAATGGTACTATTTTTTTCATTTCGCTCTATTGTTATTAAATAATATTAAATACTAATAATTTAATAAATTAAAAAATATAATTTTTAATTAAAACACACTTCATAAAACTAATATTTTTATAAAATACAGAATACAGAAACCATAAAATTTTAAAATAAAAGTTTAAGAAAAATACATTATTATTTATTTTACTTAAATTAGTTACTTATATGTAATTATAATCAAAATTTATTTCAATCATGGTTTTATAGTTCATAAAATTTTGATACTAATTATTTAATATTTTATTTATTCAACGCGTATAATACATAAATTACTAATCTAGTGAATTTATACACCGAACTAAGTATAATCATACCAAATGACACGTTTTACACTTCTCACCTCTCTTTTTTCATTCCTTTGACTTTATATATTTAAAGAATATATAAATTATGAACCAAATATATGAAAAAATGTATTTGAAAGTAGTTTTACTTTCTATTTTCAACACTACAAAATCTACATTTATTGTGATAAAAGTAAATTTTTTTGAGTATTTTTAAAATAAAAAGAACTTCACATTATAGTAATTAAGTTCTTTTAAGTCTTTACTAAAATTACATAAAACTTGTCTGTCTTTTTAAGGTCATGTCACTTTCACTAAATGTTCTAATTTTATTTAGTCTTCCTATAAATGTTTGCTTTTTTTAAAAGTTTAAGTTAGCCAAATGAAAGATATTTGAATTTTAGTTACAACTACAATCAAACCCCTCGCGTTGTGACGGGGCATAAAATCAAGTCAAATAACATCAATGTTACACCACTGTCAGCGAGCACCAACACTGAAGTTACGGTGTGATAACACTGACAAATTAGACCAGAATGTAAAACATAGAAAAGTATAGATAAGTTGATTTAGTATCCGTGCGTTGCAACAAACCTGTCAAATAGGAACAAATAAAACGTAAAAACGTTTAACCACACACACATTGCGTTATGTTAACACATAAAATTTAAAACAAAAAGTAAAGCAAAACGTATAAATATTGAACTAACTCGCATGTTGCGTCGTGTTAACCAACCAAAATTAAAACAAAATTGACGACAGATGAAAGATACATGGGACTAAAGTTGAACTTTAAAAATTTATTAAGGTTAAACTATAAAATTTAAAAGGTTTTGGGTTAAAAGTTGCAAGATTAAAAGTTTTGAATTAAAAATAAAAAATTTATTTTTTTTTGAAAAATTTTCTATGCATGATGTATAAGTTGATAATTAGTAATATACAAATATGTGGTTTTTTTTTCTTGTAGGAGGTCTTAGCGAAAGGAAAAAAATTCATAGGTTAATATTAAGTTTAAAAAGTAATATTTAAGTTAAATTTAACGTAAAAAATCACTAGATAGTAAACTAACTTTATATATGTTTCATATGTGTAACTTATTTAAAACATTTAGCATTAATAAAAAAGTATTATATAGAATTTGAACATTTGTTAAATTTTAGAGACTTTAGAAGGAAAAAAACATTAACTTTAATAAAACCTTATAAAAGTCGATTACTATCAAGTAAAGTTAGCACTTTTAAAATATATTTTTCTAAAAAAACAAATGTGAAATATGAAGTGAGAAGTCTTGCAAATTAAAAGGGTCTTTGAAGGTGGCATGACTTAGTGATGTAGAAGTGTGGCATGGCATCTAAGTTAAACGTCTGATTACTATTACTAGTATTCAAATACGCCTTAATAACAAAAGATGTATTCAACTATTACTTACACTTAATAGTTATTCTTGTGGCATATAAATAAATGTTATAACATAAAAGCTTTAGACACAAAACAAAAAACCAAAAGAAAAACAAAAAAACAAAGAACTCTCTTGGTTTAAGTTTCAATATATTTATTACCAAACCCCTTTCCAATGTCTATATTGATGATCATGGTCCTAATCATATGATTTGACACCTCTTTTTCTCCAAAGTTGAAGTTTCTTTCTTCTTAGTTAAGTTTGAATATTTTGAGTACCAACTACATCTCAGAGTCTTTATTCTAACTTCACATGCGCGCATGTCAATGTTCATATTAATCCCAATTCTTTTTCTCAATGTCAATTAACGTATGATAGTGGTTTCGTTAACCAATCCTTGACAATTTCCAATATAAGGATAGTGCCACTGTACGTATTTATTTCCGATTCAGTTTAAAGTTTCCTCTAAAAATCTTTTTATAGATACTCGGTTAGGGACTTGTGTGCTATAAAAATTAATTACTTAAATCAGATATAAAATATCAAACAAGAACTTAGAAAAAATATTAGTAATAAGACACAAGTATATTATTTAATATAAATAGTATGCAAAAGTAAATAATAAACAATTGGCATAAAATGTCATATTGTTTCACCGAAAAAGATAAATGATTATTATTAAAAAATCAAAAACTTCACATATTACATCCACTGCTAAAAAACTAGACAACTACTACCAAAAATGTTTAACCGAAAAAACAGATGCAAAACTTGAGTCCGTTTTGCAATCGAAATCAAAATCATTGTAAAATTAGCAACTACAATAAAAAAAGGTCACAAAATTAACAACGAAACAAGATTCGTGCCAAAACAATTTTAAATTTAACGAACAAACAAGATCGGGTATTAAAATGCTCACAACAATTGAACTGTTTAAGTGTGGTAGCAAAACAATCATAAATAAATGAGAAAAATAGAAAAAAGTAATTTACAAATGTTATCCCTTAAGTATTATCAAAACTAGAAAACTTGTACTCAATATGTAATAAGTATACTAAATGTGTTTTATTTGAAAACTTATTACGTTTTAGTTCTTTTCACTAACTAAAGTTAAATTTGAATGTTAGTTTTTATCAAAATAAAACTTTATTACAATTTATTCTAATTATTTATTTTCTTTCTTTATTGATATTATATACCTATTTTTTCTTTGTCTTCTTCCCACCACTTATCTTAAACATTATTTATTCAATAGTTTTTATAAATTATATATTATCTATAGATTTTTAATATATCTTATTCTTTTATTTGTTTTTAATTTAGTTATTATTTTTATAATAAATTTAATATAAATTAAAGAACTCATAATATTTTTCAAACTAAATATTAAAAATATTAAAAATATTAAAAAATACATAAATTACTAATTTCATCAGTTAATACACGAGTTTAACAAAAAAGATAAATCTAATTTCACCACTTGCATTCACCCGAGGCTACTAATTCCTTGTTCCGTGTTCACTTGCTTCACCACCAAATGAAAACAACATGAATCAAATTATATATATACTAATTACTAATAATTATTAATATTATAATGCATTATATGTTGTTTAATATGCTTCAGGTTGTACCACTTTTTGTTTTATTGTTGTTTTAATTTTTAATTTTTTTATTTTAACTCTATATTTTTGCATCTTTTAGAATTGAGCCTAAATATATTTTTTTAGTATTTAACTTTGATCCTTATACCGTTATATTTAAAAAAATCGTTTTATGTTTCGGTCTATATTTTGCAAGTTAGAACGCCATATCGTACGTGTGTGATTCAATATTTTTACGCTGATTTTTCATTTCCATTTAATGGCCCCATCACAACACGTTGATCCAAGATTGACTTATTGTTTTATATGTTTTGCCTAATTGTGGTGTATCCTTAGGGCTACTTATCGTCCAAGATCAGTTTTATTTTTTCCGTTTTCTTATACAAATTGTTAAGTGTTGGTGGTTGTTAACAGTGGTGTGTATTTGATGTTATTTGGAATGGTTTTATTCTTCCGCGATAACGCGGAGTCTTAATACTAGTTTATTCTTACATCTTAACAAGGTAATTAATACCCAGTTAGGTCTAAATATTTCAAAGTTGCATTTGGAGGTCATTTGATGACCAAATTCTATTAATAGTCTTGTGTTTGCGGAGACGATTAATGGTGGTCTTGAATGTACATATAAAGAATAGAAATAGACCAAAAACTTATATTTTCGCTAGAGCATGCCGCCAGTCCCTCATGTTGCCATCTTACCTCCAATTTACAGTGTTCCCACACCGTGATACACCATCTCATCACATTCTTTGTGACTGTTTAATGGTAAAAAATATAAGTTATATTTTTGTTGATTAATTAACCAATTAATCAAAACATTATAAATAAATTTATGTTTTATAAAATAATATTAATTTAATTAAATAATAATATTTAATATAAGTTTATAAAATAAAAGTGATGAATAAAGAAACAAAGAAAACTAAATAAAATAAATGAGACATAATAAATTAAAATAAAAAAATTAAAAGATGGATGAAAATTACATATTTAGTTCTTTAAAAGTAAAGGTAAAATGATCATTTATAGAAATGTAATAAAAAAAGTTAACTCATGTTATTAGAAATGACGTAACATGTGACAATTTTATATAAAAAACACTTAATATTTTTAATTCACTCAATTTAGTAATAAAAAACTTGACGTGATCATGAATACACAATTTTGTCACTAGTAATTAGAGATGTGAATTTGGATATCGGTATGTAAACTACGAGATCAAATTGGTACAGAAACAGATAGATCCTATATGCTACTTTTTATAGTCTTCTTTGAACTACAGATCCTGAGGGAGTACGAATCAGTAGAGAAGAGTGGTAAACATGTGTCAGCCATGGCCATAGAAGGAAAGCTTGACCTTGTTATTGGAAGAGGTGATGAAATATGCAGATGCATCCATGCAGATTCTCTCAAACAGAACCAAGAAAAACCTTGTACTCATTAGTGAACCGGGTATTCGAAAGACTACAATTTCAAAAAGGCAAGCTATTATGATATTATTTTATGTATCGTAAAATACACATTTTGATTTGGTCTTTTGATCTTGAAATGATCTTGTGGTTTTAATAACAAAACACGAATGCCTTTTAACCAATAGCACGTGAGCAACATGTTCCAAAACCATGAGTACCTTCATTAATTGCAAATTCGATTACCATAGATAGGAATTTGTGCAACTCTCAATAGATACAACACTATTAGTTTGATTTATATAGAGAACTCAAATAGTTTTTGTGAAGATTGAGCATCTTTGTTTGAGATTTTTTTGTTTAATTTGTGTTCTCTTTTATATATATGATTTACAATATTATGTATATAAAACCAATTTTAAAATTTATTTGGTATGATATTTGCGATTTTATTAGGACAAAAAATATCACAAAAGGAATGGTCACAAATGCCTAGTTTACTAATAGTGATCTATAAGTACTTCTAGTAAATGAAGATAGATGATACATTACACAAAATAGTGAAAAATAAAAACTACAACAATCTTTCATGACATTTCAAATATTTCCTTGTAAATAACGTTTGTGTAACACCCGGATTTTTTCATTGAAGCAGATGAATAAAGCAAAAGAATAAAGTCTACAGTTGATGGACCAAACTTGTCAAAAAGAGAGAAATATTGGAAGAGTGGGGGTTAAGAGGGGGGGGGGGGGGGGGGCAGCCCACTCTCCTCCCCCACACTCACAAAATTCAGCCAAGAGAGAGAGAAAGAGGGAGAAAAAGGGGTTTCAAGCTTTGGTTTTCGTAAATTCGAGCGTGAAAGTTGAAGTGTAGCGGGTTGGATTGAAGTTCTACTCGACGAGGTTGTTTGAGTGAGTTCTTGGGCCTTATTTTACACTTTTTCAACTGATTTGGGTTGGAACGCATAGTAAAACCCGTTTTTGATGTGGGTGTGTTGAACCCGTGTGTATGTGTTTGTGTGTGATGCGAGTGGAGTTTGTTTTCGGGCTTGTGTGTGCTTGAATGGTTTTGTGGTATGTGTTTCTAAGGTTTAGGATGGTTGATTTGGGCTTAGAACGAGTTTGGGAGGGCTTGGAGGCCGAAAATCACAGATTTGGTTCGGGATGAACTGCATTCTGCAAGAGCTAGGGCTAGGCGACCGAATGGCATGCGACTGAGGTTCATTTGCATGCGAGTTGTGCGACTGGAGCCCATACGCTTGTGAGTCAAGCGACTGAGGTTCATTCGCACGGGGTCATGCGATTGAGGTCCATATGCCTGGATCTATCCTTATTGGGTCCATTCACATGGGATCCATCCGCATTGGGTCCATTCGCATGGGATCCATCCGCATTAGGTCCATTCGCATAGTATCCATCCGCATTGTGTCCATCCGTATTGGGTCCATTCATATAGGGCCTATTCGCCTGGTGTTCAGTCGCCTGGGAGGCCATGCGACTGAAGGGTGCCCATACGCCCAAGTAGGACTTGTGTACCTGAGGGAACATAGTTTATTTACTGACTTTCGGGGGAAAGTGCAGATGTAGGTTTTGACGTGGAAGGTCCCGGGGGTTCATGTAAGTTGACTTTTGAGGCCATAGATGTTATGATTGGCATAGATGATGTTGTATGATTATGCATGATATATCATGGTGTATGTTATGTATGTATGTTTGATGATATGACTGTTTATGATAATGTTCCTTATTATTATGTATGTTTATCTTTCCGTGGCTTTACGTGTTATGGTTGAATGTTAATGAATGAAACAAAAAGTATAATATAACGTAAAGTGGAAGATAATAAAAAGAGAAATGTAATGAATGAATGCATGCATGAATGGATGAGTGAGAGTATGAATGGCTTGCAAACAAAAGGAAGGAGGTTCACAACTCATTGAGAGTTGTTAGCTTAACTGTGTGTGTATTTATAGCGTGCGATGCTGGGTAACTTATAAGTCTATAGACACAGTAAGAGTTCAATCTTGGTGACTGATTCGATATGTGCGATGTGGTATACACTATGTGCTATGTATCGTGCGATTGTGGCTATCTCATAAGGGTTCATACACATAGTAGGGGTTCAGTTTTGGTGACTGCCTCCAATACGAGCGATATGGTATTCACTATGTGTTATGTAGCGTGCGATTTTGGCTAACCCATGAGACAGCATGCGATATTGGCTAAACCCATAAGAGTCCACACACACAGGGAGAGTTTGTCCTAGTGACCACTCCATATGTGCGATTTGTGCGATATGTGCGATGAGTACGAAGGTACAAAGGTACGAAATGTGCGAAATGTGTGAAACATGCGATATATGTGTAATGATGAACGCATGAACGGAAGTTAACGAACGAATGATGAAGATAATAATGACATTATCTATGTGTACGTATGATGTGTGACCACTTGCGAAAGTAAAGAACGGTTTTAATGAAAGTAAAGTATGTTTTGTTATAAAATTAGAACTCACTCAGCAACATTGACTTTTATGTATTTCCAGTTGGCAGGTAATGTTGCTGAGGATGGCACGGGCGGCTACTCAGCTCTTTTGGATGGCATTCTTTTGTTTAATGTTTTTGTATTGTAATGTGAACGAACGATATTTTGAAATGTGTTGATACATGTGTACCTAGATTAGGAGCTTAATGTAATATGTCTATCATATCTTAGATATATGTAATTGAATGGGTATGAATGAAATACATTGTGTGGTTGATGCTTATAATGTTTAATATTTCATTGTTTATTATGTGATAACTTATAGTAAACTAACTATATAGGTTTGTGGTTGTTGACCATAATTCTTAGTCAATAATGATTGAAAAACATGTTAAAACTTAATTGTATGAAGTTCCCATGCGAATGGACCATGCTAACGGACCATGCTAATGGACCATGCTAATGGACCATACGCATGAATACTTCATGCTAAAGGACTAGTCGCACAACTAAACCAGGAGACTGGATCAGTCGCTCGATTGAGACATAAGATTGACTCAGTCGCACGACTGGACCTTCAGTCGTGCAGATGGATCAATGGCATGATTCAGTCGCACGGCTGAACCATGCTAATGGTTCAGTTGCACGACTGAACCATGCTAATGGTTTAGTCGTACGATTGGAAGACCCTAACATATAAATACCACCTAATTCGTGGAAAAACGTAACAATTTGAATACCTACGCACATAATCGTACCCTGGCCGTCTAGAGACTCAAGAAAACCTATTCCAAGTTCATAGATCACAGTTGATCGTGTTCTAATCATTCGTAACGTTTCATTAATCGTTAGATTGATCTAAACTGTGTTCTCCCTGATTGGATCGCCAATCAAATAGGATTCCGCACTATTTGAGTTGGTATACGCGCATAATCAGTTAGCACTCCGTACGTAAACGGTCCTAACAAAATGAACAATTGTATTAACTTGCAAAAGCATCTATAATGAAATGAAAAATTATTTTAATATTTCGCTGCAATGTTTTGTGAATGTTAAATGTAAAGTTATATGTTTTATGTGCAATGATTCATCAGCTGTAAGCGTCCCGGGAACGGGGCCTTACAGTTGTTGTTTTATTTGTGAACATAACATCTTTACCTAAACTTAATAGTTTTAGTCAATTTGTACTTTTAACTCTGAAGATTTTATCATACAACTAATCATAAAGATTAGGTCTTCCAATACATCCTAACCCTAGAAATTGATACTTGACTCCTATTTATTGTTATCGAAAAACATAAAATAAGTGGATATCATCTTTCTTTATATATAAAAGGAATTTCTTATCAGGTACTCTTAAACTGATTCTATGGATGAAAGTGTTAAAATATTATTAACTAATGTGATCCCCGTTAATTTTTTATTAGTATGTGAAGATACCTTGATATTATGTACGTATAGTAATAAGTCAAGTTTTTATCATTCAACTGGCATATTTGATTATAAAAATGTATCAAATATCTTTTTATTGAAGTAAGTACTTATTACTCATCGCGTAAAGTTTGCAAGTTCTCTACGGTATAGCCTTATTTTTTTGAACAGAAAATGTACGACCCTGTTTCGAAAGATAAGTGTTATCTTAATCGGGTCTACCTATCCGTTTCACAGCTGGGACCGCACCCCACCCCCTTAGAAAGAAACTCATTGCTGAGAAAACCCCCTGACTAAACACTGAGTATTTTTTGCTTAGAGTGATACTTGAACCCATAACATTTCCTTTATATACGGTATAACCATTTATGTTCCTTTATAGTTAAAAGTACCCCTTCTAATTCTCATTCCCAAAACTTGTTCTTGAACACAACTGAAAAATAACTTCAAATATCAAAAACTCAACCACACTTATTTTAAGTCTTTACAAGGGGGCATCTTAGTTGTAAGGTATCCTCTCTTTATAAGAGCTTTAGTGTAATACTATAAGATGTATGTATAGATGGTTAATTATATGTGTATATTAGTAATTGTCATATAAGAATTCTATATTTTATAAATGATTTAACTGTTTCCAAGCTGATTGTTATATGTTTTAACATTAGATAATGTATTAATATTCGGTTTTTATTTGGGGAGGGGGGAGGTGGCGTAAACGGGGATGTCATTGATTTTAGGTAGAGAATGTGAATCACTTAATACCAACATGCCGCTCCTAAACCTACGTAATTATTTATAATTTAAACTCCACTTAGTTCCGTTTATGAATACATGTCTCATTATTAATCCCAAGTGCTTCGGGGTTGTTTTTTATTATGATGCTTTGTGTTAGGTATCCTTGCCCATGAAAAATATACACATATCGACAATGCTAAAATTCTAATATCCTTGAGTAATTAATATTTTTTTATTTCCGCATTGACCGTCTTCATGATAACCATTCTAAGTTCCTGACATTGTTGCAATACTCGTTCTCGATTGTGATAGATTCAACACATGAGTAGAACTTTTGACTTATTGTGACCTTGAATGAAGCCGTAAGGAGATCTCATTCATATATATCCTAGCCAAACTAATTTGCGACTTGTTGTTGCCTTATGTTTCAATTGCATAGCTTCATACTCGAAACTTGTTACACTTTTGATCAATACTAAATTTAACGTATTGAAAAGATAACCAAGATAATCATAATGGAAGAGTAAACACACTACGCGATTATTTCTTGATGGCTCATTTATTATTATGCTCTTTTACTTCCTTTTAGTATGACATCTTATCTTGTACCACCTCAAGTACAAATAGCAAGCGTTAGGTTCGACTGAAGCTCTCTACAATCAGCTATATTATCGAGATGATGATTCCCTTCTTGAAAATCCATGCCCTTTTTTCCTTGATATTAAAAGTGTGATCAAATGGTTGTTAATTTGGTTATCTTACAAGTCTTTCATTACTTTGATCCACTCAACAGACAACTCATACTCATCTTAGTATAGTTGGTTTTAACAAAACTCTTTAATATATGTACCATCTCTCCTACGAAGAACTTTTCTTCTAAATAGTATAACATATATCTTATTACCTTATAGCTTAGAACACTTGATTCTTGACAACAATTCTAAATAAAACCCTTTAGCAAAACGGTGAAAAGATTTATGAGATTATACTCTTGATTTTTAGTTCACTTAATTATGGTTGAATTAATGGTTAGTTGTGGTGTGTGATGGGAACTCCTTCAAAGTGCTGCTAGTATGGTGGGTTCACTACGTGTTGGATCTAGAAAGACTGCTGCAACCAAAATCAAACATTTAGACTATTTTGGTACAACTAATAAACGACTTCCGAAGCTAAGGGTCGAACATCCGAAGACAAATGGAGTTCTTCCAAAATCAAGTGCAAGATCAACTTCTGAAGGAAAACTCCAACTTTCGAATACAAAGCCTTTGCTCTTCTGAAGCTTCAACACTTAGAAGAAATGAAGACTACAACTTCTGAAGTATGAAGTCCCAAGGAAGCCTTGGAAGAAGCAACCACTTCCGAATAGAAATAACAAGTTCTTTCGAAGCCAGTTAACCTTCGGAAGTAGCTACTATCAACTAGTGGACATAAGTATGGTCCCTCTGACACTGCGCTACAGACCTCTGATATACCACATGGCATTTTCTGTAAAACCCATGTAGTTGACCATACTTTATTCCACTGTTCACCTTTATCAGTTAGTACAGTTGCTAAAATTAGTTCGTGACAAAAGGTAAGTCATGAACATGTCATGACTACCATATCTTAGATAATACTTTATCTAAGATACCTTAACTTTAGTTTTGTAGTATTTGCTTTAGTATAAGGTCTCCAGCTGCTATCAAAGTATATTTGGCTGTAGGTAGTAGTATATATATCTTCTCATTCTAACTTATGTATCATGCTTATAAGAGTCTTATAATACTTTGAGTTGAGAAATAATATATACAAATATCTTGAAAAACTATTCTCTTGTGTTTGATTCGATTTACTTAGTATATTATCATCAACTATTAGAAGGATTCTGCTTCATCGCAAACCTGGGTGTTACTTAGTGAGTTTGAGAGAAAATACTTGTGTTGAGTACAAAAACCAATCCTACAATTGGTATCAGTACTTTTAGGCTCTTGATTGTGTGATTTTACCATCCTAATCAACCTCTTCTTCACTCACCCACTCACTCTCAAGATGGCCCTTAACCAAAAATCTGAATGTGAAATGGGGACAATGACTAAAGCACTATCATCATCCCAGAAAACTTCAGACAATAGACCAGACTTATTAAAGGGTTCAGCAGATATCAAGATAACTAATGGTGCTTACAAGCCAAAGGTTACAGCACCTGCTGGAGCTAGTGCAGTGGTAGAGAAGGCGGTAGAAGATTACTCTGAAGAAGACCACAAATGACTTGATATTGATGGCAAGGCCATGACTGTTCAGATGACTACTATACCCAACTCCATCATGGTGGGGTTTGAGCATTGTCAGTCAGCTAAAGAACTGTTTGATGCCTTAACCAACATGTACGCAAACTCCAACGACTCAAAGAAAGATTCACTGAAGCAACATTTGAGAACTTTACTCACATTGTTGGAGAGACCCTAAGCTAGCAATACTTCAGGTACATGGATCTTATGTCCTCTATTCAGTCTATAGGAGTAACTCTTGAATTGAGAGATCTCTCAAGGAAATTCATGAGTGCACTTCCAATGAGTGGACGTTCAATTGTGTCTCTATCAAGAGGACAGAAAATCTGAAATCCCTCACCATGACTGAACTAGATGCATTCTAGATGGATATCGTGTAGAGATGGAAAACAAGAGTGGCTGCCAAGTGAACATACCTTCAAGCCTTCCTGCTTGCAACACACTTATGGTTGCAGAAGGCTCAAGACCCCCACAACCTCGTAGTACCTGACACATCCTCAGCAACCATCATGTTCCTCTGGGCCTTACATTATATTTTCTGAGACTCCAAGGTCTCAACAAGATCAACCGAGTCCTTTTTAGGACAGTTGTACTTTTGTCTAAGGAATCGGACACTCTGGTGATTTTCAGTTTTGCTTTGAAGATGTGGATTGTTTCAGCCCAGATTATGTGGAATACATGGACATAGTCCAACAAATGATTCTGTAACCTACAGGGCGAAGAAGTTCTTCAAAAGAACTAGATGGCAGTTCCCTCAGAACCCAACTAGCAACAAGTTTAGGTTCAACAAAGCTGACTGTGATTGTGTAAGAGTGATATTCTTACTGAGAATTGAATATGATAATCAAGTCAATGTTGTTTGTATTGATGTATGAAAGTTGATAAGTTACAGAGAATAATTACAACAAAAATTCTCTATCTATCAGCCGTCACCTCAGTACGAGGTTAACTATTCTATTTATAGGCAAGATGCCTTTACAAAATGACTAAACTACCCTGACCTATTACATCAGAAACTAGTCTATGCCTTGATCCGCATCTCTGCTTGTTCATCCGCATTGACAAATGCGGATGAGATAATCTTGATCAGCATTTCCACTTGATCATCAGCATTAGTAAGTTGGTCATCCGCATTGGTTAATGCGGATGAACAAATACTTGTGCGCATTTGGTTGGTCATCCGCATTTGTCAAATGCGGATGATCAAAGTCTTGTCCGCATCTTCTTTGTTCTTCCGCATTAGTCAATGCGGAAGAGTAACTTGTTCAGCATTAATATTATGTCTTCCACATTAGATAATGCAAAAGAGTAAACACTTGTCTGCAGATCTGAGACAGGCTTAGGTGATGCAGAACACAGGTTTAAGACATATGTATTATTCTTCCTTGGAGTCTTTAAGACAACCCATTCTTCAGGAATCTAAAATCCAGGTTTCAGAATGTAGCAGTGAGTGTCTGTAAAGTGAGTGTAATATTTTTTGTCACAAATCTGAGACACGCTTAGCAGATTGAAATTCAGTTGTTTACGGTAATTCACTCTGTCAAAGCTCAGCATCCAATTTGTCAGAGATCCTTCTCCTGTAATCCTACCACCTTCTGAATCTCCACTGAATGCCATAGCAGTTCCTTATATGTGCTTGAAATCATGAAGGAGGGAAAGATCTCCAGTCATGTGTCGGGGAGCATCCACTGTCTACATACCATAGGCTATTAGACTTGTGTGGATGAACCTACAAACAAAAAGAACTAATTAGAATAAGGAACCCAAGCCATGATGGTCTTGGTTTTCCTGTTCCTCTTCATGATAGTCACCTCCTGGTATTTACCTCTGAATAGTGATTTAGATGGAGGTGATTTGGGAGATTTTTGGTAATGAATTGGTCGAGTCATCTCATCAACATCTACTGAGGAGTCAGATGAATAATGAAATCTTTGGTCTCTATTTCTTTGTAAAAGTTTAGCCCGAGTTCATTATCAAAAGTTGGTTTTTGCTTACGAAGGTCAAGTTTGTGTTTCATTGTGAGATGATTTCTTTGACCCTTCCTTAAATCCTTTGAGTTATTTTTGTCATTTGTTGATCTAGGTGTCCTAGATTAAGTATTATGAAGATGAGGTTTGACAGAATGCATCACAGTAGATGTTTTTGAGATGGACTTGTGTTAAGGAATTCTCAACCCCTTATGATTGAAGTATGTTAGGATCAGCGATCTACGTTTGATTGATTGGAATGTATAGCAGCGGAAATCAAACACTGAATTAGCAAACTCACAAGAACACAAATGATATTCAATAATAAAAGAAAACGGTTATAGACAAAGAGAATTCTGAAAAAGATATTTCATTCAATATTCGCTTTCGTGGTAACAGAATGTCACACGTACAATTAGGCCAAAATCTCTTATATAGGAGATGTGATGTCTGCTGATGTCACTTGATAGTGACATCTAACAGAATTATTCAAACTACTGATAGTTAACACAACTACTGAAGATGTCAAACATCTGACATCTCCTTACAAAAATACTAAGTGTTAACTATCACTACAACTACTGAAAAGAAACTACTGAAACTACAACGACTGAAGAACATGCTCTTCAGTCGTTATACAAATACTGAAACAAAAGAAAACTACTGAAAGGAAACATCACAACAACTGAAGAATGCTTCTTTAGCTGTTGTAACAAAATCTAAAGGCTTCAGTACTTGTACTTGAACTTCAGCTGTTGTCATCAGCTGATGTCTTCAGCTGTTGCCATCAGCTGATGTCTCCAGCTGTTGTCTTCAGCTGTTGTTCTTCAGTACTTTAGACTTCAGCTGTTGATCTTCAGACATTGGTCTTCAGTTGCTGATCTTCAGTACTTTAGTTCTTCAGTTGTTGATCTTCAGACTTTGATCTTCAGCTGTTGAAGTCTTCAGTACTTGTACTTCAGCTGTTGCTCTTAAGACTTTATGAAACAGCTGATCAAGTCTTCAGCAGTTGTTGTGATGTCTGTGGGACTTAGATGTTTTTCTAATCCGGCTCATTGGTTCTTTTGGTCCAACAAACTCTCCCTGAACCAATGCAGCCAAAACCTCTAAACTTATTGAAGATGTCCCACTTATTATGGCAGAATGATTGGTCTTTTTGTCTTCTAGATCAGCTCAGAAGTGACCCTTGTAAGCACCGGCCTGGAAGTAGTCTCAATGATTTGATTGGCAAAGTATGAATAGGAACTCTGTCTTGGAGTACTGGACACAGAGCTGTTACCCCATTCATGAGATCTACTTTCCCACTATGAGTCTATATGACTCTCTTGTATAGGCCTCTAGGAAGGTAATTTGTTCCTCCATGGTCAGCTCTTCAGCACCTCCTTCAAATAATGATTCTGGCCCATAGTACTCAGATAGGTATTTGGCCTGTTTCCCATTCTTTAGCTCCACAGTTGTTATTATTCTATAAGCAAACTCATCAAGGTGATTACCCTCAAGGAACAACTGGAGCTCATTCTTCCTGACTTCTTCAAGCCTCTTATAAACTAACCCCTTTTTCACCATTTTATTTTCAAGCATCTTCTGTGGGGTTTGGTTAGCTTTATAAGCTTTCTTGAAGTCCTCTAGGATTTCCCAGGGTGATACTACAAAGACCAGGGAGATCACTTCATCTACAATCTTTTTCACCTGGCCAATGTATCTCTGTGGAATGTTTTTCTTGTGAATCCTGTGAGACACCCTGAGATCAGGCCAAATCCTTACTCTCTCTTTTTGATATTGAAATGTATGCTTAAGAGTGTATAATCTGAGAGCTTGCTTCTTCATGTTGATGATTGAAGATGTGGCTGCATAAGCTTTGTCAACCCTCCTCAATAATTCCTCATCGTGTTGTTTGTGAAGTTCTTCTTCTTCTAGCTTTACTTTCACAATTTGTCTTTGATTTTCAGGAGTAATTGTTGGGGAGTGACTTGTGGCCTTCGGCAACTGTATAACAGTTGAGAGTGGCAGTCTATCTTCATTATCATCTTCTTCATCAGCTTCTAGCCTCAATACCCTTCTCTTCTTCTTCTGGGGTACATCATCGGCTGTTGGTTTTGAGGGTGAGGGAGTTGGTTTGGTGGGTTGTATTTGTGGTGGTTTTTGGGGTAAAGGGATTGTTTTAGTGGGTGGTTGTTTTGGTGGTTTTGGTGTGGGAATGTTGACAGGCTGTTCTAGCATTTTTGAGGTGAGTGTGGCTTTAGATTTCTTGGCTAGTTCAGTCCTGCTCCCAGCACCAGCTTCATTCACAGCTTCAATAACAAGTCCTTTAGTGTATACCTCAAACGAACAGATCTTGGTGGTTATTGCCAAGATGCTGTTCCTGGACCAAGCTTTGATTTCAATCATTGATCTTCCAAGATATTTTGCTATAAATCTGATCATGATCTCCAGCCTCTCTCTTTCTAACACATCATAACTTGCCCATCTATTCTGGATTTCTTCAATCTCTAGTCTTCAGATTTCAGAGTCAAGTTTGTTTGTGTCATGGCCTTGCCTAAACAACTGATCAATGATGTTATCCATTGATCTGCTGTGTTCGGCATCAGCCTCTTTTACCATCAGCTCCAAGGCAGTCTCCTTCTCATTCTTTCTTTTCTTTGATTTCTCCATGTCAGCTTCTTTCTCCTCTTTTTCCTTCTCCTTCTCTTTTTCAGTCTCCACTACCAACTCCTTCTCTTTTTCCACTTCTGTTCTTTCTCCTTCTCTTTCTCTCTGCACTCCTCTTCCTTTTTGCTTCACTGACTGAATCTCCCCCTTTTTGGTTGCATTGGTTGCAAGGGTTTGATTGTCAGAAAGCTTCTTGCCCACAACTTCCTCTATCAAGGTTGTATTACTGAGGAGAGCCTCTCATCAATGGTTTTGATCACTATATCAGTGATTATAGGTTGATGAGAGGGAGGGAATTTTGAAAGATAGCAACTATTTGCACAGGGGGGTTCTGTTCTTGAGAAATAGTGCCAGAAGCAGAGGCAGGTGGTTGAGTATTGGGAGTGGCTCTGTGTTTGGGAGACCTTTAGATGAAGGTGCCATCTGTGGGGTTTGACGGATAGATGGACTTTGATCCTCAGAAGTTTTGGCAAGCAGCTCTTGAGTCTGCTCACCTCCTCTTCCAGGATGGTGTTTTGGGCTAAAACATCATAAAAGAAGCCCAGGTTATCATCAGTGGGTACTGAATCACCTGACCTCCTGATAGGATCAGGATGAACATGCACTGAGTGTAGATCAGTTGTAGCATATGCCCCTTTGTCTTGGAACTGGGGACCTCCTGCCTCAGGACTATGTCCTTCATCAGCAGTTTCCTCTGGTAAGGTCTTAGTAATGGTACCAACTACATCCTGATCATATGTTGAAACAGGATAAGTGGCAGCCTCACCAGAAGTTCCAATCTCCTTTTCTACACTAGGAAATGGAACATTGTAACCCCTATGCTGTGGGTTATCAGATGCACTTTGATCCTCCCCCTCAATGGTAGAGGTATGCTCAGTTGTAATTGGTATCTGGGGAGGGGGTGAGGAGTGCAACTGACTCAGCACTTGTGCAACAATAAATGTAGGACTTTGGGGAGCGGTTGCATGTGGTGATTGGGTAGAAGCGGATTGCACCCGGGGTGAATGGTGCGCTTCAATGGTAACCCTCTCAAGTGAGATAGGTTCCAGCAGTGTGGGTTCCCCAATATTGGTTGCAACAGGATCCTTTTGAAAAGATACCTGTGTGGCTGTGGTTGGTAGAGTCTTTGACACAACTGGGGGGTTAATACCAGTATATGTTTCCTGCGTTGTGGTACAGGGGCATACTCAGGGGACTTATCTCCCTGAGTAGCCGTTTTTGGCTTTTTGGATTTTGGCTTGGAGGGGACTCTGGTTCTGGAGGTGGTGGCTGTGGGTTCGAGCTGCGTGGGTTTTTGCAGTTTGGCAGCCTGTTTCAGTGTGTGGTCAGAGTTGTTCCTGGAGTATACTTCAGGCAATACAGCCGTTGCAGGGACTCCCAGGCCAACAAGTCCCTAAGCTTTCAGCTGATTCTCTATGATGGCCATAATGAACGAGGATATAATATCCAACGGTTAGAAATAGATTTTGAGGCCATATCCTTAAGTTCAAGAAAAATGATTTCAGAAAAGTTTAAGTCTTGTTGCTCAAGGATAGAGAATAGTACCTGCTGCCATCTGGTAGACATTTGATCCCAAGAGGATGTCTTTAGAGCTAAACAAACATTGACCATGTGAAAGATAAGACGTTCTGCATCATGGAAATGTTTCTTCAGAATGGTAGAGGCACTAAGGTTTCCCTGATATCCATGGTGGGCAAAGGATAAATCAGTTGTGCCCTTTGGATACCCAGCAGGAAAAGTGGCATCATCCAAGTTTAGGATTTGTCGAATGATTCCGGAGTGATGACCACTTGATGGTTGTTGACAACCGACCGGAGAGACTCGGTGTTGTTCTCCCCAGTGGTAATGGTAACGTTTGTCCAAAACTGGTGAAGGGATTTGGCATGAATGGTGGGATTTAGAAGAAATGCCGTTTGGTAGGGTGACTGAACCATAAGATCAATGGCGTTATCGAACTTTGTCCAGAAAGGCGATTTGGTGAGGTAGGCTACATAGTTATGTCGTGGTTTGAGCTGCATGGTCGCCATTAATGAGAGAGAAGTTTTGGAGGTTTGAATGTTAGGTTTAGAAAGGATGAAGCTCTGAAGGATCAGGTAAGAGGTATTTATAGGGACGAGGCATAAAACGACTGAAGGGTTTGGTGTTAATCCTCAGTAGTTTTAAACAACTGATGACGTGGTATTACCTTTTCAGAAGTTGAAACAACTGAACTCTTGGTGTTAGGCATTAGTAGTTATAAAACTACTGAAAACCATGGTTTTGACTTCAGATGTTTGAAAACAACTGAAGACTTGGTTTTAGTCATCAGTAGTTGTGAAACTACTGAAAACATGTTTTTGTCTTCAGGTGTTGGAAACAGCTGATAACTTGGTTTTAGTCATCAGTAGTTGTGAAACTACTGAAGACATGGTTTTGTTATCAGTTGTTGTAAACAGCTCATGACTTGGTATTAGTCATCAGTAGTTGTAAAACTACTAAAGACATGGTTTTGTCATCAGTTGTTGTGAACAGCTGATGACTTGGTTTTAGTCATCAGTAGTTATGAAACTACTGAAGACATGGTTTTGGCATCAGTTGTTTAGGATGAAACAGCAATTGTAGAAACAACTGAAGAGAAAGTTCTCATCAGTAGTTTTCGTTAATTCATAGCCTTTCAGCTATTTCATACTATCCTCAACACTTACTCATCAGACTTTTGCTGTTTTCAGTTGTTTCATAGGACATCAGTACTTATCTGATTTTACTAACATCAGTAGTTATAACTACATCAGTAGTTGTAACTTTATCAGTTGTTTGACCAGAATCAGTACTTATATGTGATATGCTTACTAATGATCATCAGTACTTATTTACTGAGATCATCAGTAGTTATCACTTATTCTAGCTGCAACATACCAAGCCTTAACACAAGGTTTTGGAAAGTTGAACTATCTAAAGGCTTAGTAAAAATGTCTGCAAGCTCATCAGCACTAGGCACAAACTTAGGATCAATCAGATCTTTTTCAAAACAATCCCAATAAAATGATGTCTGATCTCTAGATGTTTGGTCCTAGAGTGCTGGACTGGATTTTTGACAATACACAGAGCTGAAGCACTATCCATTAATAATGGAGTCTTAGTCTCTGTAATGCCATAATCCAAAAGTTGGTTCTGAAGCCAGAGTACCTGAGAAGTACAACTTGCAGCTGCAATGTACTCTGCTTCAGCAGTGGATGTAGCAACAGATGTTTGTTTCTTACTCTGCCAAGAAATCAAACAGTTGCCTAGGAATTGACATCCACCAGAAGTTGACTTTCTAGTTAACTTGCACCCTGCATAGTCACTATCTGAAAAAGCAACTAATTTGCAAGAGTGTCCAGTGGAATACCATAATCCTAGAGATTGTGTACCTTGCAAATATCTAAAGATCCTTTTAACTGCAATCAAATGAGACTCTTTAGGAGTAGCCTGAAATCTAGCACAGACACAAGTAGCAAACATGATATCTGGTCTAGAAGTGTTAGGTACATCAAGGACCCAATCATACATCTGTAAAGTGTTTCATCAACAGCTTTACCTTTCTGATCTGCATCCAGTTGTGTGGTGTTGCACATGGGAGTAGAACAGGGCTTACAATTTTGTAAATCAAACTTATTCAAAAGATCTTTTGTATATTTGGACTGATGAATAAAGGTGCCATCAGTCTTTTGTTTGATTTGCAAGCCTAGAAAGAACTGTAATTCTCCCATTGCACTCATTTCAAACCTCTTTTTCATTAATTTGGTAAGTCATCACACAACTGGGGATCAGGATGCAAAAATGATATCATCAACATAAATTTGAACAAGTAGCTTATGCTGATCCACCTTCTTAATAAAAAAGTTTTATCTATGGAGCCTCTAGTGAAATTATTCTTGAGAAGAAAAGTGGAAAGTGTCTCATACCAGGCTCTAGGAGCTTGTTTCAACCCATAAAGAGCCTTATCAAGTTTATACACCCATTCAGGATGTTTATTATCCTCAAAACCTGGTGGTTGACACATATAAACTTCTTCTTTTATTTTGCCATATAAAAATGCACTTTTGACATCCATTTGAAAAACTTTGAGATGGTGGAATGCAGCATAGGCTAAGAACAATCTAATTGCCTCTAGTCTGGCTACAGGGGCAAAGGTTTCATCATAATCAATACCTTCTTCTTATGAGAACCCCTGTACAACCAGTCTAGCCTTGTTCTTAACAATAAGCCCATTTTCATCAGTTTTATTCCTAAACACCCATTTAGTGCCTATTGCACACTTACTTGGGAGTAGAGGAACTAGTTCCCACACTTGCTGTTTCTTGAACTGAAGTAGCTCAAGCTGCATGGCTTCAACCCATCCAATGTCTCTTAAAGCAATATGATAGTTCTTTGGCTCTAGCTGACTTATGAAGAGAGCATAGAAGCAGAAGTTAGATAATTGACTTCTTGTTGAAACTCCAGCATTGATATCACCAATGATTTGAGACATTGGGTGATTCTTCAGCTCTTGATAAACAATGATATCTGTGCAAGTGTTTGTAGACCCTTCAGCAGCAGCAGATGTTGATGCAGACTCTTGAAACCAAGAATTTGATGCTAACTCAAAAGATGTAGAGGAATCAGAGATCTCATCAGCATTTGTTGTGGATGGAACTGTTGAAGCTACAGGAACATCAAGTTTAGCAGACTCAGGCAGTTGGTCACTAAACTTGAATAGGTGAGTATTGATATTATCATCATCATCATCAATACCACCAGGTGGAAGACATGCTGCAGAAGATAAGTTATTCACATGGTCTGCAACAACTGGAGGTTGAGAAGGAACATATTGCAGTATGTCCAAATCAAACAACTCCACAGGGTTTGTGGAATCTTGTCCATTGGAGATTTATTAAACTTCACATGCAAAGTCTCTTCAACTATCTTTGTCTGCAGTTGAAGACTCTGTATGCTTTGCAAGTAGATGAATAACCAACAAAATACCCTGCATCCACCTTAGGATCAAATTTTTGGAGTTGATCCTTTGTGTTGAGAATAAAACAGGGACACCCAAATGCTCTGAAAAATGAAATTAGAGGAGCCAGTGATGTAGAACTTCATATGGAGTCTTCATCAACCTCTGATTTACTAAGGCTCTATTCTGCACATAGCAAGCTGTGTTAACAGCTTCAACCCAAAAGGTCAGTGACAAACCAGAATCAGCCAACATAGACCTTGCAGCTTCAATTAGGGTCCTGTTCTTTCTCTCCATTACTCCATTTTGTTCTGGAGTCCTTGGATGCTAAACTGCATTTTGATTCCCTTTGAAAGATAAAATTCATCAAGTGTATAGTTTCTGAATTCAGTTCTATTGTCACTCCTTATACACTTGACTAAAAGGGAATATTGCTTCTCAACATACAACACAAAGTTGATAATCTAATAAGCACCTCATCCTTTTAATACAGAAAGAAAGTGTTGGACCAAAAGAACCAATGAGCCAAGATCAGAAAACCTCTAAGTGCCACATGATATCACAACAACTGCTGAAGGCTTCATCAGCAGTTCGACAAGTGCTGAAAACTCCAACAGCTGAAGATCAAGTGCTGAAGACTTCAACAGCTGAAGACTAAAGTGCTGAAGCTCAACAGCTGAAGAACACAAGTGCTGAAGCTGAACAGCTGAAGAACACAAGTGCTGAAGCTGAACAGCTTAAGAACACAAATGCTGAAGCTGAAGACCAAGTACTGAAGTACAACAGCTGAAGAGTCTACAAGTGCTGAAGATCAACAACTGGTGTACAAAGTCTGAAGACAAAGACTGAAGACATCAGCTGAATATATCTACTGAAGTCATCAGCTGATGAAACGTCTGAAGTTCAAGTCTGAAGACCAAGTACTGAAGTTTCAGTAGTTTGTTACAACAGCTGAAGAGTACTTCTTCAGTAGTTGTGATATCAGTAGTTTTATGTTTTTACTTTCAGTAGTTTTGTAAAACGACTGAAGAGCTTGTTCTTCAGTCATTTTAGTATCAGTAGTTTAGTACTGCAGTGAAAGAAAAGAAGAGAAAAAGAGCTGAGGATGAGAAGGCACAAGAGAAAACCCAGGAGTTGGAAAAAGAAAAGCAACAACAAATGATCACTTACAAAAGAAAGAAAAGTGCTGGTGATCAAACTAATACTGAAGAAAAATCCTTGGAAGAGCTGGTAAAAGATGCAGATGACACACACAACCGATCCATGGACAAAATCATTGAATAACTCTTCAAGCAAGGCTTTGATACAGCCACATTAGACAGTGAGATCAGGAAGTTGGAAGTAGAGGAAATTCAAACCAGATGGGCTGGATATGATGTGCTGGAGAAAGAGAGATTGGAGATCATGATTCGATTCATTGCCAATACTTAGGAAGATCTTTGATGGAGATTCGTTCATGGACCAGAGACAGTATTCTGGCTATAGCCACCAGAATCTGTTTATCTGAGCAATTTCATAAGGGGATTATCATTGAAGCACTTGATGAGGCTGGGGCTGGAAAAAGGTTTGAAATGGCAAGACTCACAAAAGCCAAACTCACAACCAAAATGCTTGAACAACCTTCCCAATCACCCACTCAAAAACAGCCTACCCCTCAAATCTCCAAACCAATCTCAAAACCCAAATCCAAACATCCTCAATCTTCAAAACCAATTCCTTACCAACCCAACCATCATCTAGTGATGCACCTAGAAGGAGGAGAAGGGTGCTGAGGATAGAAGAAGATGAAGAAGAAGAGGATGAAGATGATAGTCTGCCACTCTCTGCGGTTCTAAAGCTACCAGAACCCAGGAGTCAACCCATGATCACACCTGACTCTCAAAGGGAAACGGTTAGAGTCAAAATAGAAGATGAAGAACAGCAGAAGCAGCACGATGAGCAACTACTGAAGATGGTTGACAAGGAATTTCCTCAGTCATCATCTATACAAGCCATGAAAGGGCATGCTCAGAGGTTGTACACTCTCAGACACACATTTCAGTATCAGAAGGAGAGAGTGAGAGTATGACCAAACCCCAAGGTGATTTCTAGAATCCACAAAAGATCTATTCCACACAGATACAATGGCCAGGTTAGAAAGACAATAGACTCTACAATCATGTTGGCCATTGTAGTCTCACCATGGGAAATAATTGATGATTTAGGAAGGCTCATCAATCAAAATTGACCCCTCAAGCCTTACTGGAGAACAAGATGATCAAAAAGGGGTTATTATATAAAAAGCTTGAAGACATCAAGAAGAATGAGCTCAGTTACTCCTGAAGGCACTCCTCATGATGAATTGTTTATAGGGAGGTAACTACTGTGGAGTTGAAAAATGGCAGGACTGTAAAGTACTTATCTGAGTACTATGGTCCAGAGTTCTTCTTTGAAGGAGGAGTAGAAGAACTCTCCAAGGAGGAACAAGTTGTTCTCCTTGAGGCTATGTTCGAGAGTCATACAGACTCATAATGGGGAAGTAAATCTCATGAATTGGATACCAACTCTGTGTCCAGTTCCCCAAAACAGAGTTCCCATTCATACCTTGCCAAACAAATCTATGAGATTTCTTCCAGGCCAGTGCTAATATGGGTCATCTTCTCTATATCAAGAAGGAAAAAGACCAACCATTTTGCCAACAATAAGTGGGAAAATAAATCAATTAGAGGTTTTGGCTGCATTGGTTCAGGGGGAGTTTGTTGGACCAAAAGAACCAATGAGCCAAGATCAGAAAACCTCTAAGTCCCACATGATATCACAACAATGCTGAAGGCTTCATCAGCAGTTCGACAAGTGCTGAAAACTCCAACAGCTGAAGATCAAGTGCTGAAGACTTTAACAGCTGAAGACTAAAGTGCTGAAGCTCAACAGTTGAAGAACACAAGTGCTAAAGCTGAACAGCTGAAGAACACAAGTGCTGAAGCTGAACAACTGAATAACACAAGTGCTGAAGCTGAAGACCAAGTACTGAAGTACAACAGCTAAAGAGTCTACAAGTGCTGAAGATCAACAACTGGTGTACAAAGTCTGAAGACAAAGACTGAAGACATCAGCTGATGATATCCACTGAAGTCATCAGGATGAAACGTCTGAAGTTCAAGTCTGAAGACCAAGTACTGAATTTTCAGTAGTTTGTCACAACAGCTGAAGAGTACTTCTTCAGTAGTTGTGATATCAGTAGTTTTATGTTTTTACTTTCAGTAGTTTTGTAAAACGACTGAAGAGCTTGTTCTTCAGTCGTTGTAGTATCAGTAGTTTTATGTTTTTCAGTAGTTGTAGTAACTGATAACACTTAGTATTTTTGTAAGAAGATGTCAACTGTTTTGATATCTTCAGTAGTTTGTTTCAGTGGAATAATTCTGTTATATGTCACTATCAAGTGACATCAGCAGACGTCCCCTCTTATATAAGAGGTGTCGACCTAATTGTAAGTGTGACATTCCGTTACCCGCGAAAGCGAATATTGAATGAATATATTTGCAGAATTCTCTCTATCTATAACCGTTTTTGTTCTTCATTGAATATCTTTTGTTCTTGTGAATTGGCTAATTCAGTGTTAGAATTCCGCTGCTATACTCTCTAATCAATCAAACGTAGATCACTGATCCTAACAAGTGGTATCAGAGCTGTTAATCATTGATCGATCTAACAATTGATCATTGAAACTGCTAATTGATATCTATGTTTGATTGAATTAGCATATTCGCAAGAACTGGTTATAGATATTGAATTTCTGTCGCTTTCCTTCATTAATTTTGAGATCTCTCTTGGTCAATTGGTGTTGTGTTTTGTTCTAAATCTGTTATAGCTTAATTGAATTTGATTGAATCGGAGATGACTACTCCTTCTAATGATCCTCACAATACGGTTCCTCAACCAAGCCTCCGATGCTGGTTAGGACCGAGTATAACATATGGCAGCGAAGAATTCTTCATCACTTTCTGTTAACAGTTCAGGTTGTTGGACATCTATGGTACATGGACCACATAAGCCTATGGTGAACAATCTGGAAACCAATCAAATGGTTCTGAAAAGAAGGAACAATACTCTGATGAAGATCGGAAACTGTTTGAGATTGATGCTAAAGCCCATGGAATTCTGGCCATGGCACCCTAATGAAATCTATTCAGGGCTTATGCATCATGAAACTGCTCATGATCTCTGGAATGCCCTGAAGGAACAATTCGGTGGCACAGATGAGGTCTTAGCAAACAACAGAGAAATCCTTGCCCAACAATATGAGACATTCTCTCATAGAAAGGGTGAGACACTGACTCAACAGTTTGAGCGTTTTTCCTGCTTGATCTCTGAGCTGAAAATGGTGAAACAGGAATACACCAATAGCCAAATGAACAACATGTTCCTCAGATAACTGCCTGAGAGATGGGATACATACACTATTGTCCTACGCTCCAGTGCAAATCTGGATAGCCTATCTCTCACCCAACTTCATGGGAACTGCTTACATTCGAAAGAGAGATAGAGCAGAAGAGGAAACTGTCCTCATCAGGAAAGCTCACTGATGATTTTGTACCAGGGAATACTGCCTTGGTTGGTCATGAGTCAGAATATGCTACATCTGAAAGCAATTATGATGAGCATATTGATTTCTCTTCAAATAGTTCTGATCATGCATTTGTTGGTATTGAGAGTCATTCTGGCAGTAATAGTGACAATCTATGCTTCATCATGGATGATTTGAAAGGAATAGCTGATGATGATCTAGAAGAGATGGATATTCTGAGCCAAATGGCACTGATTAATATCAGATCTTAGAAGTTCTACAAGAGAACTGGCAGGAAATTTCCTGGACTCTCTGGCAAAACCAAAGTTGGTTTTGACAAGAGTAAGTTGAGGTGTCACAAATGCCAAAGGCTGGGACACTTTGCAAGAGAGTGTAGATCAACTGGATCTAACTCTTCTACACCCTTTGTGACTTTTCCTAGTACTAGTCCCCAAAACAGAGGGCAACATACTGCTGGTTCTGGTCATCATTCACATCCTAGATCTCCTGCATACTTTGTTCCACAGGGTCAAATGTCATATCCTTATCCCTGCTATTATATGCCTCAACCAAATCCTATTCAAGCTCCAATTGCACAATAACCACAAGCATTGCCTGAACCACAACCTTCCCAATCTCATCAACAAACTCAACCTCAACAACACAGCTTCTTCACCCCAGGAATTGTTGACTGGAGCAGTTTACCAGATGACTTGTCTGGTCATGAACAACTATTCTCAGGTGCTAGTCAACATGGTTGTGAAAGTCCCTTTGGAAATCTAGCTCTTATGGCTTTGGATTCTGCTAATACTTCATCCACTAATGCCTCTACACCAAAGGTATCACAGGTATCCTCTGAGGCAAAAGCCAAATTTGTTTCTGAAACATGTATAGCAGCATTTGCATCTATTAGAGAGCAAATGTAGCTTTAATCAACAAGAACATTGAGCTAGAACAAATAATTTCCAAAAGCAAAGCTGAATTTGAGTCTGTGCTTAATGATAAGAATGATGAGATTTACAAACTTAAATGTCAAATAACTGATGATAAGGCTAGGGAAGAGATACTTCTAGAGAAGTATAAAGATCTCAAAGAACCCTTGCAGTCACCCAGGTAGAGTGTGATAGACGGGGGTACAATCATGCAAAGGTTTTGAAATGCTTCTTAGTAAGCAATCTGCTTCCAATGTGAAGTTTGGCATTGGTTACAATCACACTGCTCCACCTACAGATTTTACTCCCAGAGCAGAGGTAGAATCTGATGGTGAGAGTAATAACCAATCCATTCTTCATGTGATCTACTTTCTGATACAGCACAATCAGAAGTAGAAGTCAGCACTAAGCCCTCTCAGAACCTATCAGCTGATGTTGATGGTTCCACTGCTGACACTCACATGATCAATGAGTTGATCAAATCAGGAGTTAATTCTGAAAGTCCTAAAAGGACTAGAGAGCAGGATTTAACACCTGAAGTTCAAACTCCAACTACTGCCAGTACTGAAAAGAAGAAAACTGTCAGTAGAAAGAGTTTGAAGACTACTAAAGAGGAAGCCAAGAAAGCAAACAATGCTTCCAAAGCACTGAAGAGCAAGTCTTCAGTTGCTTCACCCTCTTTAGTTGATGAACAACATAAGATGAAGAAGAACCCATGTGAAGTATGTGGTTTGTTCAATCTTCTTACAGATGATTGCTGGTACAAAAGAGGTTCCAACTCAAACATAAAGAGGAAATTAAAGAGAAAATGGGTAAAATGAAAACTGAGTTTGAGACCACATTTGTATCAGCAACATCAAATCCTGTAACCCTTAAGTCCACAAAGAAATCCAAAAAGGAAGGGGTTAAACAGGTAACAGCTGAGACTGTTCAGAAGAAGAAGGTGCAACATAGGAACTTATCAAACTCCACTGGCAATGTGTCTGATGAGTTGAAAGCTTTATCACAAAATCAAACACAGCTGGTTATGATGGTTCAACATCTATTGGGAAGAGTTAACCAATTAGATGCTCCTATGTTGAAACCACAGAAAAGGAGGTCCAAGCCAAGGATTCCTCTTCTTCACCATCTTCTTCCTCTCAGGCTATGTTTCCAATAAACCTGTTAGTTTACCATCTATGATGAGACCAGGCCCAAAACCAAAAAGGTTTGGGTCTCCAAAACTAACTGATTGTTTATTATTGCAGGGTTCTCCAACATGCCAAAGTAGCATCTGGTATGCAGACAGTGGGGGATCTATGCACATGACTGGGAACAGCTCTCTTCTTCATGACTACTCTCAAGGAAAGAAGGGGTTTGTTTCTTTTGGCAATGATGCTAGGGGTTACATCATTGGAAATGGCTTTGTCTCCAATGGAGAAATAAAGTTTGATGATGTTAATCATGTGGAAAACCTCAAGTACAATCTCTTGAGTGTCAATCAAATGTGTGATAAAGGCCATGTTGCTCTTTTCACCAGTCAGAACTGTAGGATTCTATCATCCAAAGTTTTGCATTTGATTGATAAGGTGTTGGATGATCACACTCTCCTGAGCCAACAGGACAGGAAGAGTGTATGCCTTAGATCTTTCCAAGAAAATAGATCTCAGAGGCAATCCTTGCGTATTTTCCAAAGCCTCTTCTCAAGAATCTAAACTGTGGCACAGAAGGCTGGGTCATGTTAATTTCAAAAACATGAATCAGCTTATCCACAATAGTTTAGTTAGAGGCTTACCAATAAAGAGTTCCACTGTGATGAAACCTGCACTGCTTGTTTAAAAAGAAAACAACACAAAGTCTCATTCCCTCCTATTGAAGAGCCTAAGTCCACTGCCTGCTTGCAACTACTGCATATGGATCTATTTGGTCCTGTGAGAGTAATGAGCATGGCAAAGAAGAAATACTATCTGGTAATTGTGGATGATTACTCCAGATTTGTATGGACTTTCTTTCTACATTCAAAGGATGAGGTTGCTCAGAAGATTATTCACTTTGTGTTGTATGTTGAGAAGCAGTATTCCCTTCCAGTCAAGTGTATTAGGAGTGACAATGGAACTGAATTCAGAAACCATACACTTGATGACTTCTATCTTTCAAAGGAAATCAAAAGGCAGTTAGCACACCAAGGACTCCAGAACAAAATGGAGTAGTGGAGAGAAAGAACAGGACCCTAATTGAAGCTGCAAGGTCCATGCTGGCTGACTCTGGTTTGCCACTAACCTTTTGGGCTGAGGCTGTCAACACAGCTTGTTATGTGCAGAATAGAGTCTTAGTAAATCAGAGGTTGATGAAGACTCCATATGAAGTTCTCCATCACTTGGCTCCTCTAATTTCATTTTTCAAAGCATTTGGGTGTCCTTGTTTTATTCTCAACACAAAGGATCAACTCCATAAATTTGATCCTAAGGTGGATGCAGGTATTTTGTTGGTTATTCATCTACTTGCAAGGCATACAGAGTCTTCAACTGCAGAACAAAGATAGTTGAAGAGACTTTGCATGTGAAGTTTAATGAATCTCCTATGGACAAGATTCCACAAAATCCTGTGGAGTTGTTTGATTTGGACATACTGCAATATGTTCCTTATCAACCTCCAGCTGTTGCAGATCCTATGGATAAATCATCTTCTACAACATGTCTTCCACCTGGTGGTATAGATGATGATGATGATAATATCAATACTCACCTATTCAAGTTTAGTGACCAACTGCCTGTGTCTGCTAAATTTGATGTTCCTGTAGCTTCAGCAGTTCCATCCACAACAAATGCTGATGAGATCTCTGATTCCTCTACATCTTTTGAGTTACCATCTAATTCTTGGTTTCAAGAGTCTGCATCACCATCTGCTGCTGCTGAAGGTCCTACAAACACTTGCACAGATCTTATTGTTTATCAAGAACTGAAGAATCACCCAATGTCTCAAATTATTGGTGATATCAATGCTGGTGTTTCAACAAGAAGTCAATTGTCTAACTTCTGCTTCTATGCTCTCTTCATCATTAGCTAGAGCCAAAGAACTACCATGTTGCTTTGAGAGACAATGGATGGGTTGAAGCCATGCAGCTTGAGCTACTTCAGTTCAGGAAACAGCAAGTGTGGGAACTGGTTCCTCTTCCCCCAGGTAAGTGTGCAATAGGCACTAAATGGGTGTTTAGGAATAAGACTGATGAAAATGGGCTTATCGTTAAGAACAAGGCTAGACTGGTTGTACAGGGGTTTTCACAAGAAGAAGGTATTGACTATGATGAAACCTTTGCCCCTGTAGCCAGACTAGAGGCAATCAGATTGTTTTTAGCCTATGCTGTATTCCACAATCTTAAAGTTTTTCAAATGGATGTCAAAAGTGCATTTTTATATGGTAAAATAAAGGAAGAAGTTTATGTGTGTCAACCACCAGGTTTTGAGGATAATAAACATCCTGAATGGGTGTATAAACTTGATAAGGCTATTTATGGGTTGAAACAAGCTCCTAGAGCTTGGTATGAGACACTTTCCACTTTTCTTCTTAAGAATAATTTCACTAGAGGCTCCATTGATAAAACTTTGTTTATTAAGAAGGTGGATCAGCATAAGCTACTTGTTCAGATTTATGTTGATGATATTATTTTTGCATCCTCTGATCCCCAGTTGTGTGATGATTTTACAACATTAATGAAAAAGAGGTTTGAAATGAGTGCAATGGGAGAATTACAGTTCTTTCTAGGCTTGCAAATCAAACAAAAGGCTGATGGAACCTTTATTCATCAGTCAAAATATACAAAAGATCTTTTGAATAAGTTTGATTTACAAAACTGTAAGCCCTGTTCTACTCCCATGTGCAACACCACACAACTGGATGCAGATCAGAAAGGTAAAGCTGTTGATGAAACACTTTACAGATGTATGATTGGGTCCTTGATGTATTTAACAGCTTCTAGACCAGATATTATGTTTGCTACATGTGTTTGTGCTAGATTTCAGGCTGCTCCTAAAGAGTCTCATTTGATTGCAGTCAAGAGAATCTTTAGATATTTGCAAGGTACACAATCTCTGGGTTTATGGTATTCCACTCGACACTCTTGCAAATTAGTTGCTTTTTCAGATAGTGACTATGCAGGATGCAAGTTAACTAGAAAGTCAACTTCTGGTGGTTGTCAATTCCTAGGCAACTGTTTGATTTCTTGGCAGAGTAAGAAACAAACATCTGTTGCTACATCAACTGCTGAGGCCGAGTACATTGCTGCTGCAAGTTGCACTTCTCAGGTACTCTGGCTTCAGAACCAACTTCTGGATTATGGCATTACAGAGACTAAGACTCCATTATTAATGGATAGTGCTTCAGCTCTGTGTATTGTCAAAAATCTAGTCCAGCACTCTAGGACCAAACATATAGAAATCAGACATCACTTTATTCGGGATTGTTTTGAAAAAGGTCTGATTGATCCTAAGTTTGTGCCTAGTGCTGATGAGCTTGCAGATATTTTTACTAAGCCTTTGGATAGTTCTACTTTCCAAAACCTTGTGTTAAGGCTTGGTATGCTGCAGCTAGAATAAGTGACAACTACTAATGATTTCAGTAATAATTACTGGTAATCATTGGTAACCATGTCACATATAGTACTGATGAGTCCTTTTACCTTCAGTAGTTTTATAACTACTGACGGCTAAATGCCTCACAAGTACTGAAGTACTTTATCTGTTCCAAACTACTGATGTAGTTACAACTACTGATGTAGTTACAACTACTGAAATTAGTACAAACAGATAAGTACTGACGTCCTATGAAACAACTGAAAAGCAGATGCAAAGTCTGATGAGTAAGTGTTGAGGACAGTAAGAAACAACTGAAAGGCTATGAATTGACGAAAACTACTGAAGAGAATTTCTCTTCAGTCGTTTCTACAACTGCTGTTTCATTCTAAACAACTGAAGCAAAACCATGTCTTCAGTAGTTTTATAACTACTGATGACTAACACCAAGCTTTCAGCTGTTTACAACAACTGATGACAAAACCACTGTCTTTAGTAGTTTCACAACTACTGATGACAAACACAAAGTCCTCAGTTGTTTCATCATCTGAAGTCAAAACCATGGTCTTCAGTAGTTTTCTAACTGCTGATGCCTAAAACCACGACTTCAGCTGTTTCAACGTCTGAAAGGGTAATACCATGTCAACAGTCGGTTTAAAACGACTGATGACTAACACCACACCCTTCAGTCATTTTCTCACCCCTACCCTATAAATACCTGTCCTCTTCTCTAATGTTTCATTAGCCGTTATTTTCTGAACTTCTCTCTCTCAAACATGGCGACCATGAGTCTGAAACCACGACATAACTGCATTGCTTACCTTACAAAGTCGGCTTTCAATCTCTATGGCTATTCAGATAGTGACTATGGTGGCTGCAATATCAACAAGAAATCCACATAAGGAGGATGCCAATTTCTTGGTGGAAGGATTATCTCATGTGCAAGAAGCAATCCTGCATTTTAACATCTACTGCTGAAGCTGAGTACATTGTTGCTACTAGTTGCTATGCTCAGCTGCTATGGATTCAGAACTAGATGATAGACTACAAATTCAACTTCATGAGTACTCCTATCCACATTGACAACAACAGTGCTATCTCCATAACTGAAAATCCATTAAAGCACTCCAAGACAAAGCACATTGATATCACGTATCATTTCGCTAGAGATATTCATAAGAAAATTCTGATCAAACCAATCAAGTTGACTCAAATGAACAATTTACTGATTTGTTCACCAAGGCCTTCGATGAAAAAAGATTTACGTATCTCATTATAGCTATTGGGATGATAAATATTGATTAGTCTATCTCATTTGAAAACCTTTTTAAAATGTGTAAGGTCTTTTGTCAAAACAATCAAAACCCTGTTACAAAAGGTACTTTTAAAATTCTTCTATGTATAAAAAAATTCTTCCAAAAAGGAATTAACCCACGGAAGATGTCATATATATCTTCCAAAGCAAAATTCGTCCAAGGAAAATTTTATTCTCGGAAGAGTTTTTAGTCTCGGAAGAGTTTTTAGTCTCGGAAGAGTTTTTAGTCTCGGAAGAATTGATTGCATATCAGATCTACTTCCGAAGCATATAAAACTATCCGTTTGGAATGCATATTTTACTCTTGGAAGTAAGAAATTTACCTTCAGAAATAAAATTGGCTTCAAAAGAAGATTACATTCGGAAATCTTTTATACTCGGAAGAATACCTTACTGTGTAACGAAAATCATTCGGCCGCACATAGTAAAAATAAAATATTTTATTAATGATGTCGGAATCTTTTAAATGATTTTTAATTTTACCGCCCCTGTCACATCTTACCCCAGACCATCTTTTCACCTTATCCAACCCCCAAAACTGCCATTTCATCCATTTAAATAAAACCGACTCTTCATTTTAATCTTTTTACCAAATTTACTACCAAAAAGCTTCCTTCACCTTCAATTCACCTATATTCAAACTCATTTCTCTGCAACCTTTTTCCCATAATGGCGCTTAACCCTCAACACAACCAAGTCGCACTCCTTGATTCATCCAAGGATGTTGACTTCTTAGATATCATCTCTTTTCTCACCCAATCTACATATTACACCGCTTTGACTATTAACCCGACCGTTTACTCAAATCATATGGCTGAATTCTTGAGCAACAGTCAGATTGAAACCCTAAATGGGGTTAGGGTAATACGGTTAATCATTTGTAGCCATTATAATTTCTAAACAACTCATCAGGGAGCATCTGAATCTTCACGATGAAGGCGCTCCTAATGAGTTCCTCAAGTTAGACCTAGACAACACATACCCAAATGGGATATGGTGGAGATGTGAACAGATCTACCATTTACAAGTTCAATTTCTCATACAACTGAAAGTTCCTGCTCCATTTTGTCCTCCACTATTTGTCTAATAAGTTTGGCGGATAGGATAAAATCCCATATGAACTAGGATGCCTAGTTCATGGGCTGGTGAAAAGTATCCGCTTCAACTACTCATGGTTTGTGCTGACTAACCTTATGGAGAACCTCCAGAGGGACACATTCTTTATGTATCCTAGGCTCCTTCAGTATATCATCAACTGTGAGCTGGACTAGAGTCAGCATGTCTATGCAACTGTCCTACTAGTTTCTCAAACGAGGCTGACCATCTTCAAAGTCTTGAAGAGAATGTCCACCAACTACACTAGAAGACACACTGCTCTTCTTCCAGGTATGATTGAGCCAATGGCTCCTGGTGACATCCTTGTTAACCCCACAGGTGATGAACCCACATCAGCAACTACCCTCATATTGCCAATACTACCTTCTCACCCCATCGAATATACCTACTAGAGATGACCCAAATGAACTATTGTTCAATCTACTCTGATTGAGCAAGCCCCTCCTATTCAATCCAAGAAGACTAGAGTGGGAACATAGGCCCCCACTCAGTTTCAGGTCCACCATCTTTCACATTTGACTACAATAAGGAAATTAAGTCTCCTCAACAATCCTTTGAGCCTTAAACCCAAGCTGAAAGCCCTCAAGGTGAGTCTTTATACTTCCCTGAGTAGGCAAAGGGACAGCCCCACCTAAGGCTCAATGCCAATATACATTGACCAAAGTCCTGGGTCATTAGGGTTAACCATTTGCTGACCAACTGATAAGAAATGATGATGACATTAAGTCTCTTCATAAAAAATGAAGTTGATCCCCAATACCCTCTTAAGGATAAACAGAGCCTAGAGGGACCTCTTATCTCTATCCCCTATCAGCAAAAACCAACTGAAGTAAGTCCCATTGATGTGGAGGGGACTCATGTAGATTCAACTACCACTACTGGAGGAGCCTCATTGGATCCTCAGGGTAGTGGTAACATTTTTAAGTCAAAATCTACGACAACCGTGCCTTTTGATGCCTCTGAAAGAGACATCATTCGGCAAGGGAAACCAGGGTGCCAAGAAACCACATCTGGTGGCGAGAATGAATATACAAGTTATATTACCTCATCCCCCATGATTCTTCAAAAGAAGATGAGGGAAGTTTGAAACTCACCATTCAAGACCTACTTTCTAAAGTCTCAAATTTTTAGTCCAAGGTTAAAACTTTAGAGGATAGGCCTGCCACTCAGCAACTTAAGATTGAAAATCTTAAGGCTTAACTAGCTGAGAAATAGATTGAAAGATCTGTAAGGCATGTACCTATTTAGGTCTCATTGACCTTTTCCTCTAGCTCATCCAGCTCTCAATTTGATGCTACCAAAAAGGGGAGAGTGTTCAGGGACAAACATATGTGGAGCCACAGAGCCAAGCTTTAACTTCTCTAACTTCAAGATACCTGGCTTCCAAAGGAACAATTTTTCTTAGGCCTCCTCAAATCTTCCTACAAATGGACCCAAGGATACTTAGAGATCTCAATAGGATCTTCTCCGAATTCCTAATGGGATCTTCTTTAGATCAGCCTAGCCCTGATGCAGCTATGATGTACTTTGGAACTGAAGAACTTCAAAGGATAAATACATTTTCTACCACTATGGAAGAAGTTGGTCAACCTAAGGCCCTTGTGGAACTTGAGATTGATTTCAAAGGGGAAATAAGGACTGATAGCCCAACAACTGAAACAATTAGGACATATAGTGCATTCTCTCAGGCTTCCGAAGCCGACATTAAAGCCTTAGAAGAACAACTTAAATCTTCTGAAGCTGAGATGAAAGCTGTGGAAGGACTATTCTCTGTTGATACATATGTCCCTAGTTTATGTGCTTAAAGTAAAAGTTTGTCATGGCTTACATATGTGTAATGAAATGATGTAATGATATATGATTTGTGCTTTGATGTTAATGTATCTTTAATTCATATATATGAACTTATTATATAGCTTTGAAGTTGTTATATGATTTTTCATGCTAATGGACCATACTTATGGACCATACACATGAAGATATCATGCTAAGAACCAGTCACATGACTGAACCAGGAGACTAGATTAGTTGTACGATTGAGATATGAGAATGACTCGGTCGCACGACTAAACCTTTAGTCATGCGTATGAATCAGTCGCTAATGGTTCAGTCACATGAATGAATACTACAAACCTATAAATACCACTTAATTTGTGGAAAAATGTGACTTTTGACACTTATATCGTATACCCTTATAACCAAGCTGTCCAGAGTGTCCAGAATGCATATTCCAACTTCATAGTTTGCATCTGATCATTTTCTACTCAATCTTAACGTTTCTTTATTCGTTAGATCGATTGTGTTTGCGTTCTCATTGATTGGATCGCCAATAAAATAGGATTCCACACTATTTGATTCAGTTTCATGCATAATTAGTTAGTACTCCATACGTACACAATCCTGACAAGTGGTATCAGAGCCTTGGCTCTGGATTTTGTGTGTGATTTGAGTAGTTTTCGGTCAAAAATCACGTTTTTATTAAAAAAATCATATTTTTGAGTCCACAGGAGGTTTTCGACGTTCTTAGAAATAAAGTTCAAGTTTTTCGCCATACGGCAGATTAGGGGTTCTGGAAAAATCGTGTTTCGTGTCAAAGTGTCAATATTCGAAAATTTTCAAACACAACAGCCTTCAGTCGCATGAATAGCTCATTCGTATGATTGAGTCATCCGCATTGTCCATCCGCATGATTGAGTCTTCCGCATTGTCCATCCGCACGATTGAGTCATCCGCACGATTGAGTCATCCGCATTGTCCATCCGCACGATTGACTCATCCGCATTGTCCATCCGTACGATTGAGTCATCCGCATTGTCCATCCACATGATTGACTCATCCGCATTGTCCATCCTCATGATTGACTCATCCACATTGTCCATTCGCATGACTGAATAACTCTAGTCGTTTGAGTCCATTCGCCTAGTTCATTCGCACGAGTGAAATTGCCTGTTCTCCAAGTACAAAGTTTTACAAATGGAAGATCGGTTTTCTGCATTTACTGCCAGAAGGGACTCTCATATCTAGAACCTTCTGCTTCTGGAAAATGAAATTGGGAATCATAATAAACCACCAAAGCTTATAACGTTAGATGATTATCCACAACGGAAATAGAGGTTCGAGATCTATCTAATGGAGTTGATCCCAATCTTTGGGCATCCATTGAGACAGGTTACATTATACCAGTCGGTGATGATGGACTTAAGTTGACTCTGGGAGGAATGACGGACAACCAGAAGGTTAAGTATAATGAAGAAAAGAAAGTGTATGCCCCGTTGACTCAGTCGATACCGAAAGACATCTTTCATCAGTTCTCTGTGCAGGATCGGTTAAGGTCACTTAACCCTTAGTTTTTCTCTCAAACTCACTTTGAACAAAACTCGGATGAAGATAGAGTCAATAAGAGTTGATCATAATATAGTAAGTAATAAAGAACACAGAAAGTAATTTTGAAGATACTTGCATATATTGCTTCTCAACTCAAATATTACAAGACTCTTACAAGCTTATCTTTTTGAGTTACAATGAGAAACTATATATAATACTACCTACAACTGGATATACTTTGATACGAGCTGGGATCCTATAACTAAAGCCTATACTACAAGACTATAGTTTAAGGTATCTCAGATACAGTCTTATCTGAGATATGGTAGTCAGGACATGTCCCTGACTTACCTTTTGTCACCAACTAAAGTTGGTAACATGTAATATCATAAAAGGTAAACAGTGTAATAAAGTATGGTCAACTACATAGCTCTTTGAGAAAACACCATATAGTATCAGAGGTCTGCAGCGGAGTTTTAGAGACCATACTTATGCCCACTGGTTCATAACGGTGTCTTCCAAAGGTTAAATGGCTTCGGAAGAACAAGTACTTCCGAAGCCACTTATACTTCGGAAGAGACTGCTTCTTCCGAGACTTAGGAACTTCTTCTTTTCTTCATACTTAGGAAGTAGTCTTCTGATTGTTCTTCTAAGACTTGATCTTCAGAAGCATGCTCTTGATTTCGGAAGTTGATCTCTCACTTTATCTTTGGAAGAACTCTACAACCTTTGGAAGTTCCATGCTAAGCTTCGGAAGCCTTTGCATGTAGCACCAAAATTATTTAAGTGATTTGGTTTTGGTTGCACCAGCCTTCTTCTTGATCCAACAAACTCCCCCTTGGCTGATGCTACCAAAACTTCACTTCTTTCTGCTTGTTAAAACTTTCAGCAACAAGGAGATTAGATATTTATCTGTTTTCTTGTTCTTCCCTGATATGGTGCTGAAAAGTTTGTATAAATCCTTGGTAGACAGAAAGTCCAGTCTGTCACCTTGGATGATGTGTACCCTCTATTGTTGCCCTATAGAAAGAGTTAGTTGATGGGAACTGTAATCATATTCCCATCTAACTATAGGTTCCAATTCAGGACCCTCTACCATCTGTAGAAAGGCAACGCCCTTGGTAGGAGGTCTTTCCTTGCCTTCCTGTCTTCTCAACTTCAACTCTTCTTCAATCTTGGCTTTTGCAGTTAGCTCTGCTAGATGAAGACTGCTGAGATGATTTCTGATAGATGCAGCAGTTTCAGAGTGGGAGAATGGCTTCTCTACTAACTCAGCAATATCAAATCTGCTGGAGTGTAACACAGAGGTTGCATTAAGTCTGTTGACTTCGCCATTCTCCCTTTCCACAACAAAGTTGTGAGAAGTTTCATCAACCTCCACTGGATTATTCTCTTTCTAGGCACAAGAGACTAACTAGGAATCTTGTCCTCTTTCTTTGTATCTAGCAGAGTCACCAATTTCCTTCTAACTTTCTTCTCATCATCATTTAGTGAATCTGGGTTGAGGCCTAGAAGTCTAGCAGCCTGGTCCAATGTTCCTCTAGGCAAATCAAGGAAGTGATCTCTTGTGAGGAAACATGAAGATACATTAATATAGGTGATATTGACAGAGTCTTCCTCACATGATACTTTGCTCATAGTTATGCAGTTGGTGAGCTTAGTCTTGATTGTCTTGAACTCCTCAAGAGAGAGATGTTGAGAAGGTTAAGGGGATGGTTTGGATGGTTGTTGGGTAGGTTGAGGTTCAGAGGTTCTGGGAAGTGTTTTTGGTTAAGGATGGGAAGTTTATGTGGTTAAGGTGATGAAATGGGTGAGGGTAAGGATGTGAATTCAGGGGTGAGGGGCTCAATTTTGATGGTGAAGGGTAAGGGTGAGGGATCAGGTTGTGGTTGAGTAGTTGCAATGAAGGTCATCCCCTTTACCCTTCTATACATCTCTTTTCTCTTTCCCAAGTGGATGTCAGCCTTGATTTCGCTGACAATCCGTTGGAGTGTCCTCTCTAACATGGGACCCACCTGCCTTTCAGAGAAGCCATGAGCCCGGAGATAGTCCTTCATCCAGGCCTTCTCGTTGAGCTTCCTGGTTGCAGTGGCGTTTGCTTCTTCCTCCTTCTTCTTCCTTTCCTTTAGGTTTTCTCTTGCAACCTTTCTTCTCTCTTTCTCCATTTGATCTTGCTCTTTGTTGTAGATCCATAGAATCGTTTCATTATGGTGTGGAGAGAGTTCTTGAAGCTTGAAGCCTCTGGAGATTAGGAACTCTATCCTATCTCTCCTCTACTGCAAGTCAGCCTCCTTCTATTCTTCTTCTTTCTCTTTCTCGAAGTCCAACCTAGCTACTTCTTCTTGTTTCTCATGTTGCAGTCTGGTTGCCTTTTCTAGTTTCACCAACTCCTCTAGTAGTAGCAGGAGTGTTTCTTCATTTGTAGCTCCTAATTAGATGAGCTAATCAATTATCTCTTCTCTCCTTTTGTTATCGACAGCCTCCTGGTTGGCTGCAGCTGCTTTTGTACTAGCAGCTAGCTACTTCTCAGTTGGAAGTCTTCCTTTCTTCTTTAAATTCTCAATCTTCTTCTCTTCCTGAAGCTCTTCCGCATTCATCTTCCTTTTCCCTTTGTTATCTTTTGAAGAGCCTGACTGTGGTGGTTCTTAGAGAGTGGATTCTGATTGTGAGAGAGGTAGAGAGGGTATCTGGGATAGAGTTAGATTCAGAAAGTCCTCATTGTTCACCTCAGATGCAATTTCTAGGATTGAATCTGTGATGATCAGTTCCTCGGACATCTTGAACAGTCCTTCCGCAGCTTCCATTTCAACTTTGGAAGATTCAGCTTGTTCTTCCGAGGCTTTAACTTCAGCTTCAGAAGTTTGATGAGATGCAGATTTTGTCCTGACTGTTTTAGTAACTGGGCCATTAGTCCCCATTTCCTATTCGAAATGAATCTGAGGATCCATGTGGACCTTAGGTGGACCAACTTCTTCCATAGTGGTAGAAGGTGCAGTAAGCCTCTAAAGCTCTGCAGCTCCAAAGTAAATCATTGCAGCATCGGGCTTGGCTGATTAGTAGAGGATCTCAGCAGAAGCTTGGTGAAGAGTCTGTAGAGATCTCTGAGCATCTTTGGGTCGATTTGAAGTACAACTTGAGATGGCTCAAACAAAGTGATGTCAGGAGTAGAAGATGTTGAAGTTGAAGTATGAATCTATGGGTCCTCAAGTTTTTGTCTCTGAATATTCTCCCCTTTTTTGGTAGCATCATTTAGAGAACTAGATAAGCTGGAGGAAGAAGTCAATAAGACCTGAACAGGTACATGCCTAACATATCTCTCGGTCAGTTTCTCAGCTAGTTGAGCCTTGAGATTGCCAATCTCAAGTTGCTGAGTGGTGAACCTTTCTTCTAAAGTCCTAACCAAGGATTCAAGGTTTGAGACTTTAGATAGAAGGTCTTTTATAAGGAGTTGCATGCTTCCCTCATCTCCTTTTGAAGAATCACGGGAAGATGAGGTAACATACCTAGTATGTTCAGCCTCAGCACCAGATGTGGTTTCTTGGCACCCTAGTTTCCCGTGCTTAATGATGTCTCTTTTAGAGTCATCAAACGGCATGGTTGTCGCAGATTCAGTCTCAGATATGTTACCACTGTCCATAAGGTCCATTGAGGCACCTTTTGTAGTGGCAGCTGAATCTGCATGAGTCCACTCCACATCAGTGGGACTCACCTCAGTTATGGGTTGCTGATCGGGGCTAGAGATAAGGGATCTCTCTGGGCTCTGTTGATCTTGGAGAGGGTGTTGTAGATCAACTTCATTGCCGTGGAGAGATGTTATCTCTTCATCAGTTTTAAAAAGAAGGTTAGTGAAGGATAGGGATGTTAAGCCTACTGACTCGGGACTTTGGTCAATTTTTACAGGCATTGAGCCTTGGGTGGGGCTGTCCCTTGTTGGCTGCTCAGAAGAGTGTAAATACTCATCCTGAGGGCTGTTGGTTTGGGTGTCGGGCTCATGGGTTTGAGACTGAGGAGACTCAAAACCCAAATTAAGGTCAAAGGAGAAGGGTGGTGAGACCTCAGACTGAGTGGGAGCCCATGTTTCAACTCTAGTCTTTTTGGATTGAACAGGAGGGGCTTGCCCAATCAAAGTAGATTGAACAAGGGTTCGTTTAGGGCATCTCTGGTATGTGATGGTGATGGGTAGAGAAGGCAGTGTTGGCATTGTGGAGGTGGTTGCTGGTGTGGGTTCATCACCTGTGGGGTGAACAGGGATGTCACCAGGAGCTATGCGCTCAATCATACTTGGAAGTAGAGAAGTGTACCTTCTAGTGAAGTTGGTGGATGCCTTCTTCAAAGTCATGAAGATGGTAGGCCTCATGTGAGGGACAGTAATAACAGCTGCACAGACAAGCGTACTCTGTTCCAACTCACAGTTCATTATGTGTTGAATGAATCGGGGATACATAAAGAATGTCTCCCTTTGAAGATTCCCAATCAGATTGGTGAACAGAAATCTTGAGTAATTGAAGTGGAGGCCTCTCACCAATCCATAAACTAAGTGTCCTAGTTCATACGGGATTTGATCCCATCCCCCAGATTTATTTGACAGACAGTCGAGAACAATGTGTAGGAGGAACTTCCAGTTGTAGGAGAAGTTGTACTTGTAGACTGTCGACCTGCTTATGTCTCCACCATATCCCATAAGGATATAAGTGCTATCTAAATCTTCTTTGGGGAATTCAGTAGGAGCTCCTTCATCATGAAGCTCGAGATGCTCCCTGATAAGTTGTTCAGTAATGACCAACTTTTGTCCACAAATGCTGGACCTTAGTACACGAATCCTGTTAGGGTTTCGACTTGACCATTTTCCCAAAATTTCGCCATTTGATTGGAGTAAACAGTGGTTAATGGTAAGGGGTGTGTAGTAAGATGATTGGGTGAGATGGAGATGATTTCAGAGAAGTCAGCATCTCTTGATGAATCAAGAAGTGCGACTTGGTTGTACTGAGGGTTGAGTGCCATTGGAGAAATGTGAATGGGGATGAATTTGAACTTGGGTAAAGTTGGAGTGGAGAAAATTTCTAGGGAAGTAAAAATTTCAAGTAAGAAGATGAAATTGAATAGTCGGGATTATTTAAAAGAGGGTGGGAAGGAGGTAATGGGGGTTAGGATAAGGTGATGTGATGTTTTAGTGGAAGAAATGACAGTGGTGGTAAGGTTAAAATCAGTTAAATAATCCGACATCATTAACAAAATCTTTGCTTTTTACAGTGTGGGGCACAAGAGATATCCGTTACATAGTAAAATCTCTCTTCCGAATATAAAACATTTCCGAAGGTAATTTGTCTTCCGAAGGCAATTCTTACTTCCGAAGCAAAGACTTTGCTTCCGAAGGTCAGGATTGCTTTCCGAATGGAGAGTGTGTGTAAGATTTGGAAGTAGATCTGATATGAGATCAATAACTTCTGAGGGTTATTTCTCTTCGGAAGGAATTTATACTTAGAAGATTTCAAAGAGACCTTTTGTAACATGGCTTAAATTGTATTGACATAGATCATTACATACTAAAAGGTTTTCAAAAAAGTTATGCTAATCAATGTTTATCATCCCAATAGTTGTTATGAGATACTTAAATCTTTGTTCATCAAAAGCTTTGGTGAACAAATCAGCATATTGTTCGTTCGAGTCAACTTTGATTAGTTTAATCGGAATTTTCTCATGAATATCTCTAATGAAATGGTACCTGATGTCAATATGCTTTGTCTTGGAGTGCGTCACCGGATTTTCAGTAATGGAGATAGCACTGTTGTTGTCAATATGGATAGGAGTACTCGTAAAGTTGAATCCATAGTCTAAGATCCGATTCTGAATCCATAGCAGTTGAGCACAGCAGCTAGCAGCAGCAATGTATTCAGCTTTAGCGGTTGATATAGAGACACAGGATTGTTTCTTGCATTGACATGAGATGATCTTTCCACCAAGAAATTGACATCCTCCTGATGTTGATTTCTTGTCAATATTACAGCCGCCATAGTCACTGTCAGAGTATCCATAGAGATTGAAATCTTTGTTTCCGGGATACCAGAGAACTAGTTTGGGTGCTCTTTTGAGGTATCTAAGGATTCTCTTATCAACAGCTAGATGAGACACCTTTGGAGCAGCCTGATATCTTGCACAGATGCAGGTAGAAAAGATGATATCAGGTCTACTGGCTGTGAGATACATCAGAGGACCAATAATTGCCATATACTGATGTTGATCAGTATCCTCCCCCTCAAGGTCAGGACAAAGATTGTGGTTTCTGGGTATGGGTGTCTTGGCAGGCTTACAATCTTTCATCTCAAATCTTTCTAAGATGTCAGAGACATACTTAGATTGATTAATGAAAAACCCTTCCTTCATTTGCTTTACCTGAATTCCAAGGAAAAAATCCATTTTTCCCATGGAACTAATCTCAAACTTTTTCTTCATAATGCTCTCAAAGTCCTTACATATTTGGTCATTTGAAGAACCAAATATGATGCCATCGACATAGACTTGAATAAGCAAAATGTCCTTTCCAGACATTCTGATGAAGAGAGTCTTGTCAATGGTACCTCTAGTGTAGCCATTCTTCAGAAGAAACTGAGACAAAGTCTCATACCACAGCCTAGGCGCTTGGTGCAGCCATATAGAGCTTTATCCAATTTGCACACATAGTTGGGGTACTGTGGGTCTTCAAATCCTGGAGGTTGGCACACATATACTTCCCTATCTATAGCCCCATATAAAAAGGCACACTTTACATCAAGCTGGTAAACAGTGAAGTCCTTGGATGCATCATAAGCAAGGAAGATCCTAACTGCCTCAAGTCTTGCAACAGGTGCAAAGACATCAGTATAATTGATTCCTTCCTCTTAGGTGTATCCTTGAACTACAAGTCTTTCTTTGTTCTTGATGATCAAGCCTCTATCATCTCTCTTGTTTCCGAAAATCCATTTAGTGCCTATAGGTACTTGACCAGATGGTAGCGGACATAGGTTCCATACCTTCTGTCTCTTGAATTGAAGCAACTCCTCTTGCATCGATTCAAGCCAGCTACTATCTTTCAAGGTATCTTCCACCTTCTTGGGTTCCATCTGGGATAAAAAGCATGAGTACAAGCAGATATTCCCATGATGAGTCTACCCTCTTGTTCTCACACCTTCAGAGACATCCCCTATGATGTTCTCAGTTGGATGAGTTTTATGAATCCTAAGGCGTGGAATCACTTCCAGCTACAGAGATTGGTCCAGGTTGGACATATTCTGCTCAGGAACTGGAACACTTGGTCCAGCTGTCGTTTCAAAATCATTTAATGAGGGCTGACTGAATGAGTGAGAAACATCATCAATGGTTGGCTGTGAAGTAGTATTAACGGTTGCCTATTCCTTTAAAAGATTACTTCCTTCTGCCTGGTGTTGTGGTGGATCACCTGATGAGTTTTGAGGCTTAGCAAGTGATTCACTTGTTGAAGCTTCACTATTCCTTGATATGGTTAATATGTCAGATCTGTGAATGGTGGAAGCTTGATTTATTGTAGCTCTTGGAGATTTGGACGAGGTCTGGGTAGCTCAAATAGTTGTTCATCAACAGCAGCATCAGCATCATTTTGAGCATCTGTTCCAGCTGAAACATTCTCACAAGATGGTTTAGAATATTTTGGAAACAATTCTAAATAAAAAATATGATCAGGCCTTTCCCCCTAACACAAGTAGTGTGCTCATTAATAACTACATTGGAAGACTCCTTAAATTGTTGATTCTTAATGTTGTATACTCTATAAGCTGTGGAGCTAGAAGAGCATCCAACAAAGATAGCATCATCAACTTTTCAGGAAATTTTGCTAAATTGTCTTTTGTGTTAAGTATGGTACACCTGTTGCCAAAGGACCTTAGAAAGCCAATGAATGGTGGCCTCTTGTTCCATAGCTCATAAGGGGTTTTTCCATATGGCTTAACTACAAGAACTCTGTTCTGCACAAAGCATGCAGTGCTGACTGCCTCTGCTTAGAATGTTAGAGGTAATTTGGAATCAGCTAACATTGTTCGAGCAGCCTTAATAAGTGTCCTATTCCTCCTCTCAGCAACACTGTTTTGTTGAGTAGTTCTAGGAGCACTATACTATCTGGCAATCCCTTTTGAGTTACAGAATGAGTCAAGAACGGAGTTCTTAAACTTAGTCCCTTGATCACTTCTAATAATCTTAACCTTGTGATCAATTTGATTTTCTATTTTAAGAATAAAAGATTTTAATGTTTCAGCAGTTTCATCTTTAGTTCTTAAAAAGAATACCCATGTGAATCTTGTAAAATCATCAACTATCACAAGGAAGTATGATTTCCTTCCAATGCTCATTATACTTGTGGGACCAAAAAGATCCATGTGCAATAAGTGTAATGGAGTAGTGATAGAGTTAAACTTTTGGATTTGTGAGATGTCCTATGTTGCTTCCCTTTCAAGCATGCAACACAGTTATCTTTGTAGAAAAATTCCTTTTTAGGCAAACCATGTACCAAGATATTTTTAGCCAATTTATTCATTGTCTTAAAATTTACATGACACACACGTTTATGCCATAGTGTTGACTCATCACTATTAACTTTGGAAAGAAAGCATGATACTTCACCCATTGGGGAAGCGTTGTTCATATCCAGCTTGTACATATCCCATTTCCTGGGAGAACTAAGAAGCACCAATTCCGGAGGAATGGTCATCCCTGGTTTGAGGATAATGCACTCATGTTCTGTGAAAAGCATCTAGTGCTTTTGATCATAGAATTGAGAAACACTTAACATATTGTGTTCAAGCTGTTTGACAAAGTGAACTTTGTCAACTTTAACTTACCATTGGATATACTCCCTCTGCCAGAAATATATCCTCCGGCCTCACCTCCAAATTGGACAGGACCTCCATCATAGTGTTGAAACTATTGAAGGAGAGATCTGTTCCTTGTCATGTGCGTGGAGCATCCACCGTCTACAATCCAGACATTGTTGTTCTTGTCATATGGATGTCCCTGCACATAAGATGAGATTGTTAGTTTTGATTAGAATCCCAATCCTTGCTGGTCTTGGGTTCTTCCAAGGATAATGACATAATTGAACCAAAAAATATGCATGGGGGGTTCAATAGATGTCTTTGAAGAAGAGGTTTGGGCTGCAGCATCTTCCTTGATCTTCCAGTCCATCCTTTGGTTGGTCTTGGAGGATGAGCTTGTTGAAGCTTTTGCAGCATGGCCTTCTTCCGAAGCTTCTTTCTTTTTGGAAGAAGCGTTCACCACCTTTTCTTCTGAAGCAGTCTTCTTCTGGGATGGTTTCAAGGGAATCTTCTTGTTCTTCTGAACTTTGGCAGCATTTGCTTCTGAGGCCATTTTCCCTTCGGAAGAAAGAGTTTCTTCCGAGAGTAACCTTGCTTCGGAAACCAGCTTTCCCTTCTTCATCACTTGAACCGTTTGAAAAGGTCCAAATGTGAAACCTTTCCTGACTCCTTCTTTTCTAACATTATTTGCATAATGTGTGCTTGCAGGATTGTAGTAACAATCTTTTGCCATGTGGTTATGCAGACCACACATTATGCATGCAATGTTAGTCTTTTGGGACTGTGTGGGTTGCTGTTTCTTGGGCTTTTTCTCTTGATGAGCAACCTTTCCCTTCAACTTCTGATCCTTTGGTGGGACAGGTGTGCTGGTATTACACTACTTTCCTGAATCAAAAGTACCTAACACTTGGAATCCAACTGAGATGAAGACACCTTTCTGCTTTGGGTCAATCTTCAGCTTGGACTCAGCCACTTTCTTGGTAGTTCTTCTAGCAGCTTTAGCTCTACTTCTTCTATCCTTAGTAGTTAGGATTTGATCTTCACAGGAGGAGATGGGTACATCTACCTATTCCTTCCCTGTGGTGGCCACTATTGTTGCTTCATCCTTTAACTCTTATGATGAAGGGTCAGCAGTTGGAACCTCTTGCTCCTCAGTACCACATCTAGGTTATCTAATAGACTCATAAGAGTATGGTGGAGCAATTTCATTGGTTCCCAACCCTCCTTTGTTATGATAACAGAGTTTGGAGTTGGTGGATGATGCACGAATAGCTTGAAAGTTCTGCTCAGAAATAGCACACTTCCTGGCTGAGCCTCAGCAGTGACAAGCTGGGCTTGAGCCTCAGACAATTTGGATATCAGATCTTTGATTTGAGTCTTGTAGTTGGTGTGTTCATGTTTTAAAAGAGACATAATTTTTTCTAACTCCTCAATTTTCTTTTGGTAGTCAGATTCAGCTCTCTTAAAATCAGATTTTAAAATATTTAAATACTCAATATCAGATCTGATTTCCATATTGTAATCCTGATAAAGTTTAACTTTAGCTATATAGGCTGGAGTACAGAGATGTTCATATACCTAAGTATCATCTGTTCCTGCCATGAGAGCTTGACCAGGAGTCACATCCTATACCATGAAGCTCGTGTCAACTTCATGAGCCATTGCAGCTGTTTCAGTTGACTTTCCAGTGGGCTTTTGAGGTTGAGGGATGTGTGGAGGCCTGTGGGGTTCCCGGATTAGTCTTGGGAGACTTGCATTCCCTTGCAAAGTGACCGAGTTGGTTACAGTTGTAACACTTTGCTTTGGTCTTGTCAAACCCAAACTTGCTGGTAGTTGGGTTTTGAGGGAATTGGCTTCCAGTTCCTTTAAATAACTTCTTCGCTCTATAAGTTAAAAGAGCCATCTGTTGGATAATGTTCTCATACTCTACATCGTCTGGATTAAAACACTCAAGATCATCAAAACAATATTGAAAATCACCAGAGTGTCATCTTCCTGAGACAGAGGCACAACTTTCCTGAAAGGAATTGTGTTGAGCCTGTTGAGACCTTGGAGTCTCAGGAAAAGTGATGTAAGGTCCAGAAGAACAGGGTGGCTGCTGGTAAGTCATGTAGTGCTGAGGTTATTGGGGTGCTGAGCCTTCTGCAACCATTAAAGCTTTGCTAGCAGGAATACTCAGAGGTCGCCTTGCTTGGTGGCCCTTCCTACTTTCCATCTCTAAACGATATCCATCAAGGATGCCGTGAAGTTCAGTCATAGTGAGAGTGTTCAAGTTCTCTGTCCTCTTGATAGAGACACAGTAAAATGTCCACTCGTTTGGAAGAGCACTCATGAACTTTCTCGTAAGATCTCTGAGTTCAAGAGTGATCTTCACAGACTGAAGAGAGGAGATAAGATCCATATACCTGAAATACTGCTGTCTGAGGGTCTCTCCAGCAATATAAGTGAAGTTCTCGAGCTGCTGCTTCAGTGAGTGCTTCTTTGGGTCGTTGGAGCTTGAGTACATCTGAGCAAGAGCATCAAACAATTCATCTGCAGACTTACAATGCTCAAACCCCACCATGATGGAGTTCGGTATTGCAGTCATGAGAATGGTCATAACATTGTTGTTGATGTCTATCTTCTTTAGGTCTTCTTCAGAATAGTCTTCAACAACTTTTTCTATCATGGCACCATTTCCACGAGGTGATGCCACCTTTGGCTTATACGGGCCGTTGACAATGGAGTTCCACATCTTGCTGTCTTGGTATCTGATGAAACCTTCCATTATTCTGCTCCACGACCTGAAGTTTTCAGGAGTAATGATGGGAGCCTTGGTCATAGTTCACATCTTTACTTCGGATTTGTAAAGGGCCATTTTGAGTGAGTGAGTTGTAGGGAGGAGTGAAAAACAGGTTGATTTGGATGGTTAGATCACACAATCAAGAGCCTAAGAAGCTCTGAAACCAATTGTAGGATCGATTAAGGTTACTTAACACTTAGTTTTTCTCTCAAACTCACTTTGAACACACTCGGATGAAGATAGAGTCAATAAGAGTTGATCACATTATAGTAAGTAATAAAGAACACTGAAAGTAATTTTCAAGGTACATTCATATATTGCTTCTCAACTCAAATATTAGAAGACTCTTACAAGCTTATCCTTTCGAGTGACAATGAGAAACTATTTTAATAACACTACCTACAGCCGGATATACTTTGATACCAGCTGGAATCCTATAACTAAAGCCTATACTACAATACTATAGTTTAAGGTATCTCAGATAAAGTCTTATCTCAGATATGGTAGTCAGGACATGTCCCTGACTTACCTTTTGTCACCAACTAAAGTTGGTAACATGTACTATCATAAAAGGTAAATAGTGGAATAAAGTATGGTCAACTGCATAGGTCTTTGAGAAAATGCCATACAGTATCAGAGGTCTGCAGTGGAGTGTCAGAGACCATACTTATGTCCACTAGTTCATAGCGGTGTCTTCCGAAGGTTAAATGGCTTCAGAAGAACAAGTACTTCTGAAGCCACTTATACTTCAGAAGAGACTGCTTCTTCCGAGACTTGGGAGCTTCTTCTTTTCTTCATACTTCAGAAGTAGTCTTCTGATTGTTCTTCTAAGACTTGATCTTTGGAAGCATGCTCTTGACTTCAGAAGTAGAGTTCTGTCTTCGGAAGTTGATCTCTCACTTTATCTTCGAAAGAACTCTACACCTTCGGAAGTTCCATGCTAACTTCGGAAGCCTTTGCATGAAGCACCAAAACTATCTAAGTGATTTGGTTTTGGTTGCACCAGCCTTCTTCTTGATCCAACACTCTGAGAACAAACATGCGAAAAAGTTATGGGAAGCATTGGAGAAGAGATATGATGGGAATGCAACGTTAAAGGCCTTGAAGGCTAAGGCTCTATAGAAGAAGTTTGATAACTTCTCTTCGATAGGAAATGAGAGCTTGGATGACATTATGGATAGGTTCTACCATCTAATGAGTGAGCTGCACACTCATGGTGTAACAACGTCTATGGAACATAAAGTGTCAAGTTTTGCAGACGGTTTGCCGGATAAATGGTATTCGTTTATGTCTAATCTGAGATAGAATGATATTCTTGCAATGTTGGATATAAATGATTTCATAATGAAGATAAGAGAGGAAGAACTGAGAATGAAGTACAAGTCATAGAAAGGATCCTACGATCAGAATCCTTCACATTACAACTGCTTTCCCACTCCAACCAGTTCAGGAGCACCACTGCAAACAACTTTTGTGTCTAGTTCCACAGCTCCTTCTCGTACCACTGCTTCAGGATCCAAAACATCAAGGTCATCTTGCACCTAATACATAGTGCTTGAGGCAAATACTACAAAGTTAAAGACATCACAGTGGAAGTTACAAAGGAGCACATGGATCTTCTAGCACCTGTTGTCCATTCCTACGATGGATTAGTTGCCGGGAAGATTGGGAATTTTCATCTTGCACATGAAGATTACGAGAAAGTTGACAGAATGAGCTGGAGAGGATGGATATCATGTGTGCTCTTGCAACTGCAGTTAGACGAGCAAAAAAGTTCATTAAGAAGACGAGACAGAATCTTGTAGCCACAAAAGATACGACCTTTGGTTTCGACAACACCAAGGTCACCTGCTTCAATTGTGGTGAAAAGGGGCATTTTAAACGTGAATGTGTAAAGCCCAAGAAAATAGGAAATGGGAATCCATTTTTCCACCTTCAACCGTCAAGACAAACCCATGAGTGGAGCTACCTCTTCAAGCAAAGAGACAAGGCCTTGACTGCTCAAGGTGATGAAGGGCAAGACTGGACCTTCCGCTTTGTGTCTCCGGGTGAATCAACATTGCCTGTGTTGAAGGACTAGATGATGGTTCTGCAAGTGAAGGTGAGATCACAGTGAGCAAGAATGTCAGATACTGAAGAAGCTGTGAACGTGGTACATCACTTGATTAAGGAAGAGCTTAGAACAACAAGTTCAAAATCTCCAGCATCCGAAGAGTCTAACCCCGCATTGATGGCTGGCTGATTCAACCGATTCCTCACAGGTAAGTACTAAATAGCAGCTGTTTGAAAAACATGCTTGTAATGAATGTGATAAATTTATAGAAAGCATTGATTTAAAATTTGCTAGGTTATTAGACCACAATGATAACTTAGTAAATGATTTACAACTGTGCACTGAAGTTAATCATATTTTAAAACAAAATGAGTGCAGTAAAAAGAAAAAAAATAGAACTTTTGAGTAAACAACTAAGGGAAACCGAGGTTGTTGCTTTTAATCAAGCAAATGATATAAAGTTTTATTTAAATTCTTTGGAAGAAACAAAGAAAGAAAAAGCAGTTTTAGAAGTCAAAGTTAATTCTTTCAAACAAAAACTGCATAGTCGGACCAGTTCTTCTCACATAGTTCAAAACTTAGTGAAAGAACGAAATAATGGGGAAGGGTTCGGTTACAAAGTAGTTCCACCACCATATGAGATCCTTTTAAATAGAAAATTTAGACCTATAAATAACAACCAAGTAAAGGATAATGTGGTGTCCACTCCTTTTGTTAGTGATCCTGATTCCATGGGTAAACTGATGAACTCTATCACTAAACAGAAGGAGTCTACTGTGGAATCAAAACAAAAGATGCCTACAGTTAATTTGGATGATAAATTTTAAAAGGTTAATTTATGATCAGGTTCACACATGTCTTCTTCTAAACCCAAAATGACTAAATCAGTTAACCAAACCCATGTTACACGTCAAAGTCCAAATAAACTAAAGGATAAAAATGTTAAAAATGTTCAAACAATTAATTTTGTTAAAGAAGCAGAAACATCTAAACGAGAAGTGACTAAACCCAACCAGACTCATGTCACACTAGTATCACACTCAACCCCACATAAACAGTTTCCTCAACATGTGGAAGGGAAAGCATGCTATAATTATGGAAAAAGAGGACATATTTCTTCTAATTGTCCTTATTATCAGACTCCTAGAAAGAAAATTGAACTTTATGACACAAAACAAAGTTCTTCTAAAAGGCGTTCTATTACTCCTCCTAAGAGAACTAATGAACCTAAAGTTCAAACTCTAAGCCAATCGTCTGTTTATCACAAATAGGCCTTACACAAAACTGGATTATTGAAAGAAAAGTCAAATAAGTTGTCTGATAATGAGAACAAGAAGAAGAACCATATGTACTCATCCTTAAGTGGACAGTGGGTTGAGTTATGATGTGTGATTCCTCGGGGCCACCCAAGCCAGTTAAGGCTTGGGTCCCAAACCTAAACTGATCATCTCCTTGGAATGTGCAGGGTGTCCGTTGCAGTGCTATCACAAATGCATGAATGGTTGATAATGGGGCGTCTAGGCACATGACCAGGAACTTGTCTCTCCTTTTCAGTGTCAAACAAATTAAAGGAGGACATGTATCATTTGCTGGGAATAAAGGAGGATATATCACTACTCAGGGCGAAGTGGGAAACCAAAAAGTCAAGTTTGATAAGGTCAACTACGTTCAACAACTACACAACAAGTTACTATGAGTCTCCCAAATCTATGACAAAGACTTCAAAGTTGTGTTTGACAACAAGAAGTGCTACGTGCTGAAAAAGGATTACGTTATCCCGGAGGACAAAGTCTTCATGTTAGCGTCAAGATATAACGATTTATATGTCTTGGATCTATCAAAATCCTCCACAACTGATCATAAAGTTCAATGCTTATTGTCAAAGGCAATAGAGAGGGACTCAATCTCCTGTCATAGGAGAATGGGACACATGAATCCATGAAAGATAAATCATCTGATACAGAATGATTTAGTGAATGGAGTAAATGTGAAGAACTTCCAGCTTTCAGATTTTTGCGTAGCATGTCAGAAAGGCAAACAAACCAAGAAGTCTCACAAGGAAAAGAAAGTTAATTCCATTGACCTGCCTCTCGAGTTTCTACACATGTAATTTATGATTACTCATGATTCTCTTTGGTGATCTTTCTGAAAGCCAATCAGAAACTTTTGAATCATTCAAACATTTGGTAACTACATCGGAATCACTCTATGATAGGATCAATGAATAAATCTGTGATGATTTGTAACACAATTCAATGATTTCACACAAAGTAATCAATTCAAACAAGATATCAATAAAATTCAGTTTTCATTCATATCAAGCTAAGACAATTACATGTATGAAAAGCAGATTCGAATAACTTGTGTATTCATTACTACATACCTGCAAATCTAAGCTATTTATACTGAAAACAAAAGTAAAGGAACTAACAAATTACAGAAATAGTCCCTATACTATTACAAAATATCAAAAGACAAATAAAGACAACATGTTAATCTTTTTAGAGCACTTAACAATACTCCCCTTAAGATTGACATGGTCTTCAGTCTTCAAAATCTTCAAGCTTGACTGCTGACTCTATCTTCAATTCTATCTTCAGCCTTTACTTCATCATTCAAAGAAATCTGCTGGTTCTTCTTTGACTTTGAACATAGGCTTCTGTTGTACATTTCTAAGTCTTTCAAAGCTTTTGATATAGCAGACTTGAATTTACTTGCAAGAATGCCTTGTTCTGGTTTAGCTTCATTTGTTTTAATCTCCATCTTCTCCATTCTTTCCAATGTATCTTTTGAAAGACATGAAATATCAATGTTTGCATATAACTCAATAGGTTTATTACTTTCCTTTGAGTACACTTCTAAGACCCCTTTTCTTGATATTCTCATGAATTCAATATGTTTAATATATTTCTTAACAATGTTGGCATACGCAAGTGCTTTTCTCAAAGAAATCCTTTCCATGGCAGCGTTCATCACATTGATAATAGAAATAAAATATTTCTTGTCTTGCTCAGCCACTTCAGGAGAAACTTTATCAAATTTTTGTACTGACAAAAATGAGATATAACTTGGATGTAACAATTTTAGCTCAAAAACTCCAAATAAAGTAATCATGTCCTCATCCCGTCTTTCTAGATTTCGGACTAACTTCAGCTCAAATGTCTTAGTGTTGTAAAACCATATGAGAATTCGCTTTGAGTTTTGGTTACCGTCAATCACTTTAAGTCCTGGAGTTGTAACTTTTTCAAAGTATTTATCACAAAATTCTATCAACGAATGTTCTTCTTCTGATTGAACTCCCTTAAGTTTCTTGTTTTTCTTCAAAGTAAGAAAGTACTCCTTGTCTTCTTGATCGCATCTTGTGTTAAGGAAATTACTTGATCTATCCAATCCACGTCTTAATAATTCTACAAACATCTTCCCACGTTTTGCATCAGAAGGATTGATCAGAGGTAGTCTATTTATCTCTTTTAAGTCCTACACCGGAAGTTTTATGATACTAGAGTAAAATTGATAAATGTCACATACAGCATTTACTCTCTTTATGAAGAAGGCATCAAATACTTCATCATACTTCCATGCAATTATCTTTACATGGTTTGTAAAATCTGGAGCAATCATTGCATTCAACAATTCAGCAACTGATTGTCCTTTCTGCAATATATTTCTTACTAAATCTCCTGTTGTTCTTGAACTATCGAGAATATGCCTTTGATCAGTTGATGCTTTATAAGTTTGTCTTTCAGGATCAGCAAACATTTCCATCAATTCTTTTCTATGAGAGTGAGCATCATCAAGTCTTGACATTTGTTTTATTTCCTGAGGCTTCAACATTCTTGTTCTTTTTGTTATCTCAAGATACTGAGGGTTATCTGTATCCAGCACTATCATCTTCTTCATTTGTTTCTCAGTTTCTTGAAAGCTTCTCACAAGATTTCTCAGAGATACAGATTGTAATCTCTTCAGCTTCCTCCACGTGTAATTTCTAGCTGGCAACCATGATCTAAGAGAAGGAATACTCATATCATTAGGATCAGGATGGTGCAGCTCAGAACTAGACAGTTCTTCTACATTTATAACTTCCTTTGTTCTTATCCATTCACCATGCTCAACCACTATCTCATTTGGATCTATTGAAGCAACTGACTCTGCATAGATGCATTTCTCGTATTCATCATTAATTTAAGAAACAGTCAGTCCATCCAAATACACTCTATTGTATTTCATGTTCACAAGATAGTTATATTTTTCTTCAAAATCCTGTGGTACTTCATCTTGTTCTTGTATATGTTCTTGTGAAGAGAAATATGACACAAATTTAGCTTCATCAATGTCTTCATTCTCAAGAACTTCATCATACCAATCATCATTATATACTTCTTCAATATCATCTAGAGCATCAATCTGTTCTTGAACATTTTGCTCTTCAACCAATTCTTCAGTTCTTTGAATTTTAGAAGAAGATTCAGTCTGATCAACTTCTTCAAATTCATTTACTTTCCGTTTGCCTTTTCTTTGTTCAAAATTTTCTTCATGTGCACCTCAGTACTAATCACATGTACTGGAGATATAGCTTTTTGAGCTTCTCTTTCCTTTATCTATTCAGCTTTAAGATTTTCATTTTCTTCAGATAGCTTCTTGAATTTCTCCTCAAGACTATCATAATCTTTAATCATGACTTTAAAGTTCTTTATCACATCTTCTTTATCTTGGGCAAAACTAACAATATTTTCATCTTTTAACACAATTTATTCAAACAACTTCAACTTTCATCTTTGAGCTTTTGAATTTCTTTTTCACAAGCATTGATTATCACTTTCATTCTTTCATTTTCAACTTTCAACTTTTCAATCTCCTTTTCTTTGTTTACATTTTCTTCTTTCAAATTTTCAATCACATCAACTTCAACTATTTCCACTGTTTGTATAGACACATTGTGTGACATACTAAGAGGAATTTCTTCTGCTCTTTCATTTTCATCAATTTCAAATATTGGATTGAATGAAATATCATTGATAAAATTAGAATCAGATGTTTGATTTTGAGAATTCCTTTCTGTTACAGCTTCCTCAACATTTTCTTCAATCATAGCCTGTGGCTCATTTTCAGTATTTTCAACATTCCCTTCTTCATTTCCTTCTTGAATTACTTAAGTGACATTATCATTTTCATCATCATCATCACTTTCTTCACTTGATGAACTTTCAGACATATCCTCATCACTTTCTTCATCAACTTCTACATCTTCAATCAGATCATTTGGATCTATTGGTTCTTCTTCAGTTAGATGAAAGTGTGGCTAAGTAATATCAACTTCATCCATAGATACATTTCTGATATAATCAAAAACTGGAATGTTTTGAGCACCTGTTATCATTGCCAGTCTTTTGTACACACTCTCTGACATGTGCTCTAACTGAAATCTATGACCAATAACTTCAGCAGCATACAAATCTGGATTTGCATCATTAATGAGAAGTTGAAGAAATCTTGGGAACATCAGATACTTATGCCTTACTCCTCTTTCCAGAATAAAAATAAATCCATTCATTATCCACCTAGCCATATTGAATCTTCTGTTAGTGGATAAGGTTACAATTGGAGATGCAATGTCAACAGGGAATGAATCCCAACCCGCACTTCTTTTTGACATGCAATGTTGAAATATGTAGCATAAAATCTTCCAATGTTTAAATACGCGAGCTCTGAAAAACTGTTTCTTCGGGAAATGATCTGGATGACCCATATGTAGAAAAACTTCTCTACATTCATTAAATGTATATTCAGATAAATCTTCAGGATCATTATCTCCAATTCTTAGAGCTTGTCTAATTGCTTCTTCAGAAACTTCAAGCATTCTTTCTGAAGTAATGAAGGCTTTTAAAACTTTATTTTCTTGATCATCTCTTTCAACTTTTGCAGTCCTCCAGAATTTTTTAATCATCCTTCCATTAATCATGGGCCTTGCACACATGGCATAAACATATTTTGTTCTGAGTAAAAATCTGATAATGTCTTCATATCCCGTAGCTTCTCTGTTTTCATCATCTAAAAAAGCAGCTACATGTGTTTTGGTTCAAATTTTAATTCAGCCATCTGCAAAACACAACAAAAGAATTATGAGAACATTGAATATTGATTTAATGAAATTTATTTCTATATATGATTTTTAATTTTAACCTTTTAATTTGACCTTTTTATTTTTTTTTATTTTTTATTTTTACTTATGAATTAAAATTTCAATTGTATTACTTTTGAATTTGTATTATTGACTTTTGAATTTTTTCTTAATTCATTGTGACTTAATTATTTAACATTTCAATTTTGATTTAATTTTAATGTTTATTTATTTTTGTTCAAAAATTGATTGTCTGTTCATCTTCTTCTTCTTCGACTATGCAAAGTCGACTGATTTGATCATCAAAAAAAATTTCACTTTAACATCAAAACAATACATCAACAGACTCGCAAATGTGTCCTTATTAGTAATCCATTATCAATTTTTGATATGATTCTCATTTTATCAGATTAAACTAGGATTATATATGTTCGAACGCCCAAATAGCATTCAACCGTCTCTTACAAATCACTGATTTAATCCAAAATTTATGTATTTGAATCACAAACATACGTTTATATATCCAAATGCAATTTATACTCAAAGGATTTGATTGATTTCAGATGAAATAAGGTTGTGTTTATGCTCAACAGACGTAGTTCAAGGGTTTTGGTTCTGAGAATTTTGAAGAGTGAATGAGAAATACGCATAAGTGTTCAATATATATAAGTGAAATTTTAGGCGTATGAGTCCTGTTTAGATGTATGGTCCCTGTTTGGGCGTATGAAAAACCTAGAACTCACTTATTTTGTTAGACGCATGAGCACTGTTGTGCCTTTTAAGTCAGACGCATGAGAACTGTTCAGACGCATAAGCACTGTTTAGGCACTTTTGCACTGTTCAGTCGCATGGACTTTGTAAAACGTCTAACACCTGAAGTTTTGAAACTATGTAGACGCATGAGACATCACATACGTCTAACACACTATTTAGACGCATGGGATTATCACAGACGCCCAACCCTTGTAATTTTCAGATGTATTACAAGTGTTAAGACGCATGGGAATGAATCAAACGTCCAACACTTGTAATTTTCATATGTATTACAACTGTTTAGACGCATGGGAATGAATCAAACGTCCAACACTTGTAATTTTCATAGATTTATTACAACTGTTTAGACGCATGGGAAACGTCCAACACTTGTATAATCCTGAAAATTTCATCATGCTCCTATTGAGGCGCATGTGCACTGTTTAGGTGCATGAGTTGAATTTCAAACACTTGTGATTTCCAATTTCTTCACTTTCACATTTTTTACCATTTAGATCCCCAATTTTGAACTTTTTGCATTTTGCACTTTCAATTTATAAAATTTTTATTTTTTATTTTTTATTTTTTATTTTGTATTTCTTTTTAATTTCTTTTTAATTTCTTTTGTCCCTTCATTTTAGTCTCATCATAACATCAAATATCATCTAATTTTCAACTTAAAAAACATTTATTTGCAAAGATTATGTATATTCATATTGTAATTGTCAAACACATTCTATTTTCAGTTTACACAAATACTTTGAACACAAAGCATCATCCTTTCAATTCAACATTTCAAATTTCGATTATGATTATTGAATATTTTCTAAGAACAACTCTTTCATTTATAACTCCCCCTAAACTTTTAAGTTTGAAAAACTTATAAGTTTCTTATGAAAGAGAATAAGATCACACATCATATTGAGACATTGCCTTCACACTCAAAGACATGCATAAAAAAATGAAAATAGAATTAAAATCTAATATTAAACAAAAGAATAAATGTCTACAGAGAGATCATATTAATAAAAATCAGCACATTAAAATAAAGTAAATGTGGAGAGTTCATGTTACTTAGTTAATAGAGGATGATCATGGATAATCATTTGATCAGCTCTGACTATTCTTTTGAATAGGTTGTGCACATTGGCATCTTTTTGCGTCAAAAAGAGAATCCAGGTCTGTAATGACTTACAACAGAGGATATCTCAGTACTTCAGGTCTATGATGACTCATAACAGAGAAGTGAAATGATGCTTTGTAATAGATCTCATGATTTCACATAGTTTCAACAGTGTCAAGATATATCTTAACAAACATTCATTTTGATAAGCTAAAGCAACTCAAAAGTACTCAGATGAATACACACAAGCATGTATGTTTAGTTTGATCACAAGAATTTACTTTTTCAGCATAATAGTCAGATATGTCTCCACATCATATCTGATCATGTCTAGACTTTATTAATGAGTGAAGTATGCATCTGATCTCACTAATGTATCATTTCTCACATGTTCCAAAACATAATCCTTTTAAAAGAAAAACTCTATTTTTGTATTTGTATATATATATATATATATTTGTATTTGATTTTTGTATGTAAAACATAAATTCACACACACACAAAATATAAAATGGCAATTAACAATGAGAGTATCAATTATTATGATCTTTTGATTTAGGGAGATTACATATGATTTATAAGACCAATTGATTCTACTAAATACTCAAACCGTCCTGGTAGGAAGGCTTTAGTAAATAGATCTGCCAATAGTTTTTCTGTTGCAATTTGAATCAATATGATTAATCCTTTTTCAGAGTTATCTCTAAGAAAATGTTATCGAATTTTGGTATGTTTTGTTTTTGAATGTTGAACAGGATTAGCTGTTATGAACATAGCAGCTGTGTTATCAATGTAAATTGGTGTTTTAAGAAAGTTGAATCCATAATCTAGTAACTGATTTTGCAACCAAAGAATTTGAGAACATCCTACTGATGCAGCAATGTACTCAGCTTCTGCAGTTGAAACAGAGACATTTGTTTGTTTCTTGCATTGCCATGAGACTAATCTGGGACCAAGAAATTGACACCCACCCGAAGTAGATTTTCTATCTTGACAACATCCACCATAATCAATATCAGTATATCCATATAGTTCAAAGTTAACCTCGTAAGGATACGAAAGCCCTAAGGTTGGTTCACCTTTGAGATACCTGAATATTTTTTTGACAGCAATTAAGTGAGATTCTTTCGGGTCTGATTGATACCTGGCACATACACAAACAACATACATAATGTCTGGTCTAGATGCAGTAAGATACATCAAAGAACCAATCATTGATCTGTATAACGTTTGGTCAATAGATTTTCCTTTTGGATCAGGTTCAATCTTGGTGTTAATATCTTCTGGAGTTTGTATGGACTGACAGTCTTTCAACATAAATTTCTTTAAGAGCTTGTGAACAAACTTTTCTTGATTGATGAAAATTTCATCTGTAGTTTGTTTGACTTGAAGTCCAAGAAAGAAGTTAATCTCTCCAATAGAACTCATTTGAAATCGAGATTTCATTATTTCTTCAAATTCATTGCACATTTTTGGACATGTAGAACCAAATATGATATCATCAACATACACTTGTACACATAAAAGATCATTATTATCCTTCTTTATGAATAAAGTTGGATCAATTTTCCCTCGTGTGTATCCATGTTGGATTAAGTGTTGTGATAACGTCTCATACCAAATTCTAGGGGCTTATGAAGTCCATATAAAGCTTTACTTAGTTATATACTCGATGTGGAAATTGTGCATCCTCAAACCTGATGGTTGCTTTACAAACACATCGTCAGTAATTGGACCATATAAAAATGCACCCTTTACATCCATTTGATACACCTTAAATTTCATGAATGAAGCATAAGCCAGAAAAACTCAAATTGATTCAAGTCTTGCAACTGGTGCAAACACCTCATCATAATCTATACCTTCTTCCTATGTGTATCCTTGTGCAACAAGCCTTGCTTTGTTCCTTATTACAACACCAGGATCATCAGTTTTATTTCTAAATAACCATTTCATGCCAAATACATTTTCTCCTTCAGGTAGATCCACCAAATTCCACACTTCTTGTTTGCGGAATTGAAGTAATTCTTCTTGCATGGCTTCTATCCAACCATTGTCCTTTAATGCTTCGGTTACATTTTTAGGAACAATTTGAGAAAGAAAACAAAGCATAAGCATACGTTTGCTTGTTCTACTTTACTCCTTGTTGTTCTCTCATTCAATGAACAATAATCTGAGAAATTGGATGATTCTTGTGAATACGAGATGTAGTGATCTTATCACATTGAACATTAACATCCAAATTTGTTTGATTCAAGTTAGAAAACTCATGTATTAACGTAGAAGAATGTGGATTGAAGTTTGGAACTTGAGTAGGTGAGTTGACAAAGTAATCAAAGTTACCTGTATCAACTACATCACCAGAATGGATGATGTTCCAGACTCAGGTATCACAAACTCATTACCATCATTAGGAATATTTTGTGATTCTTCCAGATTAATTGACTCGGAATGATCTAAAACTATATTATCATGATTTTGAATTGTTGAATCCTTAACAAATGATAAAAATGGGTAGTCTGAGCTTGAATCATCTGGGTCATCAGAATCTGAATCTTCACTCAAAGATCCAAGATCTCCTCTTGAGTTCTTCTTCTCTGTAGAATTAAAAAATTTGATTGATCAAACAAATTAGATTGAAAAGAGTTTGATAATGAATCTAGATCAAATAACCATGCAGGACCATTTGAAACTGATGGAAAAGAATTTTCCATAAATTAACGTTGAATGTTTTAATGATTACATTTGTCCTAGAGTTGTAGACTTGACAGGATCAGCGATCACAAGTTGATGTATTAGAGTTCAAGGCAGCGGAATAAAAATAGGAATTAGACAAATTGTAGCAAGAAGTCGATGCTTGTATGCATTAAGAGCACATACGGTTATAGCGAGAGAATATATTTCTGATTCAAGGAATGTTTATAGATATGGAATGTTTCTAATCAAATCATTCATTCATTCACGTCATTCATTCCAAAACATTCACGTATTACAATAGGTTGTCACTCCTTATATAGAGTGCAACAATCAATGCTGTTATCACGGAAAGTGACAACTTGCAGATCTAATACAAAAATAACTAACTCTTAACAAACTACTGAAATGTTCACAACTACTGAGAACATATCAGAGTGTTAAGTACAAAATATAAAACTACTGATTAGAAACTACTGAAACTACAACGACTGAAGAACAAGCTCTTCAGTCGTTTTACAAAAACTATGAAACATAAAACTACTGATATCACAACTACTGAAGAAGTACTCTTAGCAGTTGTGACAAACTACTGAGGCTTCAGTACTTGATCTTCAGACTTTGACCTTCAGGTGTTCATCAGCTGATGACTTCAGTAGATGTCATCAGCTGATGTCTTTAGTCTTTGTCTTCAGACTTTGTACATCAGTTGTTGATCTTCAGCACTTGTAAACTCTTTAGCTGTTGTACTTCAGTACTTTGGTCTTTCAGCTTCAGCACTTGTGTTCTTCAGCTGTTGTACTTCAGCACTTTAGTTCTTCAGCTGTTGAAGTCTTCAGCACTTGATCTTCAGCTGTTGAAGTCTTCAGCACTTGTCAAACTGCTGATGAGGCTTTCAGCAGTTGTTGTGATACCATGTGGGACTTAGAGGTTTTTGATCTTGGCTCATTGGTCTTTTGGTCCAACAAACTCCCCCTGAACCAATGCAGCCAAAACCTCTAAATTATTCGTTGTCCCACTTATTGTTGGCAAAGTGTTGGTCTTTTTCCTTCTTGATCAGTAGAGAAGATGACCCATGTAAGCTCCAGCCTGGGAAGAAACCTCAAAATTTTGTTTGGCAGGGTATGAATGGGAACTCTGTTTTGGGGAACTGGACACAGAGTTGTTATCCCATTCATGAGATTTACTTCCCCATAATGAGTCTGTATGACTCTCGGACATAGGCCTCAAGGAGAACAACTTGTTCCTCCTGAGAGAGTTCTTCTACTCCTCCTTCGAAGAAGAACTCTGGACCATAGTACTCTGATAAGTACTTCATGGTCCTGCCATTTTTCAGCTCCACCGTAGTTACCTCCCTATATACAAATTCATCTGGATGGTTGCCTTCAAGGAGTAACTGGAGCTCATTCCTCTGGATGTCTTCAAGCTTTTGATATAACAACCCCTTCTAATCATCTTGTTTTCTAGTAAAGCTTGAGGGGTCTTCTTTGCTGGTGAGCTTTCTTGAATTCATCAATGATTTCCCAAGGTGAGACTACAATGGCCAACATGATGGTAGAATCTATTGTTTTTCGTACCTGGCCATTGTATTGTGAGGAATAGTTCTTTTATGGATTCTAGAACTCACCTGGGGTCCGGCCATACTCTCACTCTCTCCATCTGATACTGAAAAGCGTGCCTGAGAGTGTACAGCCTTTGAGCATGCCCTTTCATGGCTTGAATAGATGATGACTGAGGAAATTCCTTGTCAACCATCTTCAACAGTTGCTCATCGTGCTGTTTCTGCTGTTCTTCCTCTTCTATCTTGACTCTGACCATTTCCCTTTGAGAGTCAGGTGTGATCATGGGTTGACTCCGGGGTTTTGGCAGCTTTAGAATAGCAGAGAGTGGCAGACTATCATCTTCATCCTCCTCTTCGTCTTCTTCTTCCATCCTCAGCACCCTTCTCCTCCTTCTGGTGCATCACTGGATGATGGTTTGGGTGGTGAAGGAATTGGTTTTGAAGAATGAGGATTTTTGGATTTTGGCTTAGAGATTGGTTGGGGATTTGAGGGATAGGATCTGTTTGAGTGGTGGAAGGGAAGGTTGATCCAGCATCTTTGTAGTTAGTTTCGCCTTTGTGAGTTTAGCCCTCTCTAACCTTTTACCAGCCCCGGCCTCATCAAGGGCTTCCACAATAATCCCTTTGTTGAATTGCTCAGACAGACATATCTGATGGCTATAGCCAGAATACTGTCCCTGGTCCATGCGCGAATCTCCATTATGATCTTCCTAAGTATTTTGCAATAAAGCGGATCATTATTTCCAACCTCTCTTTTTCCAGAGCATCATACCCTGCCCATCGGGTTTGTATCTCTTGCACTTCCAACCTTCTGATCTCACTATCCAGTGTGGCTGTGTCAAACCCCTGCCTGAAGAGTTGTTCAATTATTTTATCCATGGATCGGCTGTGTGTAGTGTCAGCTTCTTTTACCAGCTCTCCAAGGATTTGTCTTCAGCAGTATGATCATCAGCACTTTTCTTTCGCTTGTAAGTGAGCAAAGGTTGTTTTTCTTTCTCCTCCTCTTGGGCTTGCTTCTCTTCTTTCTTTTCCTCTGTTCTTTTCCTCTTCTTTTCTTTCACTGCAGTACTCTCCCCCTTTTTGGATGCATTGGAGGAAGGGGTTTGTACCGCAGAAAGAGTCTTTTGGATAGCAGCATCAATCAAGGGCTGTAAAGTTGAGGAAAGCCTCTCATCAATGGCTTTAGTCACAATATCAGGATTATGGGTGTGATGAGAGGGAGGGAATTTTGAAGTGCAGCACCTATTTGCTCAGGAGGGTGCTGTTCCTGAGAAGTAGGGCCTGAAGCAGAGGCAGGTGGTTGAGTGTGGAGTGGCTCAGTGTTTGGGGAACCTTCAAGTGAAGGTGCCATCTGTGGGTGGGTAGAGGCAGATGGTGTTTCTCCTTGGGAGAGTTGATCAAGTAGGTTTTGCAGCCTACTGACTTTCTCTTCAAGGATTGTGTTCTGGGCAAGAACATCGTAGAAAAAGCCCAGGTCATCATCAGCCGAAACTGAATCATCTGACCTCCTGCTTAGAGCAGGATTTACATGCGCCGGGTGTAGACCATTTGTGCATGTGCCCCTTGTGCTTGGTACTGGGGACTTCCAGCCTCAGGACAGTGTCCATCATCAGCTGTTGCCTCTAGTGAGGTCTTAGCAATGTTACCAGCCTCATTCGGATCATTGCTGAGTCAGAGGAGGTGGCAGCCTCACTAGATATTCTAAGCTCCTTGTCTACACCAGGATAGAAGTGGTAAACCCCTGTGCTGTGGGTTCTCAAGTGCACTGTGTTCCTCCCCCAATTGTAGAGGTATTCCCAGTAGTAAGTGGTTTCTGGGGAGGGGGTGAGGAGTGCAGTTGAGTCAGCACTTGTGCAACTATTAAAGTTGGGCTGTGAGGGGTGGTGTTTGGGGTGAAGGGATAGAAGCAGTGCACCTGGGGAGGTGGGTGCTCTTCAATGGCAATCCCCTCAAATGGGAAGATCCCAGATATGTAGGTACCCCTTGTGTGGTTGCTGCAGGCTCCTGTTGAGAGGAGGCCTGAGCGGCTATGGCTGGAAGAGTCATTGTATCCACTAGGGGTTTGGACTAGTGGATATATCCTGCGTTTTGTGTGCAGGGGCATCCTCAGGGGACTCAATTCCCTGAGTAGCCGTTTTGGGTTTCTTTTTGGTGGGTTTGGTGGGGACTTTTGATTTGGAGGTGGTGGCTGTGGGTTCCAGCTGCGTGGGTTTTCGCAGCTTGGCAGCCATTTTAAGTGTCTGGTCAGAGTTGTGCCGGGAGTATACTTCCGGCAGAACAGCCGTACAGGGACTCCCAAGCCAACAAGTCCCTCAGCATTAAGCTGGTTTGTAATGATGGCCATTATGAACGTGGATATAGTATCCAACGTTGGCAGTTAGTTTTTGAGCCATGTCCTTGAGCTCTGAAAATATTATTTCTGAAAAGTTTAGCGTTGTTGCTCAAATAGAATACATTACCTGCTGCCATTTCGTTGACATTTGATCCCAAGACGACGTCTAGGGGCCAAACATACATTCACCATGTGAAAAATTAGGCGCTCAGCGTCATTAAGTGTTTCTTCATGATTGTGGAGGCACTGAGATCGCCTTGATATCCATGTTGGGCAAAGGATAGATCGGTGGTGCCCTTCGGATATCCAGCAGGAGAACTAGCATCATTCAGATGAAGAATTTGGCGATTACTGCAGGAGTGATGACTACTTCTTTGTTGTTGACGACCGCCTGGAGAGATGTGTTCTTGTTCTCCCCAGTGGTAATAGTAACGTTCATCCAAAATTGTTGAAGGGATTCGGCATGTAGTATGGGTTCAGAGAAATGCCGTATTGTATTGGGACTGAACCATAAGATCGATAGCAGTATCGAACTTAGTCCAGATGGGCGATTTAGTGAGGTAGGCACACAGTTGTGTCGCGGTTTAATTTGCATGGACTCCATTGACAAAAGGAAGGTTTTGGAGAGGAACGTTAGGTTTGAAGAAGATGAAGCATTGAGTGCTAGGTCAGGGATATTTTAGGTACGGGTAAGAAAACGACTGAAGGATTGTATTAGTCATCAGTAGTTTAAAACGACCGTTGACATGGTTATCCTTTCAGGCGTTGAAACAGCTGAAGTCGTGGTGTTAGGCATCAGAAGTTAGAAAACTACTGAAGACCGTGGTTTTGACTTAAGATGATTGAAACAACTGAGGGACTTGTGTTGTCATCAGTAGTTATGAAACTACTGAGGACAGTGGTTTTGTCATCAGCTGTTGTAAACAACTGAAGACTTGGTATTAGTCATCAGTAGTTATAAAACTACTGAAGACAGTGGTTTTGCTTCATTTGTTTTAGAATGAACAGCATTCGTACAAACGACTGAAGAGAAAGTTCTCTTCAGCTGTTTTCGTCAATTCTTAGCTTTTCACTGTTTCATACTGTCCTCAACACATTCATCAGCCTTTTTGGCTGAGTTCAGTTGTTTCATAGGACATCAGTACTTATCTTTTTAACTGATTGCAGTAGTTGTAACTGCATCAGTAGTTTAACTACGTCAGTAGTTTAGAGCAGATGAAGTACTGCAGTACTTGTGAGACATTTAGCCTTCAGTAGTTATAGAAACTGCTGAGGGAAAAAGAGCTCATCAGTACTTATATGTGACATAGTTACTAATGATCATCAGTACTTATTACTAAGATCATCAGTAGTTGTCACTTATTCTAGCTGCAGCATACCAAGCCTTAACACCAGGTTTTGGAAAGTTGACTATCAAAGGCTTAGTAAAAATGTCTGCAAGCTCATCAGCACTAGGCACAAACTTAGGATCAATCAGACCTTTTTCAAAACAATCCCTTAAAAATGATGTCTGATCTAGAAGCTGTTAAATACATCAAGGACCCAATCATACATCTGTAAAGTGTTTCATCAACCACTTTACCTTTCTGATCAGTATCCGTTGTGTGGTGCTGCACATGGGTAGAACAGGGCTTACATTTTGTAAATCAAACTTTTGCAAAAGATCTTTTGTGTATTTGGACTGATGAATGAAAATTCCATCAGCCTTTTGTTTATTTGCAACCCCAGAAGAACTGTAATTCTCCCATGGCACTCACTTCAAACTTCTGTTGCATCAACTTTGTAAAGGCATCACACAACTTTGGATCAGAGGATGCAAAAATGATATCATCTACATAAATTTGAACAGTAGATTTGCTGTCTAGCTTTCTTAATGAATAAAGTCTTATCTATGGAGCCTCTAGTGAAATTGTTTTCCAGAAGAAAATTTGATAATGTCTCATACCAGGCTCTAGGAGCTTGTTTAAACCCATAAAGAGCCTTATCAAGCTTATACACCCATTAGGATGTTTATTGTCCTCAAAGCCTGGAGGTTGACATACATAAACCTCTTCTTTAATTTTCCATACAAAAATGCACTTTTGACATCCATTTGAAAAACTTTAAGGTTTTGATAAGCAGCATAAGCTAAAACAATCGAATTGCTTCCAGTCTGGCTACAGGGGCAAAGGTTTCATCATAATCAATACTTCTTCTTGTGCAACCCCTGAACAACCAGTCTGGCCTTGTTCTTAACAATAACCCATTTTCATCAGTTTGTTCCTAAACACCCATTTAGTGCCTATTACACACTTACCTGGAGGTAGAGGAACCAGTTCCCACACTTGCTGTTTCTTGAACTGAAGAAGCTCAAGCTGCATGGCATCAACCCATCCATTGTCCTTTAAGCAATGTGATAATTCTTTGGCTCTTGCTGACTGATGAAGAGAGCATAGAAGCAGAAATGTGACAATTGACTTCTTGTTGATACACCAGCAGTGATATCACCAATGATTTGAGACATAGGGTGATTCTTCAGATCTTGATACACAATGAGATCTGTGCAAGTGTTTGTAGCAGGCTCAGCAGTAACAGATGGTGATGGTGAATCATTTCCTTGAAACCATCAGTGGATGGTAATTCGAAAGAAGTTGAATTCGAAGAGATCTCATCAGCATTTGTTGTGGATGGTGCTACTGGAGCTACAGGAACATCAGGTCTAGCTGAATCGGGCAGCTGATCACTAAACCTGAAGAGGTGAGTACTGCATCATCATCATCATCAGCAGTACCACCGGTGGTGAACTGTTGACAGGAGCAACAGCAGGAGTTTGATGAGGAACATATTGCAGTATGTCCAAATCAAATAACTCCACAGGGCTTTGTGGAATCTTGTCCTTTGGAGATTCATTGAACTTAACATGTAGAGTTTCTTCAACCATCTTTGTTCTGCAGTTGAAGACTCTGTATGCCTTACAAGTAGATGAATAACCAACAAAATCCCTGCATCCACCTTAGGATCAAACTTATGGAGTTGATCCTTATGTTGAGAATAAAACAGGACACCCAAATGCTTTGAAAAATGAAATCAGAGGAGCCAAATGATGGAGAACTTCATATGGAGTCTTCATCAACCTCTGATTTACTAAAACTCTATTTTGCACATAGCAAGCTGTGTTGACAGCTTCAGCCCAAAAGGTCAGTGGCAAACCTGAGTCGGCCAGCATGGACCTTGCATCTTCAATGAGAGTCCTGTTCTTTCCCTCCACTACTCCATTTTGTTCTAGAGTCCTTGGGATGCTAAACTGCCTTTTGATCCCCTTGGAAAGATAGAAGTCATCAAGTGTATGATTTCTGAACTCAGTTCCATTGTCACTCCTAATACACTTGACTGGAAGGGAATACTACTTCTCAATATACAACACAAAGTGAATGATCTTCTGAGCAGCCTCATCCTTTGAATGTAGAAAGAAAGTCCATACAAATCTGGAGTAATCATCCACAATTACCAGACAGTATTTCTTCTTTGCCATGCTCATTACTCTCACAGGACCAATAGATCCATATGCAGTAATTGCAAGAGGGCAGTGGACTTAGGCACTTCAATAGGAGAGAATGAGACTTTGTGCTGTTTTCCTTTTAAACAAGCAGTGCAAGTTTCATCACAGTGGAACTCCTTTATTGGTAAGCCTCTGACTAAACTATTGTGAGTAAGCTGATTCATGTTTTTGAGATTAACATGACCAAGCCTTCTGTGCCACAGTTTAGATTTGAGAAGAGGCTTGGAAAATAGGCAAGGATTGCCTTTGAGATCTATTTTCTTGGAAAGATCTAAGGCATATACTCTTCCTGTCCTGTTGGCTCTCAGGAGAGTGTGATCATCCAACACCTTGTCAATCAAGTGCAAAACTTTGGATGACAGAATCCTACAGTTTTGACTGGTGAAAGAGCAACATGGCCTTTATCACACATTTGACTGACACTCAAGAGATTGTACTTGAGATTTTCCACATGATTAACATCATCAAATTTGATTTCTCCATTGGAGACAAAGCCCTTACCTATGATGTAACCCCTAGCATCATTGCCAAAAGAAACAAATCCCTTCTTTCCTTGAGAGTAGTCATGAAGAAGAGAGCTATTCCCAGTCATGTGCATAGATCCCCCACTGTCTACATACCAGATGCTACTTTGGCATGTTGAAGAACCCTGCAATAATAAACAATCAGTTAGTTTTAGAGACCCAAACCTTTTTGGTTTTGGGCCTGGTCTCATCAATAGATGTTAAACTAACAGGTTATCTGAAACAACAGCCTGAGAGGATTTGATGTTGCTGATACAAATGTGGTCTCAAACTCAGTTTTCATTTTTATTTCCATTTTCTCATTGATTTCTTCTTTTTGTTTAAGTTTGGAACCTCTTTTGTACCAACAATCATCTGTAAGATGATTGAACAAACCACATACTTCACATGGTTTCTTCTTCATCTTAGGTTGATCATCAACTAAAGAGGGTGAAGCAACTAAAGAATTGTTCTTCAATGCTTTGGAAGCATTGTTTGCTTTCTTGACTCCCTCTTTAGTAGACTTCAAACTCTTTCTACTGGCAGTTTTCTTCTCTTCAGTACTGATAGCAGTTGAAGTTTGAACTTCAGGTGTTAAATCCTGCTCTCTAGTCCTTTCAGGACCTTCAGAATTAACTCTTGAGTTGATCAACTCATTGATCATGTGGGTGTCAGCATTTGAACCATCAACATCAGCTGATAAGTTCAAAGAGGGCTTGATGCTGACTGCTACTTCTGATTGTGCTGTATCAGAAGGTAGATCACACGATGTGATGGATTGGTTATCACTCTCACCATCAGATTCTACCTCTGCTCTTGGATAAAATCTGTGGGTGGAGCAGTGTGATTGTAACCAATTCCAAACTTCACATTGGAAGCAGATTGCTTACTAAGAAGCATTTCAAACCTTTGCATGATTGTACCCATCTATCACACTCTACCTGGGTAACTGCAAGGGTTTCTTTGAGATCTTTGTACTTCTCTAGAAGTACCTCTTCTGTAGCCTTATCATCATTATTTGGCAATTCAGTTTATAATTCTCATCATTTTTATCTTTAAGCACAGACTCAAACTCAGCTTTGTTTTTGGAATTATTTGTTCTAGCTCAATGTTCTTATTAATTAGAGCTACATTTGCTTCTCTAATGGAAGCAAATGCTGCTATGCATGGTTCATAACATATTTGGCTTTTGCCTCAGAGGATACCTGTGATACCTGAGGTGTAGAGGCATTGGAAAATGAAGTATCAGCAGACTCGAAAGCCATAAGAGCTAGATTCCCAAAAGGACTGTCACCACCATGTTGACCAGCACCTGAGAACAGTTGGTCATGACCAGACATGTCATCTGGTAAACTGCTCCATCAACCACTCCAGGGGTGAAAAAGCTGTGTTGTTGAGGTTGAGTTTGTTGATGAGATTGGGATGGCTGAGGTTCTGGTAGTGCATAAGGTTGTGTGTGCCATAGGAACTTGAACTTGATTTGACTGTGGCATGTAATAACAAGGGTACGGATATGGCATTTGACCCTGAGGAACAAAATATGCGGAGATTGTTGTTGAGGATGATGACTAGAAGTGACAGGATGTTGCCCTCTGTGTTGTTGACTATTGCCAGGAAAAGTCACAAAGGTGCAGTGGAGTTAGATCCAGTTGATCTACACTCTCTTGCAAAGTGTCCAAGCCTTTGGCATTTGTGACACCTCAACTTGCTCTTGTCAAAACCAACTTTGGTTTTGCCAGAGAGTCCTGGGAATTTTCTTCCAGTTCTTTTATAGAACTTCTGAGATCTGATATTTATCAGGGCCATTTGGCTCAAATATCCATCTCCTCTAAGTCATCATCAGCAATCCCCTTGAGATCATCCATAATGAAGCATAGATTGTCATTATTACACCCAGTATACTGACCATCAACACTCACAAATGCAGAATCAGAAGTGCTTGAAGAGAAATTAATATGCTCATCATACTGGCATTCAGATGAAGCATATTCTAACTCATGACCCACCAAGGTAGTGTTGCCTGGTACAAAGTCTTCAGTGAGCTTTCCAGATGAAGACAACTTTCTCTTCTGTTCTATCTCTCTCTCAAACGTGAGCAGTTCCCATGGAGTTGGGTGAGAGATAGTTTGTCCAAACTTGCACTGGAGCGTAGGACAATAGTATATGTGTCCCATCTCTCAGGCAGTGATCTGAGAAATCTGTTATTCATCTGAATATTTGTGTACTCAAGTTTGACCATTTTTAGTTCAGAGATCAAACAAGAGAACCGCTCATATTGTTGAGTCAGTGTCTCACCCTTTCTATGAGAGAATGTCTCATATTGTTGGGCAAGAATTTCTCTATTATTTGCCAAGACCTCATCTGTTCCTCCAAATTGTTCTTTCAAGCATTCCAGAGGTCATGGGCAGTTTCATGATGCATTAGCCCAAAATAGATTTCATTTGGCAGTGCCATGGCCAGAATTCCATGGGCTTTAGCATCAATTTCAAGCAACTTCTTATCCTCATCTGAGTATTGCTCCCTCCTCTTCGGAACCATTAGATTGGTTTCCAGGTTATTCACCATAGGCTTGTGTGGACCATGTACCACTGATGTCCAACACCGCGCTGTTAACAGACGGTGATGGAGCATACGTCTTTGCCATATGTTATACTCATTCCTAACCAGCATTGGTGGCTTGGTTGAGGAACCAGTATTGTGAGGATCATTGGAGGGAGTGGTCATTTTCAGTTCAAAAACAATTTAATTCAAGCTTTTAAAAGTTTTAAACAGACCAAAACAAACTCAATAAACCAAGAGAAGATCTCAGGATGAATGACCAGAAATACAGAAAATTCAATCTCTATAACCGTTTCTTGCAAAAACAAAAGCTAATTCAATCAAACTTAGATCTGGAATAGCAGTTTCAATGATCAAATATTAGATCGATCAATGATTAACCTGCTCTGATACCATTTGACAGGATCAGCGATCACAAGTTTGATGTATTAGAGTTCAAGCAGCGGAATAAAATAGGAATTAGACAAATTGTAGCAAGAAGTCGATGCTTGTATGCATTAAGAGCACATACGGTTATAGCGAGAGATATATTTCTGATTCAAGGAATGTTTATTGATATGGAATGTTTCTTATCAATCATTCATTCATTCACGTCTTCATTCCAAAACATCCGTATTACAATAGGTTGTCACTCCTTATATAGAGTGCAACAATCACTGCTGTTATCACGGAAAGTGACAACTGGCAGATCTAATACAAAATAACTAACTCTTAACAAACTACTGAAATGTTCACAACTACTGAGAACATATCAGAGTGTTAAGTACAAAATATAAAACTACTGATTAGAAACTACTGAAACTACAACGACTGAAGAACAGGCTCTTCAGTCGTTTTACAAAACTACTGAAACATAAAAACTACTGATATCACAATTACTGAAGAAGTACTCTTCAGCAGTTGTGACAAACTACTGAGGCTTCAGTACTTGATCCTCAGACTTTGACCTTCAGGTGTTTCATCAGCTGATGACTTCAGTAGATGTCATCAGCTGATGTCTTCAGTCTTTGTCTTCAGACTTTGTACATCATTGTTGATCTTCAGCACTTGTAACTCTTCAGCTGTTGTACTTCAGTACTTTGGTCTTTCAGCTTCAGCACTTGTGTTCTTCAGCTGTTGTACTTCAGCTTTTTAGTTCTTCAGCTGTTGAGTCTTCAGCACTTGATCTTCAGCTGTTGAAGTCTTCAGCATTGTCAAACTGCTGATGAGGCTTTCAGCAGTTGTTGTGATACCATGTGGGACTTAGAGGTTTCTGATCTTGGCTCATTGGTTCTTTTGGTCAACAAGACTCAATAGGCTTTTAAACTGATGAATATCCAACGAAAATCCATTATCAGATTTTGCATCAAATTTTCCTAATTGATCACTTGAATTAAGAATCATAACAGGACAACCAAATGATTTTAAAAAGTTTATGTTTGGTTTTCTGCCAAACATTAACTCATATGGGTTTTCAGTTTATCTTTGACAATTAAGATTCAATTCTGAACAAAACACGCATTAATATTGCTTCATCCCAAAAAGTGATAGGATTTTTGCATCAGCTAACATAGAACGAGCAGCTTCATCAGTGTTCTATTCTTCCTTTTAGCAACTCCATTTTGTTGAGGAGTTCTGGGAGCACTGAACTGATGAGCTATCCCTTTCTGTGCACAAAACATTTGAATGTTAGCATTTTGAATTCTGTTCCATTATCACTTCTTATTATTTCACTTTGTTGTCTAATTGATTTTCAACTTTAATGATAAATTCTTTTAATAATTCAGCTATTTCAGATTTGGCATAAAGAAAAAAAACCCATGAAAATCTTGTAAAGTCATCAATGATAACTAAACAATATGATTTTCGTCCAATACTCTTGATGTTTGTTGGTCCAAAAAGGTCCATATGTAACATCTGAAGAGGTTTGGATGTTGAGTTTATAGGCTTGGACTTATAAGACGCTCTGTGTTGCTTTCCCTTCAAACATGCTGAGCAGTGATCATTAGTTGCAAACTTCTTGGATGGAGTCCAATGACATGATTTCCTGCTACAAGCTTGTTCATATTCTTGAAATTTGAATGACTGAGACATCTATGCCAAAGCTGGCTTTCATCATTTGATGCCTTTGCAATTAGGCATGTTGTTTCGGTTGAAGGATCAACTTGAGACATATCCAATTTGTATACATCTCTGTCTCTCTCAGCTGTAACAATAACCCAATCTTTACTTATCTTGAAACCTGGCTTCAAAACATAACAGAATGAATTATCAAACAGAACAGAATAAGATTTGTCACAATTTGAGATACGCTTAAAAGATTAAAGTTCAACTGTGAACAAAAGTTGACTTTATCAAAGCTTATTATCCCATTGGATACTGTTCCTTCTCCAGTTATTTTTCCTCCAGCATCACCACCAAAGGCGACGTGAGTTCCATCTTTTGACTTAAAATCTTGTAACAAGGCAGTATTGCCTGTCATGTGCCGACTACACCCACTATCACATACCATGTATTGATTGGTCTTTTTGGGCGTACCTGCACTACAAGAAAGTTAAGTTGAAATATCTACCCAAGCCGAAATGGTCTTGGGCTTTCCGAATTTATCAACAATTGTAAATTGTTTATAATGGAGATTATTCAAATCAGGTTATTTTTGATGAATTTTCCAATTTTATTCTGAAAATTGTTTGATTTACTTTTGTGAACATTTATACCATTTGATTGATCATCTTTTGAAATGTATTGATGTCCAACATTTTTATTAGTCATCCTTACAGATCTTGGTATAAAGTGTTCTTGCATGTTGTGTTTTGAGCTCATGTAATTGTTCTTAGGAAAAGATCTCAAACCTACATTAGGTTGATTAATGTCTCTTTGAAATCCATTAGTTTGATTTCTCAAATACTGTGGATTAGCAAATCCTTTGCTCATGTTTGATTTTGCAAAGTTTCTAGTGAGAGATCTATTTCTAAAGTAACAATCTACAGTGTTGTGAATCTTTTCATCACAATAAGTACAATATTTGTTATAATAACAATCTGCTGTCGAATGATTTCTCATGTCACATATGTGACAGTACTTGTTAAAGTAGCACGCAGCAATATTGTGATTTTTCATATCACAAATTTCACAGTACTTTTGTGGATTTAAGAACAATTTTTGTTAACTTTTGACAATGACATAATGTTTGATTTTGGTGTCATATAGTTAAACTGTTGTCTTTCATTTTTCACAGTTTGATTTTGTGTCAGATTATTGTTCATTTGTTTAACATGAATTTCCTTCTTGAATGTATTAGAAACAAATCTTTTTGCTACAGTGGAAGTCTTTGAATCTGAACTAGATTACAGATATGAGTTTGATTTGTTCATAACATTTGATTTATTATTTGAAAGAGAATACATATTTAACATACCTGCTGACACAAATTCAATTAGTTTTAGTTTTGATGCTTGATTTGTTGCTTTAATCAATTTTTCTGAACTTTTGTTTTGTTTAGATGTTACTTTTACAGATTTCGTTCTTCTTCTTTGATTCTTTGATTTAGAAGAGCTTGGTTTATTTTCAGATTGAACATCATCAGAACAAGATTCCTTTTCTGATTGAAATTGTTTCATATTGATGGTGTTTGAATCTTCTGATGTTCCTATATGTTGTTTATCCTTGTTTTGAACTCTGACTTCTTCTATTACATTGTGAATTTGATCAGAAGAGATATTTTGTTTTGGTTGTTTTGGTTCATATGATTTTATCTTGATTGGATGTCCATTTTTGATTTTTTCTTGATCTTTTTCAACAAACACTTGAACATTTTCTTTTTCCTCTTCTGCATTCTTGGTTTTGATCTGAAAGGCATTGAGCTTTGCTTTGTTTTCTGGTGAATGATCATGAGTACTGAAATTCTCTGGTAGTGTGTTTGTGATAGATTTAGGCATAGGTTCATGAGTGAAACCTAATCCTTCTTTTTGTTTATCTTTCCTTCACTGATTAGTTTTTCTACTATTATTTTTGAACTCTTAACTTTGCTAGATCAACTTGAGTAGCAGCATGTGCTATTTTCTCTTGTTCAAGATTCTTGGTCATCTCTTCTAGTTGTTTTGTAACAATTTCTAAATCTTTGATTGTTTTGTTCCATAATTTTGAAGAGAGATAATCTTTTGATCTGCAGTTTTATGATCAGATTTAAGTTGGTTATGCATAGATTCCTCTTGTTTTAGCTTTTCACAGATTTTGAATGAATAGTTTCTGTAGTGTTCAACATGTTCAAAACATGATTTGGTGCAAAGCTTTTCTCTTACTTCTGATGGTATTTCAGGAAATTTTGGAACTGTGGTTTCAAATGATGAAGTAGAAGATTTAACCTTTGGTTGATCAGACTGAACCATTAGAGCTACTTCCTCTGTATCCTTTTTAGGATTAGACTTGTCACTCCAATCATAGTTATCTTCCTGTTCATCACTTTCTCCTTTTGGGTCATTGATTTTTGACCAATCTTCCTCTTGAATTTCTGCAATAAGAGATAAACTTGATGTTAATTCATTGGTAAATTGATCTGCATATGCACTCCAATCATATCCATCTTTTATGTTGACTACTAGTGCTTTCTTTGTTTCATCAGATGGTTTGGTTTCATCTTTAAGCTCTGGCATGGGAAGACTTTGATATGGCATTTGAAAAGTCTTCTTAGCTTGTTGAAACCTTTGATTATTTGAGCTTGAATGAGCACTTCCTCCATTATTCCTTGGAGCTTTACATTCTCTTGAAAAGTGTCCATAACTATTGCAGTTGAAACATCTGGATTTTGACTTGTCAAATCCAATAGTCTTGTTTGCACTAGGCTTGTATTTCTTGTTGACATAAGAATGTTTTTGAGTCCAGTAGGCAATCATCACCATCTGCCAGTTCAGGTCCATCTCTTCAACATCTTCAGGATCCATCTCAAATAAATCTTGTAAAACAAAATCTAGTTGAGTTAAATGGCTACCTTGATATGCTTGAAAGCTGGCCATAATAGCAGTATATGCAGTTTTGGACTCTTCATCCTCTAATAGGATGTTAATCACATCTTTAACTTTGCTAGATTTAGCAGAGTTAGATGATGAAGAAGTCTTTGTCTGAATATTTGATGATTGTGACTGTGTTTTAGGAGGAGATTGAGAATGAGAATGAGTTGTATATACAGGTGCACGGGTAATTGATGAGTCAGTGAAAAATCATACTCCTACAAACAAATCTCCTTCTTCTTCAGGACTTTTCTCACTCTTTGCCATAAATGCATTTTCTATGGTGGTTGCAGGAGAAGCAACAAATTGATATTGAGACATTGATACTGCTATATCATTGTTCCCTGAGCTTTCATCAATCTCCACTAATTCTATTTTTGCAATAAGAAGATCTAGATCCATTGGAAACTTCTCAGTATGCTTTAGTAGAGTTACAGTTTGTTTCCATGATGATGGTAAAGCATTGAGCACTCTGAGATTTAAATCTTTAAGATCAGGTTTGATACCAGCTGTTGACATCTCAGTTATGAGTTGAACAAATTTGTTCATCATTTTATTTATTGTCTCTCCAGACAAATGTTGAAACAATTCTAATTGTCTTTTCAGCTTTTGTTTCTTTAAATTTTGAATCTCTTTACCTCCTTCACAAATGATCTTCAATGCTTTATATAGTGTATATCCAGTTTGATATGCATCTAGCCTTGTAAGAACTTCCAAAGGTAGTCCTTTACACATCAATGAATAGGCTTTAATATCATTCTTAATTCTTTTCAGATCATCTCCTTGAAGATCATCTTCTGGATAAGATTCTGGAGAATCTTAGTATGCACAAATCCTTTGTCTGGTCCATCAGTTATTATAGGAATGTATGGTCCTTTTTCTATAGAGTTGCAGAGATCAGTGTCATAGAATTAAAATGTTGTTTTAGTCTAAGAGACCAATTTTTGAAATAAGCTCTATTTTTAAGCTTTGGAACTCTGTTTTCAGAATCTTCTGATTTTACCATTCTTATATTTTTGTTGTTTTCTTATATTTTGAATTTTAAAAAAATTTTTGAAAAATATTTTTCAAAGAATTTTTCTTAAAAAAATCTAAGTATCAAGGTTAAAATGTCTGGACAGTATTCAAACGTCTCAACAGTTGATGCGTCTAAGTTGAGAAACGTCTAAGGGAATGCCTTAGAAGAATTTTCAAAATGTCCAAGTATTAATGCGTCTGGAAGGTTTCAAGCACCTAATAGTTGTCAAACGCCTGAATAGTTGTCAAACGCCTAAACAGTTGTCAAGCGTCTGAATAGACAAACGCCTAAACAGTTGTCAAGCGTCTAACAACTATCAACTTAACACAGGTGATACGTTTGGGATTCTCTTCAACAGTAAACGACTGACTAAAAACGTCTACACAGTGTTAATGCGTCTAACACTTAGACAAATTAAGTCAATCTCAGCTCATGCGACACATTCATCATCTTCAAATGAATGTAACAAACTTAAATCTTCTGAATTCTTTAAATGTTGATGAATTCGATTGAAACTTTTCAATTAGATGAGTTTTATGCCGATAAACATTCTTCTTAATATCATTTCTTTAATTTCAACAACAAATCAATCAATTTTTGAAATTTCAGTTCGAAACTTCAAGCTATTTTCGAACAACAAATTCAACAGTTTACTTGAATTTGATGAATTGATCTGCTAATTGTGATTCAAATCATGTTTCTGATGATGAAACACAACTGAATTCACAAATTTTCAATTGAATTGTATCTCAATCACAGATTCAGTGAGATTTTTAGTTTTGAAGTTCGATGAACTTAAAACGAAAATCAATCACTAACAGCTTACCAACAACTCTGATACCATTTGATAGGATCAATGAATTAATCTGTGATGATTTGTAACACAATTCAATGAATTTCACACAATGTAATCAAATCAAAACAAGATATTAATAAAATTCAGTTTTCATTCATATCAAGCTAAGACAATTACAAGTATGAAAAGCAGATTCGAATAACTTGTGTATTCGTTACTACATACCTGCAAATCTAAGCTATTTATACTGAGAACAAAAGTAAAGGAACTAACAAATTACAGAAATAGTCCCTATACTATTACAAAATATCAAAAGACAAATAAAGACAAGATGTTAATCTTTTTAGAGAACTTAACACTCTACAAGCTGAAAGTTAGACATATTCGATCAGACAATGGCACAAACTTTAAGAACCAGTGGATGGAGGAGTTCTGTAAAGAAAAAGGGATTCTACATCAATTTATGTCTGTCTATACACCATAAATGAATGGAGTTGCTGAGCAAAAGAATCGGAGCTTGATAGAGACAGCAAGAACGATGCTAGCCGACTCGAATCTACCTATCCAGTTTTGGAACGAGGCAGTGGCCAATGCATGTTTCACCCTCAAGTGGGTGTTGGTGGTAAAGCGTCATGGTAAAACGTGTTAGGAGTTTCTCTAGCAATGTAAACCTACCTGGAGTATCTCGAACCATTTGGTGCATCATGTACGCTGCTGAAGAAAACTCAGTCTGGGAAGTTAAGTGAGAAGGATGAAGAAGGGATCTTCCTCGGATATAGTATACCGGAAAAGAGAGTTTATAGCAACTCAGCGGGTCAGGTAGAAGTGTGGTGCAATGTTAATGTTCAGAGATACACCAAGCCCCATGCTGGAAAGGGACCTTCATTCTTTTTTAACTATGATGGATTCCTTAAGTCCTTCAACATACCTCCCTCCTTTCCTGATGATCAGTTAACAACCAGAGTGATGTATGATGTCCTAGACACCCCGCTACTAGATTCGACATCATCAACTCCACATTCTAATCCTTTAGGGGGAGCACTTGATGTAAGTGATTCTTCTTCTGATGATGAAGAAGCGGAGACTGAACAGGTGGACGAGGGGAATATGACTGGATAAGTAAGATTGAGATTCTTACTAAGAATTGAATATGGTAATCAAGTCAATGATTGAATGGCAGAACAAACAATCAAAGAACATTCAATGCAAGAATTACACTCATAAATGCTTTTGTATTATATATATGAAAGTTGATTGATTACAGAGAATAAATGACAACAAAAATTCTTTATGTCTATCAGCCGTTGCCTCTTGTAGGAGGTTATCTATTCTATTTATAGGCAGACAAGATGCCATTTACAAAATGACTAAACTACCCTGACCTATTACATCAAAACTAGTCTATGTCTTGATCCGCATCTTGTTTGTTCATCCGCATTGGCAAATGCGGATGAGTTGACTTGATCAACATTTCTTCACTTGATCATCCACATTAGTATGTTGTTCATCCACATTGGTTAATGCGGATGAACAAATACTTATACACATTTGTTCGGTCATCCGCATTTGTCAAATGCGGATGAGCAAAGTCTTGTCCGCATTAATACTTGGTCTTCCGCATTTGTCAATGCGAAAGAACAAATACTTGTCCGTATTTGTTTTATGTCTTCCGCATTGACAAATGCGGAAGACTATACTTGGTTTTTCTTGAGCAGGATCATCATTCGCATTTCTTATTCGACTTATGGGATTCCAGCAAAGCAATCATCAAATCACCCATTGAATTAGCATGTATGATCCTTTCAGGGTGCAACAATAATCCCCCTAAGGATTATACAGCCTATTTTCTTCATGCTTGGGAGGTGATTGACGTTGTGAGGATTCTGCTATGTCTTGTGGAGGTAGTAAAAATGCAGCTTTAGTTGGATCCAGAATGGCTTTAATCATGTTGACAAAATCTGTTGCTTCTAACATTTTGTCCCTACTTAGCACATGTATCTTCATTTGCTCATATTTTAGATGGCTTCTATTGGTAACTTCTTCAAAGAAATAGGTTCCCAAATAGAAATAGTAGAGAGACCATCTCTGTGAATCAGTAAGCTTCCACCCACATCTACCTCAAGTTTTACAATGTTCCTAAGTTGCAATGGTGTCTTTTTTTCTTTCTATTGTCTCTTCTGGTATTGATACGATCATAAGCCAATTTTAGCAACTTGATGCACTTTAGGAAGAAGTGCATATTTTGTTCACCCAGTTTATTGTTTATTTCCCTAAAGTGTCTGGTATAGATATAGTGAATGTAGGATTCATCAAGCAACCTTACTTCATATCCACTAAACAGCCTTATGTTAGCACCCTCCTTTCCTCCACACTTTCTTTCAATCACCATCTCATAAGTTTTTTCATCATAGTACACATTTGAGATGGGTGTGGAGGAATGAGTACCGGATACCATTTTTCTCTTTAAAGATTCTGTTGGTTTCACCTTCAACTCAAGAAACAAAACTTCTTCTGCTTGCATTTTCTTCTTCTTCTCAAGGGGGTAATAAAAGACTTAACTTTTCTCATGCATTTTGTCTTTAATGAATTGAAATTGTCTGTCCTTATGAACATTTTGAGTATGTTTTCAAATTCATATCCCCTGAACATAGCTGAGTGATTGATCAGTTCCTGTTGAGCTAGTTCTTTTAAATCATGGATCTCCAGGGCATTTACAAGAGCTGAGTACTCTGTAAAGAATTGGATAGCCTGGAGATCCTTTTCACCATGAACATGTTCCACATGCTGTCATACTTCCAAGCAATTATTTTCTGATCAATTATGCCTTTGGGAGTAGACACCCCTCTTATTAACTCAGCAGTGGTTAATCCTTCTTGTAGTTTTAACTGAGAGGGTTCTGCAAACCATTTAGGGTATTTGTGAACTATAGGAGCCAACAATTCTTGATCTTTCTGGTTTAGCATCATGTCTTGAGCGGTTATTGTAGATCTTGGCTTCTTGTTTAGGATTTCTTCTTCTAACCGCTTGAGAATATCTTTCTTTTCATTAATCATTTGTAGAGTAGCAGCTCTTAATGAGTTTGCTTTCATATTCCCAATCTTACTTCTTATGAATCCTTGGCTTGAAAGATAATCCTTCATTTCCTTATCTGATATGCTATAAGGATCAGGAAATTGTGGTTCAGGAGTTAGGGTTGATTTCATCATGGATGATAGTTTAGGCAAAGGAACCTTTCTTGATAATGATCTTTCATACTCAGTTGAGGTTGATTTCTTCATAGCAGACACTTTTGGCACAGGAGCCTTTCTGGTGACTAATTTTTCATACTCAGTTTTGAAGTTTGGATCCAGTAGCTTATTCACCTTTTCTTCTTCTTCCTTTATTCCTTCATATGTCATGCCAAAGACTTCATTTGGATCATACCCATGATTGATCAAAAACATTGCTTTTATCATCAAGTCATCAGTTTGAGCCTTTGACATCATTTCCTCTACTGGTTTTTTTGTTTTAATAGGACTGCCCATATGAACATCCTTTTTAGCATCATAACCTCCAGCTATCTCTCCTTCTTCCAGATCAATAGTAACAACTTGTTTCTTTAATTGAGCTTCAGCCTGCTCATGTTCTTCAAGATATTTAGCTATAACAGCCAAACTTCTAGGGTCATCTCTCTTATTTTTTTTCACACTCTCTTCTTCAACCATTTGTCTTTTTCCCTTAGCCTTTTTCTGCTAGATATTTCCTCTTTCTGGAGTATGTTTGAAGTTGTGAAATTGAAGTTTCAGCCTTTTCCAACTCTTCAGGCAATTTTTCAGCCCTGGTTTGTTCTTGATCATTAATTTCTATTTCCTCATTTTCTGTTTCTTTTTCATTCTTTTCCTTTCCTTTTTCACACAATTCTCTTACCATTTCTTTTTGTTCCTCCGATAGTGCCACAACAGGTACAATTTGCATGCTCAACTCTTTCTCCAATGGAACTGGAGATTAAGGAATGACTACAATAGGTTTATAGTTGGTCCTTTGGTCTGTAACAAAATCCCAAAAATCTTCATCTATTGTGAATTCTTTAGAAGTAAAGCTATCCATAGCACTGATTAATTCTTCAAATTCATCTTTCACAGTTTGAGTAGCCTCTGATTGCCTAGAATAAACCACAATCTCTTGACTTTGTTCCTCATTCTTTGTTTGGTTTGCATCTTCTCTTTGTTCATCATTCTCAAAGAAGATTGTTTTTCATCATCAATAACTCTTCTTTATCATTTTGTTTTCTCCAGCCACAACACTTCTTTGAATTTCAATTAGCATTTCAAGTTCAGAGATCCTTTTATTTTGACTTTCAACTTGACTTTGGAGATTGGAGATGATTTCAGCTTGTTCTTCAATAATGTTCTCTTGCTCTTCCATAGCTATAGTCTAAATGGCAAGTGTATCAACATGGCCACTCACTTCTTCTCTAGAATGGTTCAGGGCAGCTTTCAAGTAGTCAATTTCTTTCTCTTTCTCTTTCTTTTCAGCTTCATACTTTTCTTAAAGTTCTTTTAATTGATGCCCCTTTTCATCAAGCTCTAGAATCCTGTCATTAATGATTCTAGCTCTCCTATTTAGTATTCTTTCCATCCTTTTGACCTTTTGTAGGAGCTCAGATCTCAACTCATCCTTTTCATCAGACCTGTTTATATTAGATTCAGCAAAGCTTTCTGAGGGAGCAGTCTCAGAAGTTGTTCTCTTTACAGGCATTTGAGCATGTTGATCCTCCTAATCTAATGATGATTTGGATACTTTAGAAGTGCTTGTTGAGTCTCCAAATTCATTTGGGTTATCATGAGTGGGCAATGGTTGGTGTGGTGATGTTGGTGAGTGATGAGGTGGTGATATGGTGATTGATGAGGTGGTGATATTGGTGAGTGATGAGGTGGTGATATGGTGAGTGATGAGGTGGTGATATTGGTGATGGTTGTGGGGTTGTTTGTGGTGTTGGTTGTGGTGTTGGTTGTGGTGTTGGTTGTGGTGTTGGTTGTTGTGTTAGTTGTTGTGTTGGTTGTTGTGTTGGTTGTGGTGATGGTGGTGGAGATGATTGTACAGCTTGCTCATCAACAGCCTGTTCTTGTCCTTGATCTTCTTGATTTATCTATTGAATCATCCAAGGAAGAAGAGGTGAGTGAGCTCAACTGTAAAAGTTTTTGGAGTCCCTCTTCTTAATCTCTGAGTCCCTCAGCTTCTTGCACATCAGGGTTTAAATAACCGCTGACATTATGGAGCTTGCTCCATGAAAGATTTTCCATATAATCTACATAAAAGACATGTGTGTCAGTTTTAATGAGAACTCATGAGTATCGTTTATCAGTTTGACATTAAATGGTCAAAGATGAACTTTTGACATTACTGTATCATTGTTGTCACATCAAATGGTGAATTTGTTGTTCAACAATCACAGTTTCTATCTTTGAACCGTTTATTAGATGTTATTTCATTGATTTGTTACACATTTTCATTTTTCATCATGCTTTGTTCTTGCACCAAACATGACTATAAAGGTTTTCATGATGAGTAAAATTTCTATTAGTTTGCATGTTCATTGAAGTCGAAAAGGTGCATTATATTACATCAATAAATCAAATTTTTTGTGTCGTTCATTATCATTTGGTTCTTTGTTTGATTTAGGTTTAACAGTCCAAAAGTTGGGTCTTGATGAATTTTTTGGAAATTTCACCTTGTTTTCGATGCAAGTATAGTTTCAGAATTGATAACAAGAACAGCTTGAGTAGAATCACACAAAAAACATTGGTTGTTTATGATGAAGATGATCGAAGTGGGTGTACTGTGTATTTGCGCTCGTCTCACTATGAAGTCTCTCAAATTTGAAAAGTATTAAATGACCCTTTAAATTCCTTTAAATAGTCAAATAATGCATTCTAAAAGATTTTACAAGTTTAAGAGCAAATGTTGTCACCACTGTAGCAAATGCGGAAGTGTAAATTTTTGACTTTTGATCATCCGCATTTGTTAACTATAGCAAATGCGGAAGACAAAATTTTTGGACTTTGACTACCCGCATTTGTTCACTGTTGTAAATGCGGAAGTTTTGTTACTTCTGTTTTCTTCTATCTGCATTTGTTCACTATTGCTAATGCGGAAGAACTAAGTTCGTCAGCATTTATTCACTCTAAAAAATGTGGTTGACAAAACTTATTCAACATTGCTCACTGTAGCAAATGTGGTTGAATAAAAATTTGTCAGCATTTGCTCACTGTAGCAAATGCAGAAGATTTGACTGTTAGCATCTCTTAACTGTAGGAAATGCGATAGAATAAAATCCACATTTACTTGATCATCATTCATTGACAAGAGGTTGATCACTTAATTATTTCTGCTTGATCATACATGAGCATTGAAGATGTGTATCCACAAATGCGAATGAGTAAAACAAATACTGAAGTGTAAATTTCATCCGTATTTGACAAATGCGGTTGAACACTTAAAAGTTTATCCACATTGACTAATGCGGTTGAACACTTGAAAATTATTTTATCCGCATTGACAAATGCGGTAGAACAATTTTTGTTCCGCATAGGTTTTACCACCAAAATTTCATGTATACTTGTAACACACTAATGCGGTAGAGTAAAATCATTGTCCGCGTTAGTTTCACTTGAAAATATAAAGCTACCCGCATTGGTTATAAGCATGGGTTACCTTCACCCGCATTAACCAATGCATTACCTGCACTAACTTTTGAACTTAATCATAAGTTAATGTGACTGAATTGATTTTTTATATTATGAAGTCTTGTCCTTGATTGATTTTTCTTATAAAGTTAACTGTTAAAATTGTCAATTCTTGCTTGGATTGACTTGTATGTCACAAGTGATACAAGTTTCCTAATTTTGTCTGATCTTGGACTTTTCATGCTTCCAAGAATCTGCATAAGCTGAGATACAATGGTATAACTTTTCGCAACAACACCAATTTTTTTTTCTTTTGAAAGTAACTTAAGCTAGTAAACAAAATATGGACTTACTCAAAAATTTTAAATTACTCCCCATAAAGTTTATATCCACAGTTGGATAGAAACTTTAAAGAAACTTTTTGAATCTTATTATGATTATTAGTAATGAAGAGAATTATATCTTTTGTTGGGATCATATCAGTCTTACATTACACATGTGCATCCTTTATTATTAAATGGACATGTTTATGAACTTGATGATTGAAGGTATGTTTGTCCTCTTAAACTCATACCAGGTTGATATTTTCATGCAAATGATTTTTATCATGTTTTTGGTTGATTTAATTATTCAATGTGTACGTCACACACACAAGCATGGAATGATCAACCAGCCTTATAGAATGCATGGTAGAACTTTTTCACAACTTTTCTTACTAGGTTACTTAAGTTATGAGAACTCATTTTCACTGATCCTCATTGGGATTCTTTTACTTTGATCCTTTTCATAATGATCGTCATTGGGATTCTTTTCACTTCACTTTGGAAGGTGATCCATGATGGGATTCTTTTGTTCATTCACTTGGAATGTATTGCTTTTGTAGATTCATCCAATTTGGATGTGTTCTTCATTAGGAATCTTTTGGATGAGGACATATGTACTATTTGCATGTTTCATCAGGTCTTTGCTCAACAAAAAAAGATGAAACTAATGTAAGTGAAAGAGATTCATAAAGTATCATTAACTCGTGTGTTTAGGTTACTACATACACATGCACTCAGATTAGCCAATACATACCTGTACTTTGTGATAAGTGTTTTGCTATTAAATAAGATATTAATTTATCACTTCATGTATCTTTTCTTCCAAGTTGAGCCTACCAACATATCTGGAATGTCATGATAGTCTTGCAAATGTTTTTTAAAATTAAGCACAATGAATGATATAATGACTGTAACTATATCATTTCCCTAGATTCTTTTCTTCATCAAAATTGATTTCTTTTTGTGGGTTTCTCATGTTTTTAATGTTTTTGATGTTCTCCATGGTTTTACTTAAGGTTAATCATGCCAATTGACTAAACCAGGAATTCAAACCTACTGGGTTCAAATGTCTTGGTAAATAAATCAGCTAATTAATTTTCAGTTGGTACTTGAATCAATTTGATTAATCCCTTTTCAGCACAATCTCTCAAAAAGTGATACCTAATTTCAATATGTTAGTTTTTGAGTGCTGAACTAGATTATTAGTTATGAAAACGCTGCTGTGTTGTCAATGTAAATTGGTGTGTGCAAGAAGTTAAAACCATAATCAAACATCTGGTTTTAAATCCAGAGTACTTGAGAGCAACAAGCTGATGCAGCAATATACTCAGCTTCTTCCGTGGATACAAATACAGCTGTCTGCTTCTTGCATTGCCAAGATACTGTCTGGGACCAAGAAATTGACAATCGCTAGAGGTGGATTTTCTTTTGAAGTTTCATCCTCCATAATCACTGTCTGTGAAGGCATATAGATTAAATTCTCCTTCCTTTGGATACCACAACCAAACAGCTGGTTTGCCCTTCAGATATCTGAATATCCTCTTCACTGCATTCATATGTGATTCTTTTGGATCAGCTTGATATCTGGCACACACACAAACACCAAACATAATCTTAGGCCTACTGGCTGTTAGATATATAAGTGAACCGATCATTGATCGATAGTGAGTCTGATCCATTGGTTTTCCTTGAGGATCAGGTCCAATCTTTACTTTTTATCCATAGGAGTTCTGATAGACTGATAGTCAGCAAAGTGGAATTTCTTCAACATGGTTTCCATATATTTAGATTGATTGATGAATATTCCATCTGCTGTCTATTGGACTTGCACCCCTAGAAAGAAGGTGAGTTCCCCCATAGCACTCATTTGAAATTTTGAGTGCATAAGGTCTTCAAATTCTTTCTAGAGTTGCTTGTTTGTAGAGCCAAATATAATGTCATGCACATAGATCTGGACTAACAACATATCTTTTCTCTTGTTCGTCTGAAGAGAGTCTGACCAATCCTCCCTCTTTCATATCCATGTTCAAGAAGAAAGGATGATAGAGTCTCATACCACTTTCTTGGGGCTTGATGAAGACCATACAGAGCTTTGTCAAGCTTGTAAACTCTATGAGGGAAATCTGGATCTTCAAAGCCAGGTGGTTGACTCACATAGACCTCCCCAACAATCTTTTCATACAGGAAGGCACACTTTACATCCATTCGATAAGCAATAAATTTAATGGATGCAGAATATGCTAGAAAGATTCTGATTGCTTCTAGTCTGGCAACAGAAGCAAACACTTCATCATGATCGATTCCTTCTTCTTGAGTGTATCCCTGTGCCACTAGTCTTGTTTTGTTTCTGATGACAATCCCTCTATCATCAGTCTTGTTCCTGTACAAACATCCGGTACTGACAGGGTATTGTCCTTCGGGAAGATCTACTAGTTGCCATACTTCTTGCTTCTTGAATTGGAGCAATTCTTCCTGCATTGCTTCAATCCAGCTATTGTCTTGAAGTGCCTCTTTGACGTTCTTGGGTACTGTTTGACAAAGAAAGCATGAGAACAAATAGATGTTTGTAATACTGGATTTGCTTCTTGTCACCCTCTCATTAAGATCACCAATAATGGTTTCAACCGGATGATTCTTGTGTATTCTTGTGTTTGGAATGGAGTCACCAGCATTGTTACATCAAGATTAGAGACATTCAGTTCATTATGGTCAGAGGCACATAATTTCCTGCTATAGCTTCAGCAGCACTATGATTGTTTACATCATTTGATGTCCTTTGTGTTTCAACTGGAGGAGTAGCTTGTTTTTGGTTTCTGATCTCATTTGACAAATCACCTGAGTGAGATGGTACCAGGATTGGACCTTTTTCAGAAGAAACACTAAGGTTTTGTGACGGTTGTCTGATGGGATCAGCATGAAGAGGAACATCTTCATTCATGAATTCATCAAATGCAAGAGGAATCAATGGAAAATTATCTCTTCTTCTACAGCTGACGAAGTATCACTTGAATGTATATTTCCTACATCAGACAAGTGAAATTGATCAAATGATTTTGTAAACGTGTCAATATCAAACAACTAGTCGGGACCATTTGTAGATTTGGGAAATGAATGTTCCTTGAATTAAACATTTTTTGATTAATCAATAATGTTTAATCTGGTTTTAAACACTTTGTAAGCCTTTGAAACAAAAGAATAACCTATAAAGAATCATTCATCAGACTTGGATGAAACCTTTCCCACGTAGTCTCAGGTATTTAATATTGAGACAGGACTACCAAATGATTTATGAAATCCAATGAATGGTTCTGTATGAAAGAGTAGTTCATAAGGAGTCATGTTGTTTTCTTTGACAAGTAGAGTTCGATTATGTACAAAGCAAGATGTATTAACCGCCTCTGCTCAGAAGGTGATTGGTAGTTTAGCATCTTCTAGCATCGTTCTTGCTGCTTCAATCAGTGTTCTATTTCTCCTTTCAGCCACCCCATTTTGTTGAGGAGTTCTAGCTGCACTGAATTGATGAGCAATGCCTTTGGTTGCACAATAAGAACTCATACTTTCATTTTTGAATTCAGTACCATTATCATTTCTTATTGTTTTGACCTTAAGATCGAGTTGATTTTCAATTTTAGTGATAAATTCTTGTATGATTTAGGATGCCTCATTTTTATGAAGTAAGAAGAAAACCCATGTGAATTGTGAAAAGTCATCAATGATCACTAAAAAATACCGTTTCTTTTACAGATCCATGTGAAGTAACTTCAATGGAGTATTGTTAGTGTTCACCAGCTTGGTTTTGTGAGACGATTTGTGTTGTTTTCCTTTGAGGCACGCTGAATAGTGATCAATAAAATGAAATTCTTTTTGAGGAAGACCAATGACGTGGTTTCCTTTGACCAGCTTGTTCATGTTTTTAAAGTTTGTGTGCCCAAACCATCTATGCCAAAGCTGTGACTCATCAAATGATGCTTTTGACAAAAGACATGTTTCTTCTTTAGGTGATGCTAAACATAGTTTTAAGACATACGTATTGTTCTTCCTTGGGGTTTTTAAGACAACCCATTCCTTAGGGATCTGAAATCCAGGTTTCAAAATGTAGTAATGAGTGTCTATAAAGTGAATGGAATATTTCTTGTCACAGATCTGAGACACGCTTAGCAGATTGAAATTAAGCTTTTCATAGTAGTTCACTCTATCAAAGCTGAGCATCCCGTTATCATAGATCCTTCACCTGTAATTCTACCACCCTGTGAATCTCCAGCAATGCCACAGTAGTTCCTTGTACATGCTTGAAGTCATGAAAGAGGGGACAGTATCCAGTCATGTGTCGGGAGCATCCACTGTCCACGTACCATAAGCTATTGGACCTTTATGGATGAACCTGCAAGCAAAAAGGGCTAACTAGAATAAGGAACCCAAGCCATGATGGTCTTGGGTTTCCCGTTCCTATTCATGATGGTGATTTCTTGGTATTTCCCTCTAAATTGTGGTTTAGATGGAGATGTCCCAGGAGATTTTTGGTAATGACTGGGTTGAGTCATCTCAACAACATCTACTGAAGATTCAGATGAGTAATGAAATCATTGGTCTCTGTTTCTTTGAATAAATTTAGCCTATTTTCCATTATCAAAAGTAGGTTTTTGTTTTGTAACGTCATTTTAGGGTTCATTATGAGATGTTTTCTTTGACCCTTCCACAATTCCTTCAAATTATTCCTTTCATTTGTTGATCAAGATGTCCTAGATTGAGTATTGTGTAAATGAGGTTTGACAGAATGTGTCACAGTGGATGTTTTTGAGATGGGCTTGTGTTGGGGAGTTCTCAAACCCTTCTGATTGAAGTAACAATCAAATGTATTGTGATTGTTCATGTCACAGATTGAACAATAGTTGTTGAAATGGCAGTTTTTGGTGGAGTGATTGTTCATATCACAAATAGAGCACTATTGATTAAAAAAGCATTCATCTGTCTTGTGATTGAACATTTCACAAATATCATAATACATTTGTTTGTTTCTTGAATCAGATTTTGCCTTGTGTGACTCAACTGATATTTTCTTTTGTTGAATCACTTTCTTTTCTTTAGGGGATGAATCAGAATTAGCCCTTTTTGTAGTTTGCTTCACAACACTACCTTTGTTTAATTTTCAAGGCTGAATCTGTTTCTTCAACCCATTTCTCACCTTTTTCTCAAACTGGTCAACATGTTCCTTGTTGCAGATATCAAACCCAACTCCCTGCCTTAATCTTGAAGACTGAGGGTCTGATAATGTTTTATGTGATGAACTCAGTGATCCTGTTTGTTTCTTCTGAAGTGAAACCTTTTTTGATTTGCTTGAATTTTTTAGAGATATGATCTCATTATCAGAACTGCTCTCAGCAGTGGGTTTCACTGACTTCACATATTTCTTTTTACGTTGTAAAACAGAGGGTATGAATTTTATAAAAGGGACAATTGCTTTTAGAGGGCTTCAGGGTTTCATGACACTCACTGTCTTGTCTGAACACTCTTTGATTTTGATTGGGTGACCTAACTTGATTTTATCCTCATTGGTTTCAATATAAACATCAGGTTTGTTTTGAGGATTGGTCACTTGTTTTACTATAGATTAGGTTCCATAGTTTTAGTTTCATTTTCTTTAATGAGTGAGACAAATTCAGGCATGACAGTGTAGTTGTCATTGTATGGTGGAGGACATGAATTATACCTAATCCCCGATATGTCCTATGGATCCTTTTGAGAATCAAGCATCTCCTGCAGCTTGATTGAAGACGTTTGAAACTTTTCAAGTTTCACTTCAGTTAGTGAATGTACAGCCTTAGATTGAGCTAACTTTCCAGTAAGGAGCTCATTCTCAGCTGCAAGAGTGTACTTTTCACCATGCAGTTTTTCTATGTCAGAGATAAGAGATTTGATTTAGATTTCAAAGCCTTTTATTTCTCTGCTCATCGTCTCAGACTTTACCTTTTCTTCCTTAGTTTTATCTGCCAGTTTATGGTTATGCTCCCTATAACCTTGCAATTCATTAATACATATTTCACTACAAAGGTTAGATTTTACCTCAGTAGGCATTGGATATGGACCATCCTTGATGTGAGCCATACGATCATGATTCTAAAATTTAGGCTTGACTTCCCCTGCATACACGCTCTAGTCACATATCCCATCTTGCTTTATCACGAGAGCACTGGCTGAAGACTGACTGCTTCCATGAGCTTGATTTGTCAGTTGGGGTGGATTTTGATATGATTGGTGTTGATGAGAATGATGATACTGCTGCTGTTCGTTGTTGGAGTGAAAGCTTGAGTTAAGCTGTGAGGATGACTGGCCTTGAGAGTTCCTTTGATAGTTGTTTCTCTTGGGGGCATTGCATTCTCTGGAGAAGTGGCCAGCCATGCCACAGCTAAAGCATTTCACCTGGATCTATCATATCCAAGTTTTGTATTTTCATTTAGGCTCAGCTTTCTGCCTTTTCTAAAGAATTTCTTGGCTCTCATGGAAATCATGGTCATTTGCTATTGTAGACCCATTTCTTTCACATCATCAGGATCCATTTCCTCCAGATCTTCCTGAATTAGATGACTAGAAGTGAGTCTTCCTCCTAAGTATGCTTCCAAGCTTGCAACAAAGGCATTATAAGTTGCCTTTTGTTCTTCTAATCTTGTGTCTCCAGGAGTGGTTTGAGGAGCAGTAGTGACTCTAGATGTTTGAGATGATGTTAATGGATGATTGATTGGTGGAGTTCCAATGAACACAATGTTATTTAGTTGATCTCTTGATGAGATGAAATCATTCTGCTCAGTGATGAAGGCATTTTCCAAAGAATGAGATTTTGATGGAAATTTGTAAGCCTCAATCACTCTTGGTCCACCAAGATTTCTGCTTCTTTCATCAAGTTCTAATGCTTCTATATTGGCTATCACGATATCCAAAGTAGTACTCTCAAGATCAAGAGTATTTTTCAGCATTGTTACATTCTGTTTCTAGTTTTCAGGGAGGTTGTGAAGCATTTTCTTGTTTAATTCTTTGATCTTGTAAGTGACTCCCATGATTTCCAAGTCATTTACCAACTGTACAAATTTGTGCAATTGTTTGGATATGGACTCTCCCTTGGTGTGGTGGGATATTTCATATTGATTAACAAGCTTATCCTTGTTAATTTCTGCTACCTCAATGCTTCCTTCAGACATAATTTTCAATGCATCCCACATAGTTTTTGTAGTACCATACTTCTCTAATCTTTTCAGAACATCCATCTTGAGTGCTTGAGTTAGAATGGAGTAAGCCTTGAGGTCAATCTTGATTTTCTTATATTCTTCATTATCAAGAGTTAGATCTTCAATGGGTATTCTTGCAGTTTTGTAAATTGCAGCTTGTCTGCAGACAGAGTGACAAGGATACGTGGCCCCTTTCATATTGAGATCCAAAAATCAGGATCTACAGCTGTGATATAATTCCTAAACCTGATTTTCCACTATTTAAACTCAGATTTGTGTTTAAGCATAGGAGGTTTAGGTGTATGACCAAGTTCTGAGTAACTGTTAGAATCCATTTTATGAATATAGATTAAGGTGATTTTTAAGATTGATTAGTCCAACTTGTTCAAATAGTTCTAATGGATTTTAGAATCAGATTTGTGATTGTAGAAAGATTCTTGCTGTTTGGAATATTTTGGTGAGAATGTGTTGACAGGAGTATTTTCTATTGTTTACTATATAGAGATGATGATATACTCAACTAGCAACTCGATTACCAGATCAATCAAATTCTATTCAGTTCTTGCGCAGATCTGAAAGAGAACCGAGAGCCAAAGCTTTGATACCAATTGACTGGGTAAGTAAGATTGGGATTCTTACTGAGAATCGAATATGGTAGTCATGTGAATGATTGAATGGCGGATACAAACAATCAAAGAACATTCAATGCAAGAATTATACACATAAATGTTTTTGTATTATATATATGAAAGTAGATTGATTACAGAGAATAAATGACAGCAAAAATTCTCTATGTCTATTAGCCGTCGCCTCATGTACGAGGTTATCTATACTATTTATAGGCAGACAAAATGCCTTTTACAAATGTAAACTACCCCTGACCTATTACATCAGAACTAGTCTAAGTCTTGATCCGCATCTTTGCTTGTTCATCCGCATTAGCAAATGCGGATGAGTTGACTTGATCAGCATTTCTTCACTTGATCATCCGCATAGTATGTTGGTCATCCGCATTGGTTAATGCGGATGAACATATACTTATGCGCATTTGTTCAGTCATCCGCATTTGTCAAATGCGGATGATCAACGTCTTGTTCGCATTAATACTTGGTCTTCCGCATTTGTCAATGCGGAAGAACAAATACTTATCCGTGTTTGTTTTATGTCTTCCGCATTGACAAATGCGGAAGACTATACTTGGTTTTTCATGACTTGTGGGATTCCAAACAGAATAGGTTCTTACTACTAAAAATACACAAGCATCAGATGTTGATGCATCTGACACTTCTGAACCTCATACTCCAACAACGACAGATAGTGAACCTGGAATTCAAAATCTGTATAAGGAAGTTGTTGTTCCCACCACTTCCAGATCTCGAATAAATATTTATCATCTGCTAGATAATTTTATACGGGATGTACTATCGGGAGTACAGACACGGAGTCAGCTATACTCAGCTGATTATGCCTCTGTCATGGAAAAAGGCTAACTTCACGATGATGCTTATTGATGTTTTGTGTCTTAATTCGAGCCAAAATATGCAAGTGAAGCCTTAAACGATGAGGCATGGGTTAGTGCCATGCAAGAAGAACTCCTACAGTTCAAAAAGCTAGGAGTATGGACATTGGTGGATAGATAAAAAGGTGCTAAGGTGATTGGTACTAAACGGATCTTGAAGTGCAAGAAAGATGACCAAGGGGTCATAATCAGAAACAATGTTGGACTTGTGCTACAAGGATTTAGACAAGTCGAAGGCATAGACTACAATGAGGTGTTTGCACCTGTGGTTAGAATGGAAGCAATCTGTATCTTCCTAGCCTATGCATCTTACATGAAGATTAAAGTTTATCAACTACATGTAAAAAGTGCATTCCTTCATGGTGAATTCTGTGAGACAGTGTACGTCAGTCAACCTGAAGGATTTGAGGATCCTTATCATCGGGACATAGTTTACAAACTAGTCAAGGCTCTCTATGGGCTCCATCAAGCCCCTAGAGCCTGGTATGAGAAACTCTCAACTCATCTTGCGAAACATGGTTTTCGCAGAGGAGGGATTCATTGTACATTATTAATCAAAGAAAAAGATGCTGATTTACTACTGGTATAGATATATGTGGATGACATAATCTTCGGTTCCAAGAATGAAGAATTATGTAAAGAATTTGAATCTGTAATGAAAGCAGAGTTTGAGATGAGTGCAATGGGGGAGATGAAGTTCTTCCCAGGATTATAGGTGGATCAGACACCAAATGGAATCTTCCTGCATCAAACTAAATATGTAAGGGACATCCTCAGTTGGTTTGACATGGAGAATGCTTCAGCTGCTGGAACTCCACTTGCCACGAACCATGATGTGGCACCTGATGAAAATGGTGATCTGGTTGATGCTACAATGTATAGAGGAATGATCGGATCCCTTATGTATCTCACATCGTCTCATCCTGATATCATGTATGCCACGTGTTTTGTTCATGATATTAGGCAAAACCAAAAGTAAATCTTCTCATTGGTGTGAAATGGAATTTTCGCTATCTAAAGGGTACTCCAACACTTGGGTTGTGGTATCCTCATGACGATGATTTTAAGCTTACAGTGTATAGTGACTTGGACTATGGTGGTTGCAAGATGAACTACAAGTCAACATCTGCAGGATGTCAGTTTTTTGGTAGACGGTTAATTACCTGGCAATGTAAGAAGCAGACATCAGTTTACAATTCATTTGGATTCAATAGCAAATGCGCGACTACAGTTTGCAATTTTCTAACACTCCTATTTTTGTTGATAACTCTGCTGCTATTACGGTCACCAAAAATCTAGTCCAACATCCTAAAACTAAAAACATCGTTATTAAATCTCACTTTATACGTGACTGTTTTGAAAAACAATCAATCGATGTGGTTAAAATTAATACGGATTTTCAACGCGCCGACCTCTACACAAAAGCATTTGATAAACCGAGGTTTTTATATCTTTTAGAGGTTAATGGCGTGAAAAGAAAAGTGATGTGATTTTGGAGGAAGAGTGTGCGTATTCCGACATGTTTTCTTTTATTGTCTTTCATTTTATTTTATTTTCCTGTCCATTAAAATCCAAAAACACAAAAATATTTTCGGTTTTAGAATTTTTGGGGAAGAAGAGGTCAGTTTAGTATTAAATTAGTTGCATTATTTAACTTAAAAAAAAGAGGGAGGAGCACAGCCTAGCTAAGAGAAATAAGATCAAATCTATGATTCTGATTCAACGCTTATGGAAAATTGAAGGGATCGAGAACTAGTTTGATTAATTAGATTAGGATTTGCAACGGAATAGCACACGAATTAGACGAAATTCTAGCAAGAATAATATGAATATTCAATCAATTAGTAACAGTTATAGAGAGAGAGTTTTCTGCAAAAAGAATGTTTTCATTCATGCACAAACTTCCCGTAGAGGGAAACTAGGTCAACATTCCTTTTATAAGGAATGTGACATCAACTGACGTCACATGATAGTGACATCTAACTAATTTATACAAACAACTGAAATTAAACTAAACTACTAAAGATGTCCACAACAACTGAGGACACCTTCATTAGAAGCTAAGTATAAACTAACATTATAACTACTGAAGTTATAACATCTGAAGTATAAGAACTTCAGATGTTTTACATAATATAAAACTATTGATTACAAACTACTGAAATATAAACCATCATAACTACTGAAGAGAACTACTTCAGATGTTGTGACAACTTCTGAGAACTTGATCTCCAGACTTTGTCTTCAGCAGTTGTCTTCAGACTTTGTCTTCAGCAGTTGTCTTCAGACTTTGTCTTCAGCAGTTGTCTTCAGCCTTTGTCTTTAGACTTTGTCTTCAGACTTTGTCTTCAGCAGATGTAGATCACTTCAGTTGTTTTGATGTCTGTGGGACTTAATGGTTTTTCTGATCAGGCTCATTGGTTCTTTTGGTCCAACAAACTCCCCCTGAACCAATGAAGCCAAAACCTTTAAAATTATTGAGGTCCCACTTATTGGCAGAAACAAAATCTGGATCAGCTCAGAATTCTTCAATTATAAGCTCAGGCCAGGGAAGAGATTTCAGAAGGTTTGATTGGCAAAGGATGAATAGGAACTCTTCTTGGGGAATTGGACACAGAGCTATTACCCCATCCATGAAACCTACTTCCTAATGATGAGTCTGTAAGACTCTCGGACATAGGCCTCAAGGAAAACAACTTGTTCTCCCATTGTGAATTCTTCAGCTCCACTTTCAAAAAAGAACTCAGGCCCATAGTACTCAGATAAGTACTTAATATGCTTTCCATTTTTCAGCTCCACAGTTGTTATCTCTCTGTATACAAACTCATCAGGATGAGTGCCTTCAAGCAATAAATGAAGCTCATTTCTTCTTATTTCTTCAAGCTTCTTGTATATTAACCCCTTCTTTACCATTTTGTTTTCTAGTAAAATTTGTGGAGTCATTTTAGATTTGTAAGCTCTCTTGAAGTCATCAATAATTTCGCAGGGTGACACTACAATGGCCAACATTATCACAGCATCTACAATCTTCTTTGCTTGGCCATTGTATCTGCTTGGAATCTTCATTTTGTGAATTCTGTCACTTACTCTGGGGTCAGGCCAAATTCTCACTCTCTCTTTCTCATATTGGAATGTAAATCTAAGAGCATACAACCTCTGAGCATGTTTCTTCATAGCTTGTATGGATGAAGACTTGGGAAACTCTTTATCAATCAACCTTAACAGTTGCTCATCATGTTGTTTGTGCTGTTCTTCTTCTTCAAGTTTGACTTTTACCATTTGCCTTTGAAAGTCAGGTGTGATTGTTGTTGGTTGACTCCTAGGCTCAAGCATTTTTATTTTGAGAACAGCAGAGAGTGGCAGACTATCATCCTCATCATCTTCTTCTTCTTTTTCCAACCTCAACACCCTTCTCTTCCTCTTAGGTGCATCATTGGTAATGGGTTCAGTAGGTTTCTTAGGTAAAGTAATTGGTTTTGAGGGTTGTGAAGGTGGTTGTTTTGGTTTGGGTGATAGTGCAGGCTGCTCTAGCATCTTGGATTTGAGTGAAGCTTTGGATAGTTTTGCCATATCAGTCCTTTTCCCAACACCAGCTTCATCAAGAGCTTCTATGATTAATCCTTTGTTAAATACTTCAGAAGAACAGATTCTGGTGGTTATCTCCAAAATACTGTCTCTAGACCATGACTTTACTTCAATGATCGACCTTCCCAGATGTTTTGATATAAATCTTGCCATAGTTTCCAGCCTTTCTCTTTCTTTCTCACTCCAACTTGCCCATCTCTGTTCAATTTCTTGAATCTCTAACCTTCTGATCTCAGAGTCAAGTTTAGCAGTGTCAAATCCTTGTCTAAAGAGTTGATCAATAATCTTATCCATAGATCTGCTATGTTGCTCATCAGCTTCTTTGATCAATTCTTCCAGCTTTTTCCCACCTTTAGTCTTTTCAGAGGATTTCTTCCTTTTGTAGGTGATCATCTCCTTTTCTTTCTGCTCTTTTTCTGCTTCATCTTCAGCTCTTTTTCTTATGTCTACTTTCACTAACTTAGACTCCCCTTTTTTGGTTGCATTGGGTTCAGGGGTGTGAATGTCAGAAAGTTTCTTAAAAACCGCAACATCAACTAAAGATTGAAGAGTTGAGGAAAGCCTCTCATCAATGGCTTGATGTACAGTGTTTGTGATTATGGAAGTGATGAGAGGTAAGGATGTTTGAAAGGCAGCAACCATTTGCTCAGAGGGGTCCTGTCCCTGAGAAATGGCACCTGAAGCAGAGGCTGGTGGCAAGTTTGTTCAGAGTGGCTCAGTATTTGGGATAGTTTTAGGAGAAACTTCCATCTGTGGGTGAATATGGGCAGATGGACTTGATTCTTATGACATTTTGGCAAGCAGTTCTTGTAGTATGCATACCTTCTCAAGAATAGTATTATGGGCTAGAACAACAAAGAAAAAGCCCAGGTCATCATCAGTCTGTGATGAATCAGCTGACCTCCTGATGAAATCAGGATGAACATGTGCTGAGTGTAGATCAGTATTCACATGTGCCCCTATTTCTTGGAACTGGGGACTTCCTACCTCAGGATAATGTCCTTCATTGGCTGTTGCCTCTGGTGAGGACTTAGAAATGATACCAGCTTCATCCTGATGATGTACTGAACAAGGAGAAGAGGCAGCCTCACCAGATGTTCTAATCTCCTCCTCTACACTAGGAGATTGAACTCTGTAATCCCTATGCTGTGGGTTATCAGCTACATTATAATCCTCTCCCTCAATGGTTGAGGTTTTCCTAGTAGTAATAGGTTCTAGGGAGGGTAGAGGAATGTAGTTGAGTCAACACTTGTGCAATAACAACTGTTGGGCTTGTAGGGGTGGCTTCAGTGGGAGATAGGTGTGAAAAGGATTGCACCTGGGGTGAATGGTGCTCTTCAATGGCAATCCTCTCAAGTGAGAGAGATTCCAGTAATATGGTGTCCCTATTTTTGGTTGCATCAGGATCCTATTGAGAGGACACCTAAGTGGTGTCAGCTGGTAAAGTCCTGGAAACTACAGGGGGATTACTACCCATAGTTTCATCCTGCCTTTGTAATTGGAAGGGCATCATCAGGGGACTCAACTCCCTGAGTAGCCTTTTTGGGTTGTTTGGAGTGAGGTTTGGAGGGGACTTTGGATCTAGAGGATGAGGCTGTGGGTACCTTCTGCTTGGGTTTTAGCAGTTTGACAGCCTCTTTGAGGTGTGGGTCAGAGTTGTGCCTGGAGTATACCTCTGGCAAAACTACCACAGCAGGGACTCCAAGGCCAACAGGGCCATCAGATTGTAACTGATTCATGATTATGGCCATAAGAAACCTTGGATATAATAGCCATCTATTAGCTACAGGTTTCATTGCCAGATCTTTTAATTCTAAAAATATAATTTTAGAAAAATTTAAGCTTTAACGTTCAAGAATAGAATACAATACCTGCTGCCACCTGGATGACATTTGATCCCATGAAGAGGTTTTGGGGGTTGATCATGTGAAGATTAGGCGTTCAGCATCATGAAAGTGCTTCTTCAGAATGGTAGTAGCACTTAGGTTGCCCTCATAGCCATGATTAATGAATGAGAGATCAATGGTGCCCTTCGGGTATTTGGTGACAAAGGTAGCATCATTCAGATCTAGCATTTGGCGAATGATAGCAGGAGTGACAATCACCTTCTTCTGGTTTACATATGACTGGAGGGTGATCGCGACATCATTCTCACCAGTATGGATGGTGAAATTTGTCCAGAATTGACAAAGAGAGTCGGGATAGATGTTTGATTCAGAAGAAAGCAGTTCGATACTGCAAATCAGCCATCAGATCAATAGCATCATCAAACTTAGTCCAAAAGGTCGTTTTTTTGAAGTAAGCAACACAGTTGTGTCGAGGTTTGATTTGCATGGTCGCCATTATGGGAGATGAACGTTCGGAAATCGATTTATGAAAAGTTTGAAGTTAGGGTTAGGTATTTATAAGTTATGAAACGGCTGAAAGAAAACAGCTGAAAGTTTTGGTTTTAGTCATCAGTTGTTAGAAAATGGCTGAAGACTTGGTTTTAACTTTCAGGTGTTGTAAACTACTGAAGACTTGGTGTTTGTCACGAGTAGTTGAAAACTACTGAAGACTTGGTTTTGCTTCAGTTGTTTTGAAATGAAACAGTAGTTGTTAGAAACAATTGAAGAATAAACTTACTCATCAGTTGTTGTCGTCAATTCACATATCTCAGTTGTTTCATTGGACCTTAACACTTACTTAGCAGATTCTAATTTTCAGATGTTTCATTGGTCATCAGTACTTATGTGTTAGAACAGACGTCAGTAGTTGTAACCACTTCAGTACTTTGCAACAGATAAAGTACTTCAGTACTTTTTGGAATTTAGTCTTCAGTAGTTATGAAAAACTACTGAAGATAAAATAGCTTCAGTACCTATTTGTGACAGCTGTATACGGATGCTCATCAGTACTTATGAGCTGAGATCATCAGTAGTTATCAAATTATTCAAGCTGCAGCATACCAAGCCTTAGCACAAGATTTTGAAAAGTTGCATTGTCTAAAGGCTTAGTAAATATATCTGCAAGCTCATCAGCACTAGGAACAAACTTTGGATCAATCAGACCTTTTTCATAACAATCCCTGATAAAATGATGTCTGATCTTAATATGTTTGGTCCTAGAATGCTGGACAGGATTCTTAACAATACAAAGAGCTGAACACTGTCCATTAGTAAAGAAGTCTTAGTCTTTGTAATGTCATAATCCAGTAATTGATTCTGAAGCCAGAGTACTTGAGATGTACAACTTGCAGCAACAATGTACTCTGCTTCAGCAGTGGATGTAGCAAAGAGGTTTGTTTCTTACTCTGCCAAGAAACCAAATAGTTGCCTAGAAATTGGCATCCACCAGAGGTGGATTTTCTGGTTAATTTACACCCGGCATAGTCACTATCAGAGAAAGAAACTAATTTGCAAGAGTGCCCAGTGGAATACCAAAGTCCTAGAGATTGAGTTCCTTGCGAATATCTAAAGATCCTTTTGACTGCATCATATGGGATACTTTAGGTTCAGCCTGAAATCTAGCACAAACACAAGTTTAAACATAATGTCTGGTCTAGAAGCTGTAAGATACATCAAGGAACCAATCATACATTTGTAAAGAGTTTCATCAACTGCTTTACCTTTCTGATCAGCATCCAGTTGTGTGGTGCTGCACATGGGAGTAGAACAGGGCTTACAGTTTTGTAAATCAAATTTCTTCAACAAATCCTTTGTATATTTTGACTGATGAATGAAAGTTTCATCAGCCTTTTGTTTGATTTGCAACACCAGAAAGAACTGTAATTCTCCCATGGCACTCATTTCAAACTTTTGTTGCATCAACTTAGTAAAGGCATCACACAACTATGGATCAAAGGATGCAAAAATAATATCATCAACATAAAGTTGAACAAGGAGCTTATGCATGCCTACTTTCTTAATGAATAAGGTTTTATCTATGGAGCCTCTAGTGAAATTATTTTGAAGAAGAAAGTTGGACAGTGTTTCATACCAGGCTCTAGGTGCTTGTTTTAGTCCATTAAGAGCCTTATCAAGCTTATACACCCAATCTGGATGTTTATGATCTTCAAAACCTGGTGGTTGGCACACATAAACTTCTTCTTTTATTTTACCATATAAGAATGCACTTTTGACATCCATTTGAAAAACTTTGAGATTATGAAAAGCATCATAAGCTAAAAACAAGCTGATTGCTTCCAGTTTGGCTACAGGACAAAGGTTTCATCATAATCAATACCTTGTTCTTGTGAAAACCCCTGTACAACCAATTGGCCTTGTTCTTGACAATTTGCCTTTTTCATCAGTTTTATTCCTAAACACCCATTTAGCGCCTATTGCACACTTACCTTGGGGAAAAGGAACCAATTCCCACACTTGCTGCTTTTGAAACTGAAAAAGCTCAAGTTGAATAGCTTCAACCCATCCATTGTCTCTTAGTGCAATATGATAATTATTTGGCTCTTGCTGACTAAAGAAGAGAGCACAGAAGCAAAAGTTGGACAATTGACTTCTAGTTGAAACCCTAGCATTGATGTCACCAATGATTTGAGACATGGGATGATTCTTCAGTTCTTGATACTCAATAAGATCTGTGCAAGTGTTTGTAGATGATTCAGCAGCAACAGATGGTGATCTAGATTCTTGAAACCTAGAATGAGATGACAATTCAAATGATGTAGAGAATTCAGAGATCTCATCAGCATTTGTTGTGGATAGAACTGCTGAAGCTACATGAACATCAAGTTTAGTAGACTCAGGCAGCTGATCACTAAAACTTGCATTGATACCAACAGATGGATAACTAGTTGCAGGAGATGCTGGATTCACAGAATCTGCAACATTTGGAGAAAGATAAGGAACATATTGCAGTATGTCCAGATCAAATAACTCCATAGGATTTTGTGGGATTTTCTCCTTTGGAGATTCATTAAACTTTACATGCAAGGTTTCTTCTACAATCTTTGATCTGCAGTTAAAAACTTTGTATGCCTTGCAAGTAGAGGAATACCCAACAAAGTACCCTGTATCCACCTTTGATTCAAACTTCTAAAGTGGATCTTTTGTGTTGAGAATATAATAGGGACACCCAAATGCTCTAAAGATGGAAATCAGAGGAGCCAAATGATGTAACACTTCATAAGGAGTCTTCATCAACCTTTGATTTATCAATACTCTATTTTGCACATAACAAGCTGTATTAACAGCTTCAGCCCAAAAGGTTAGTGGCAAACCAGAATCAACCAACATTGACCTTGCAGCTTCAATAAGGGTCCTGTTCTTTCTCTCCACCACACCATTTTGTTAAACTGCCTCTTGATTCCTTAGAGAAATAAAATTCATCAAGTGTGTGATTTCTAAACTCTGTGCCATTATCACTCCTCACACACTTGACAAAAAGAGAATACTGCTTTTCCACATGCAACACAAAGTAGATGATAATTTGACCAGCCTCATCTTTTGAATGTAAGAAGAAAGTCCATACAAATCTGGAATAATCATCCATAATTACCAGACAGTATTTTTTCTTTGCCATACTCATCACTCTCACTGGACCAAAAAGATCCATATGCAGTAATTGCAAGCAAGCAGTGGACTTTGGTTCTTCTATTGGAGGGAATGATACTTTATGTTGCTTTCCTTTTAAACAAGCAGAGCAGTTGTCATCACATTTGAACTCCTTTAATGGCAGACCTCTCACTAGCCCATGAAGAATCAGCTGGTTCATGTTTCTAAGATTCACATGACCAAGCCTTTTGTGCCAAAGTTTAGATTCATGAGGAGAGGCCTTGGAGAACAGACATGGATGGCCTTTTAGATCAATTTTCTTTGATAAGTCTAAGGCATATACTCTTCCAACCTGTTGGCTTTCAGGAGAGTATGTTCATCCAATATCTTGTCAATCATATTCAAAACATTGAAAGACAGAATTCGACAGTTCTGACTGGTAAAAAGTGCAACATGCCCTTTATCACACATTTGACTGGCACTCAACAAATTATACTTTAGCTTCTCCACATGGTTGACATCATCAAACCTTATTTCACCATTTGAAACAAAGCCTTTGCCGATGATGTAACCCTTAGCATCATTACCAAAAGACACAAATCCCTTCTTTCCTTGAGAGTAGTCATGAAGAAGAGATCTGCTCCTAGTCATATGCATAAATCCTCCACTGTCCACATACCAGATGCTTCTATGGCATGTTGAAGAACCATGCATATATCACAACAACTAGTTAGCTTTTGAGACCCAAACCTTTTTGGTTTTGGGCCTGTTCTCATCAACAGCTTTTATACTAACTGATTTGTCATGATTAACAACCTTTGAAGAAGGAGATGGTGCTGAAAAGGATTCCTTTGATTTTGGCTTAGGTTTCCTTTTCAGTGGTTTAATCACAGGTACATCTATTTGGTTAAATCTCCCCAATAGATGTTGAACCATCATAACAAGTTGTGTCTGATTGGTTGTTAAAGCTTTCAGTTCAACAGACACATCAGAACTTGTTTGTGAATGATTCCTGTGAGACACCATGTCCTCCTTTTTGAAAGACACAAAATTAGTCTGTAGTTTTGATACTCTTTGAGGAGTATTTTCAGCTGTTTTATGATAAACTTCTTTCTTCTGTTTAGATTTTGTGAAGACTTTGTTTATCAGGTTGAGATGTTTGTGGCACAAACCTGGTTTCAAATTCATCTTTCATTTTATTAATTTTCTTTTTGATGATTTTATCCTTGTTAAATTTGGAACCCTTTCTGTACCAACATTCATCAGTGAGATGATTGAATAGACCACAATTTCACATGGGTTTTTCTTCATCTTCTGTTGATAAGCTGCTGAAGAAGATGAAACTACTGAAGGTGTGTTCTTCAGTACTTTCTTCTTCTTTCAGTACTTATGTGAAGTACTGAAGGATTTGTAACAAATGAAGACTTGCTCTTCAGAGATTTTCTATCAGTACATTTGGATTTCCTAATAGATTCTTAAGTAGTTATCAAAGCATGTTTGGTTCTATTTGGCTTGAAATGTTCTTCAGGTGTTTTACTTGCTCTTTAGTACTTTGAATACCTTTTGAGACAACACCTGAAGGACTCAGCTTTTCTTTGATCCTGTGTTCATCAGTAGTAGGACCATCAGCAAACTGATTAGCTGAGGTACTATTACTTACTTCATCCTCTGATTGTATATTATCACTTGAGGATGAGACACATGATGATGTGGTTTGGGAATTGATTTCACCTTCAGATTTTAATTATGTCTTGGGAGTAAAATCGGTAGGAGGTTTAGTGTGATTATATCCAATCCCAAACTTGACATTTGAAGCAGTTTGCTTACTGAGAAGCATTTCAAACCCCTTGCAAGATGTTACCCAGTGTTCACTCCACTTGAGTAGCTGTAAGTGTTTCTTTGAGACACTTGTGATTTTCTTAGATGACCTCTACCTTAGCCTTTTCATCAATGATTTGGCATTTTAATTTGTAAATCTCATCATCTTTTTCTTTTAAAACAGACTCAAACTCAGCTTTTCTTTTGGAAATCACTTTCTCTAGGTCAAGATTTTGATTAATTAAAGCTACATTTTCTTCTCTAATTGAGGCAAAAGCAGCTATGCATGATTCTGAACACAACTTGGCCTTAGCCTCAAAAGATATTTGTGGTACCTGTGATGATGAAGCATTTGAGCTTGAACCACCAGTAGGCTCCAAGGCCATAAGAGCAGGATTTCCAAAAGGATTTTCACCACCATGTTGACAAACACCAGAAAGCATTTGTTCAGAATGACCAGAAAGATCATCTGGTAAACTACTCCAGTCAACAACACCACGAGTGAAAAAGCTTTGATGTGATTGAGATGAGATTGAGATTGTTGACTTCATTGAGGTGGTTGAGGCTCAGGTAGGGCATGTGATTGTTGAGCTATGGGTACAGGAACCTGATTGGATTGTGGCATGTAAAAAAAGGGATAAGGATATGCATTTGACCTTGAGGAACAAAATATGCAGGAGATGCTTGATTTTGTGAATGATGACCCGAACTGGTAGAATGTTGCCCTTTGTTTTGTGAATTATTGCTGGGAAAGGTCACAAAGGGTGTAGAAGAGTTAGATCCAGATGATCTACACTCTCTCATAAAATGTCCAAGTCTATGGCACTTGTGACACCTCAACTTGCTCTTGTCAAAACCAACTTTGGTTTTTCCAGAGAGACCAGGGAATTTTCTACCTGTCCTTTTGTAAAATTTTTGAGATTGATATTAACTAATGCCATTTGGCTCAAAATATCCATCTCTTCCAATCATCATTAGCAATTCCTTTCAAATCATCCATCAAAAAGCACAGATTGTCACTATTATATCCTGAATTACCATCAATACCCGTAAAAGCATGATCTCCACTGTTTGAAGAGAAATCAATATGCTCATCATAGGAACTTTCTGATGTAGCATATTCTGACTCATGACCAACCAGAGCAGCATTCCCTGGTACAAAGTCATCAGTGAGCTTCCCAGATGAAGTCAGTTTTCTTTTCTGTTCTATCTCTCTTTCAAATGTAAGTAGTTTCCCATGAAGTTGGGTGAGAGATAGATTATCTAGATTTGCACTGGAGCGTAGGACAATGGTATATGTGTCCCATCTCTCAGGCAGGATCTGAGAAATCTGTTGTTCATCTGACTGTTTGCATATTCATGTTTAACCATTTTCAACTCAGATATCAAATAGGAGAATCGCTCAAACTGCTGAGTCAGTAACTCACCCTTTCTATGAGAGAATGTCTCATATTTCTGGGCAAGGATTTCTCTATTGTTTGCTAAGACCTCATCAGTTCCTCCAAATTGTTCTTTCAGAGCAACCCAGAGATCATGAGCAGACTCATGATGCCTAAGTCCAGAATAGATTTCATTAGGCAGTGCCATGGCCAGAATTCCATGGGCTTTAGCATCAATTTCAAACAGTTTCAGATCTTCATCTGAATATTGCTCTTTCTTCTTTGGAACCATCTCATTGGTTTCCGGATTACTCACCATAGGCTTATATGGTCCATGAACCACAGATTTCCAACAACCGAACTATTAACAGACAGGTGATGGAGCATTCGTCGTTGCCATATGTTTACTCACTCCTAACAAGCATCAGAGGCTTTGTGAGGAGCCAGTATTGTGAGGATCATTGATTAATGTGTAGCCATTTTCACCAATTCAAACAGTTCAATGAGTTTTACAAACTAACTCAAAAACTCAACAACACAATTTGAAATAAGAAGAATCTCAAATTGATTCATAGGAAACGACAGAAAAACAAACTCTATAACCAATTCTTGCAAATTTGCCAATTGATCAAACTGATATCAAAAGAACAGTTTCAATGATCAATTGTTAAATCGATAATGATTATCCTGCTCTGATACCATTTGAAGGGATCGAGATCTAGTTTGATCAATTAGATTAGATTTGCAGCAGAATAGCACACGAATTAGACGAAAATCTAGCAAGAATAATATGAATATTGAATCAATAGTAACAGTTATAGAGAGAGAGTTTTCTGCAAAAAGAATGTTTTCATTCATGCACAAACTTCCCGTAGAGGGAAATTAGGTCAACATTCCTTTTATAAGGAATGTGACATCATGACGTCACATGACAGTGACATCTAACTAATTTATACAAACAACTGAAATTAAACTAAACTACCGAAGATGTCCACAACAACTGAGGACACCTTCATTAGAAGCTAAGTATAAACTAACATTATAACTACTGAAGTTATAACATCTGAAGTATAAGCACTTCAGATGTTTTACATAATATAAAACTACTGATTACAAACTACAAATATAAACCATCACAACTAAGAAGAGAACTACTTCAGCTGTTGTGACAACTTCTGAGAACTTGATCTTCAGACTTTGTCTTCAGCAATTGTCTTCAGACTTTGTCTTCAGACTTTGTCTTCCGACTTTGTCTTCAGCAGTTGTCTTCAGACTTTGTCTTCAGACTTGTCTTCCGACTTGTCTTCAGCAGTTGTCTTCAGACTTTGTCTTCAGACTTGTCTTCAGACTTTGTCTTCAGACTTTGTCTTCAGCAGATGTCTTCAGCCTTTGTCTTTAGACTTTATCTTTAGACATTGTCTTCAGACTTTGTCTTCAGACTTTGTCTTCAGACTTTGTCTTCAGCAGATGTAGATCACTTCAGTTGTTTTGATGTCTGTGGGACTTAAAGGTTTTTTGATCAGGCTCATTGGTTCTTTTGGTCCAACAAAAATGATAGTACACAAGGAACAAATTGTTTGGGACTTCAAAAGAATTTAAATGATTAAGATGGAAAATTCGAAGTATACGTCTGAGAAGTCTAAGCAAAATAAAAGGTCAAATGATAGTAAAACTAGTATGCTACTGAGGTAACATAGACAAAGTAGACCTACAGGTTGCTAGACCTTTATATGATGTGTTGGTAGATTCAACACAATAGATGAGGAGACCTCATTGGTGATTTAAAATTCAAACTAAGTTGTTCAACTTGTTGTGGGTTCCATCTTATCCCTGGTTAACACAATCAACACATATCCAATAAGGGGGGACAAGCAAATAAACGCCATAAATGTGTGCGGATGACCATAAAAAAGAGAAAGCATAGAAAAAATGTTCAGCGCAATCAAGCTAATGACAAATGTTGTGGTGCGTTATGTGCAAAAAGAAAATAAATGCTCTAACAAGAAGATAGGTTGTGTGTCTCTCTGTTGTGTGGTGGCACTAACCTGAGGATAAGCATAACCTAACTATTCTAGAATTATTGTTGTTTGCGCCTCTCTGCTGTGCGGTGGCACTAACCTGAGCCTTGGAATCTCTTTGAAAGCTCTTAGAATAGTTTCTTCTTGTCAAATAACCTTAGACTGCTTACAAATCTCCTAAAGAATGTTGATTACCATATAAGTGTGGGATCCACAAATGCTTGTTGAAATAATCAATCCTAATATATCACTAATTTGTGTCAAAAATCTGTGTATGGATTTAAGAGGACAATCATAATAACAATCATCGTGGCTGCAACTCTTGATAGTCAAAATCAGTGTGTGCATCTTGTAGCTCTAGTATGATTTCTAAACTTTTTGTTGACTCTCGGTGAAAACAAGAATCGAGCATCGAAATGTTTTGTTAAAGTGTCCCAAATGATTTTGATAAACCTGTATGATTCCATAATGAATCTCTCTAGAAATGATCAAATTAACTTGCAGCTGTGTTGTCGAGGAAGATATATCGGTTAGATGCTCTTCTAAAGATTTCAATCCATCTCTAATCAAAAATAAAAAAATATATGTTGTTTTGTTTTAAATTGAAGTTATTTTATTTAATTATTAGTCATTTGTTTGGTAAAAGTCGTACTATAGATGTGGATTCAATCTGTGAATCACTCACTAAAAGTGGTCACGTCTGAGGTGACCAATCGGGTTTTTGGAATTAAAAGGATCACATCTGAGGTGATCAAACAATTTTTTTAATTAAAAAGGTCATGTCTGAGATGATCATCGGTCACAATGTCTTATCAATAGTCAAACGTGTATGTTTAAAGGTGTACTAGGTCAAACTCATAAGTATGAACCATTCGCACGATTGAACCATAAGTATAGGCCAATCGCACGATTGAATCATAAGTATGAGCCACTCGTATAATTGATCCATATGTATGGACCAGTCGCATGATTGGATCATAAGCATGGAGCAATCCATGCGATTGGATCACCAAAATGAACCAATCGCACGAATGGATGAGGCCGTATGTGCCAGTCACACGACTGAACCCCAATCGCACGAATGAAGCATGCGAATGGGCCCAGTCGCACGACTGAATGTTAACTCAGTATAGATAGAGGGCAGTCGCTCGTATTTGTAACACCCTTCAATCGCTCACCCTTCATACGCACAAACATACTGATACTTTGCCCCAAGTTCATTTGATTGATTTTCCGATTGATTGTGACACTAACTGTTACTCTCTTCATATACAGGTAATGTGAGACCGAAATCAACAACAATGCCCGTTAATCAAACCCAGGACCAAAATCATTTAAAACAAGAACTTTGAAAAACTTCTCAAAAGAAACCACCTTAAATGGACATAATCGCTGATTTAGAGAACATTAGATGTTATTTTGAGTTTTTGCGAGTCTAATGAGTCTAATCACAACACTTAACATAAAGTTTTGACCAATATTTGAATTTAAAGTGTCAAATAGAGCTTTATGCGAATGGACGTGCTCATAAACTTCAATCGCACGATTAAGCTGGGTGTATGACTCAATCGCACGAATAAACCTTGCGTATGAGTTCAGTCGCACGATTGGCTCAACCGCATGGCATAGCATACGACTAAGCTCAGTCGTAGGCTCAATCATATGACTGGGCTCAATCGTACGACTAAGACTCAGTCGTATTGTCCATTCGCACGACTGAAAAAAATTAACCAAGTTCTTTAAGAGTCAAATGTCATCATTTGCACAAATATAACGCATATGTGTCTTGTGTTACAGAAACATGTCTAACAGATGGACTATAACCACGAAGCACAACATTTTGCTCATCTTGATGCCACATCTCGGAACGCTTCTGAGTTCTCTGGGATTATTGCCTTTTTACGTAGATCGAGGATTTTCAAGGCCATCTCTATACCATGCACACCGTATAGATCTATTCAGCATGCTTTCTGGGAAGTGATGTAGTTGACAGGTCTGTTGAGCCCCACTATATCCGGAGCTCTATCCTTGGACAAGAGATTCAGATTAGAGAAGACGATCTGAGGAGAGTTGGACCTGGGTGAGGACGGAGCCTACCCAACCAAGATGCATCCCCTGACTGTTCGGGGATGTTTTCTTCTGATCAAGTACGTTGGGGACATCAATGCTGGTGTGCTCAACACGAGCAACATGTGTCCCCGGTTCAAGTACTTGGCCCACGTCATCCTTAAGTGTTATAGCCTCAAGGAAAGGAGGCTTTGACGAGATATCGGACCATTCCAGAACGCATATGTGGCTTTGGTGCTGAACCATCCATTCAGTTTCTCCCTCATGCTCTTCACATACATGGTAGAGAACATCAAGGCAAGGGCAAGGAAGGCTTTTGTATGTAACCACATTTTCTCCAGATGATTATTGACGAGAGGCTTCCTTCGCTGCCCAAGGAGAAAGACGATGCTGTGATTTTGGAGGGTATGGATGACACCACATTGGGTACGATGAAGGTCTACCGGGGGAAGCATGTGAAACCCCCGGTCAGGAGATTGTTCGGGCACTTGGCTAGTGAAGAGTATGTTGCGCCCTCTCTCAAGAGTGGCAGCACGATGATAGTGACTCAGATGTTGAGCCGATTGAACTACCAACCGACAAAGGAGACGACGATGATGACGACCACGATGATGGTCACGGTGGTGAGAGACCTGGTGAAACTGAGAGGGTTACTTTTCACCAAGACTTCATCCCTGACGAAGAGGAAGAGTCAGATGATGAGCCACTGGTCAGGACAGTGGGAAGCCGGGTTGTGGCTACTGAGAGAGGAATAGCGTTGGTTGGTGGACACCAGGGTGAACAAGGGGTGTCGCTACTAACGTTACTGATCTACATACACCCCTGACCAGCCATCAGCCTAGGGGTAGCATCTTCTTCTAAAGGCTCAAGGAAGAAGCGAATGGTTCAACCCCAGGGCTTAAAGAGCAAGAGACGGAGGATCACCATTATTACCACAACTACTACCACCTCTACCACAACTCCCACCACTACCACACATCCTACCACCACTACCACACCTCCTACCACCACTACCATAGTCACTCCACCACAGCCCACACATATTCCACCTCCCATATTCACCACATCCACTACTACCACCACCACTCACCAAGCCAGTCCTTCCACTCACACTCCATTCACTGCTGGACACTCTATACCCCACATTGGGTTAGAGGAATAGCTAGCCAACCTCAACTGAATTATGCTAAAGCTGTTTTCCATGGATGAGCAAAGAGCTGTGCAACTCAACCAGCTAATAGAGATCAATGCAGCTCAGGCAAATCAGATCACACAACTCAGAGAGCAGAATGCCCATTCTGTAATGAGGATTGAGGAGTTGGATAAGAAAAACAAAAGGATACTCCTAAAGCTGAAAGGATCAAAGTCTGAGCCTCTGAAGATCAAAGATTCTAATGATCATGATGATAAGGAGGAGGAGGATGAAGATGATAGTGAGGAGGATGTTGAAGAAGGTGGACCTAGCAAGAAAGATAGAGAGGACGAGGATGACCCAGAAGGTGATGCTGCTACATCAGCCTCTTCTCGAGCTCAAGAGAGGCGGACCAAACGTAGTCAAGATCAAGGAGCCTCATCCTCCGCTCCTATACTGAAGAACCTACTTTTCAAGACAAAAGTAATAGTTAGATGTATTTGTATTTTGAAACTTTTGTATTTGAAATATATTACATTATTGTATTAGTATCATCTATGCTTGTTTATGTTTAAATGCTTTACATGATGACTTATGTGTGTTGTGCCTAATGTCTAATCAAGCAAATAAAACTCCACAGCAGGATGCATACAATGTTGCTCCCCTTCTGCAATCAAGTCTCAATTCACCATGATTCTTGATTTGCAAGGATCTTCAAAGGTCAGTGAGCTACACTCACGAAGAAAGAGAAATTATACATGATCTGACTGACGAGCAGCAAGCTGAGATGTTCTGACTCAATCTGGACGAAATTGTAAAAGAGGCTCTAGAATTTGATGTTTTAAGTGATGAGGAGCTGCAGGTAGTTGATGAGACTGAGATTGAGGATGTTATAGCAAAATAGTATCTAGAGTGCACTAACCACGAGGAAATGTGATACCCAACTTGGGTGATACTTTTGGCAGTGCTACATTTGAGAAGCTGGATGAAATGGAGAAGGAAAAGGAAAAGGATGAAAACCAAGCCCAATCCTCTAATGCAAATGTTGATATCAAGAAGGCTAAATGGGCAGCTTGTTTTGCTAAAATAAGAGCCCAGCGCACGACTCCAAACCAAAATGCCTACACCAAACTCTAGAAAGTCAAGAAACATCAGAAGGTGTCGGGCAAGATCATAGCATGGGCTTATTTTGAAGATTTGAATGTCTATGCTGTAAAGAGAGAAAAGGGGATTGAGTACGTCAGATATCCACATGATCTGAAGACTCTTCCTGGTTTGAGCTCAACGATTAGCATGTTTAGATCTACTGTATGCTAATCAAGAAAGATTTCAGGATGGTTTGAAGCTACATTGAAGAAAGAATGCCACACGAAGTGGGTAAACTTCAAAGTACATCAGTAGATTTGAAATGGACCCTATATCTGGGAAGCTCAAAGTAGTGCTGAAGTGGAGTCCTCCACGCATGATGTCAAAGATTCCCTTATGGGAAATACTTCAGGACTTCACTCACATTTCAAATGGTGGTATTATGATTGGAGGATGGGTGAAGCGGTCATAGTTCTGAATAGAGAGGGCAAAATGGAAACTATCAGGGTATTTGACCCAATGTGGCTTACCAACTCGTCAGCTGAAGATGTCTACACTCTATTCAAGTGGCCACTGTTCTATGACACGCAAGATATTGTACAAGCTCTCTAATTCCAAAATGTGATACGGCTCTACTTTGTGTTTGAAATACACACAGGAGTCACAAGGCAGGAGAAGTACAAGAAGTTTGAAGAGCATATAAAGGATGTCAGACAATAGAGTAAACTAGGTCCAAGAGGGAGTTTGTTGATACATATGTCCCTAGTTTGTGTGCTTAATGTAAAAGTCTGTCATGGGTTACATATGTGTAAAGAAACGATGTAATGATATATGATTTGTGCTTTGATGTTAATGTATCTTTAATTCATATATATGAACTTATTATATACGTTTGAAGTTGTTGTATGATTATTAATGCTAATGGGCCATAGTTATGGACCATACCCATGAAGACATCATGCTAATCAACCAGTCGCACAACTGAACCAGGAGACTCGATCATACTTACGACTGAGACATGAGAATGACTCAGTCGCATGACTGAACCTTCAGTCATGCGTATGAATCAGTCGCATGGGTCAGTTGCATGAGTGAACCATGCTAATGGTTCAGTCGCACAAATGAACACTTCAAACCTATAAATACCACTTAATTCGTGGAAAACCGAGACTTTTGACACTTATATCCTATACCCTCATAACCTAGCCGTCAAGAGCATCCAGAACGCATATTCCAACTTCATAATTTGCATCTGATCTTTTTCTACTCAATCTTAAAGTATCTTTAATCATTAGATTGATCGAGTTTGCGTTCTCACTGATTGGATCACCAATAAAATAGGATTTTGGACTATTTTATTAGGTTTCACGCATAATTAGTTAGTACTCCGTATGTACACGAGCCTGACATTCTTCTTGTCCGAACATCTAATCATCATAGATGTTGTCTAGAACTGGCATATGAGGTGAATAGTGAGGACTTTCTCAACCGACCCTAACTCAAACAACACCACTACAAGAAGCTCCAACTACCATCTCTCAGCCTGAAACTTCCATCCAAGAACTTCCAAGGTCTAGCACTTCCGAAGATGTCAAAGGAAAGAGGAAGATGAATGAGGAAAAGCTTCAATATGAAGCTAGGTTAGAAAAACTTAAGAGGAAAGGTAGACTCCTAACTGGGAAGTTGCTAGCTCAAAGTAGCAAAGCAATTGTAGCTAAACAGGAGGCTATCAACAACTGAAAAAGGGTGAAGATCATTAATAAACTTATCAAGCTTGGTGTTGTTTGTTAACATGTGGTCTTGCTACCACTACAGGAGTTAACTGAGTTAGAAAATGCAACCCTACTGCTGATTGAACAAAGGGAAGAAGCAGGAACGCTGGCCTTAGAGGAGGAAAGAGAGAGGAAAAAAATGGAAGCTGATAGCAACTCAGGAGGGAAAGGATAACTTTCCTAACCTCCAGGGGTTTCTATCTAAAAGAAAAGTCTCCTAATGATAATGATACGATCTTATGGCACTTCAACAAAGAGCAAGATCAATTGGAGAAAGAGAGAAAGAAAGCCACAAGAGAAAAACTGAGGGAGAAGAAGAAGAAAGAAGAAGAAGCAGGACTTGCTGCTACCTAGAAGATAGGTGATAAGGCCTGGATGAGGGACTATCTCCAGGCTCATGGCTTCTCTGGTAGGCAGCTGGATATGTCTGTGAAGACCTTGCAGTGTATTGTTAGTGAAATCAAGGCTGACAACGCTTAGGAAGAAGGAAAGAGATGTACAGAAGAGTACAAGGGACGAGTTTCTTATCCCCTCCACAACCACACCCTCAACCTGAACCTAACCCCTTCTTTTTCCCTATTAAAACTGAACCAACCTCTGAGCCTTTCACCCCTTAACCCGTATCATTAACGTTACCCACTTCGTCACTCACTCAATCCAAACAACCACCACAACTACCCATCCTCAAACCTAAAACCTTACCCAGAAGCCAAACCTCTCCTACCAAACAACCACCCAAGTCATCCTCTTATTCATCAAAACATCTATCCTTAGAGGAGTTCAAGGAGATTAAGATGAAGTGCACCAAGTGTACAACTTTGAGCAACATCTCTTATGAGAAGGAGTCTTTCAAATTGACTTTTGTTGAAGGCTCCATGTTCCCTCATAATAGATCATTTCCTTGATCTGCCTAGAGGAACATTGGACCAAGCTACAAAAGTCCTTGGCCTCAACTCTAATTCTCGAATCGGTGATGAGAAGAAGCTAAGAAGAAAGCTGGTGACTCTGTTAGATACAAAGAAAGGTGACAAGGTTCCTAGTTAGCCCCTTGTACCAAGGAAGAAGATTATCTAGTGGAGGTTCGAAGACTCTTCTAACAATTTTATTATTGAGAGAGAGAATGGAAACATGCTCAATACCTCCTCTCTGATACACATAAGCAGATTTGACATAGCTGAGCTAGCAGAAAAGCCATTCTCCAACCCGTCCAACTCTGAGATAACTGCTCATATCAGGAATCATCTCAGTAGCCTTCATCTAGCCGAGCTAACTACAAGGTCCATGATGAAGAGGAGATGAAACTGAGAGAGGAAGAGGAAATGAAAGGATCAACAACCAAAGGCAAAGCCTTTCTCCAAATGGTTGAAGGTTCCAACCTTGAATCCATAGTTAGATGGGAGTATGACTGCAACTCCCATTAACTAACTCTCTTCAGGGGGCACAACAAAGGGTACATGTCATTTAGAGTGATACACTGGATCTCCAATCCACTAATGACTTGTACAAACTTCTTAGCACAACTTTAGGGAAGAAAAAATAAACGAACAAACATCTTCTGTCCGTGGTGCTGAAGGTTTTGAGAAGCAGGAAGAAGTGAGGTTTTGGTATTATCAGCCTAAGGGGACTTTGTTGGATGTAGAAAGGCTGGTGCAACCAAAACCAAACACTTAGACTATTTGGTACAACTAATAAAGGACTTCCGAAGATAAGAGTGGAACTTCCAAAGACAAATGGAGTTCTTCCGAAGTCAAGTGCAAGATCAACTTCCGAAGGAAAACCCAACTTCCAAAGACAAAGTCTCTGCTCTTCCGTAGCTCTAGCACTTAGAAGAAATGATTACTACAACTTTTGAGGTATGAAATCCCAAGGAAGCCTTATAAGAAGTAATGACTTCCGAAGTATAAGTGTCTTCGGAAGAACAAGTTCTTTCGAAACCAGATAACCTTCAGAAGTAGCTACAATGAGCCAGTGGACATAACTATGGTCCTTCTGACACTCCGCTGAAGACCTCTAATATACTACATGGAGTTTTCTGTAAAATCCATTTAGTTGACCATACTTTATTCCACTGTTCACCTTTATCAGATAGTACAGTTGGCAACTTTAGTTGGTGACAAAAAGTAAGTCAAGGACATGTCATGACTACCGTATCTTAGATAATACTTTAAGACATTGTAACTTATGTATACCGCTTGTAAGAGTATTGTAATACTATGAGTTGAAAAATAATATATTCAAGTATCTTGAAAAACTATTCTCTTATTTTTGCTTTGATTTACTTAGTATATTATCATCAAATCTTAGAAGGATTCTGCTTCATCAGAAACCCGAATCTTACTTATTGAGTTTGAGAGAAAATACTTGTGTTGAGTACAAAAACCGATCTAGCACTACGGTACACCCTATGTATAAACACTAACGGTAAATTTAATATGATTTGTCTTAGGAGACCCCCATTCTATGATATTATTTGAAGATAAGACTATTTACGTTCTTGTTTTAACCACTATGGATACCTTTAAGACATTTTAGTTCTTATCAAAGAAGATGAAGATAACAAAAATCTATCATTTGACTTTCATTAACTTGTTTTAATTCTATTCTTTCCTTTTAGCCTAACACCGGATTAGAATTTTAATCTTAATGAATGGCAATGTAACAAAGTATGAATATCTTGTGATAGAAAATTCATATGCGTTGTTTAGACGTAAATCTAGTTTCCCAACTAAACCATTGAGTAATTATAACTAATCATTTCTCGTGTCTAAATCTAGACTATCTTTGTCCTAATCGATCTTGAACCATATGTACACGTTACGGACTGAAAGTCCTAATGATCATGCCATTTCTTAGTATTCTGTACCTTGTAGTATAAGATATAGAGTTACCATCACTATATGTTCTAGTCTATGACTCAGTTTTGTTATGTATATGTGTATCTAAGGTACCAATGCGATTGAGTAATATGAATTTTAACAACTTATCTCATGGAATCCTAGTCTAATCTTATGTATCAAATTCAGCTTTACAATAAAATTTAGATATATATGCTCAAGATAATTATACTTGTACAAGATTAATTCTTCTCTTATAAACATAGTGTTCTTGATAAACGATTTCTTGCATGCTTGTGATTTTGTCTTGGCAATGTGTGAGAACTTTGTTCAACAAGGCTTAAACCACCCCTTTCTTTCTTTTTATGTTAGATAGAGATTACCAAAAAGAAGAAGGAGAGAGTGAGAGAGAGAGAGAGCGCTTTGAGAACAAGCAAAATGTAAAGCTTTTATACACTTAGTTACTATTAAAATTTAGATTTAACACATGATTTTTGCATAGAAAATTTTCTACAGTTAACATTAGTATTAAAGCTTAAACATTTACGTGTTGCTGCATGCTCTTGACATGAATACATCATTTTCCAACGTTTATTAATAGCTCTTCAAAGGTTAATTTAAAATCCCTATTTTGTGTGTTTTCTAACTATTTTTGGTTATGCGTGTGTAAACAAAATGTTTATGTTCATAAATTTAGCATATTTTGTGAGAAAGTTGGTTGCTTGATTTATAAAATTACCAGAGTTCATATTTATAGCGTCTTATAATGTATGCAGGTCAACATACATGTGAAGAACCCTAAAATATGCTCATATCTATCAAAAGATTCAAAATTAGATATGAAAAGTTAGTTTATGAATAACAATAACATCAAAAATAGGTAAATGTGCCTCCACAAGTATCTCTGTACTGTAGTAAGTAATCTAGAACCTCTATAATTGATAATGTACCTCAAACTTTTGTAGACACTTTGAATATTTTAATCTCTACTCAACGAGTGTCACAAACTTCATAATTGACTTATAATCTTTGCAACTAGTTACACTTAGCTATTTTAGAGTCAAAGTGTGCCCCCATAAGCTATATAACTGACCAATGTTCGTATATATCTATTGATACTTTCAATAAATATCACTGCGCAAGTTTTGTAAGTAACATAACCTTCATAAGTGAATGTTCACACAATTTTATACTTAATAATTTCATAGCCAAGATTGTCCCTTTAAGTTCTTATAACATTGCTTAATAGACCCCACACACTAGACAATACTTTTATAATTTCTCATTGTTAAAGCTTCATGAGTGTCCATAACCCTTACAAGTTGACCCTTTGCATTTGGTTACACTAAAACCAATTCACAGACAAATATAGCTACCGTAAGTGCCTATACCAAACCTTCCACACATATACCCTTCGCACCTAGACCCTTCACACTTAACTACACTTAGTCATTTCATTGATCATAAAATCCCCATAACTAATTCATAGACTCTTAAACTACCAATATGCCTTTTCAACTCCCAACACTTAATTAACCTTGAACGGACTTAGAATATTTTACACCTACCCAGTTCAAGCATCCGTATTTAATCGTACACTTAGATTGTCGTTGTTCTTTAATGCTACTCTTACTATTAGTTAAAGATCAATGCTGCTAATGTAAATCAAAGAGGCATTATATGTCAATGCTATTCAAGGTTAATACACATAGTGTTATAATCCTAATGTAGGTTTATTTAAAGTTATATGAATTTTCTACAGAGGCTAATAATAGGGTTAACTTATCATTTGAGTCTTTTTTACAAGCCAATCACTAGATTGCTTAGCTTCGTGCAAACATATGAATAGAGTCTTTCTTCGTATATGTATGTAACTTGGGTCTTTCCTCATACATGTCTGACACTAGAGTGTTAACTCATGAAAACATGTCACTAGAGTCTTGGTTTAGAAAATCATGTCACTAGTGTCTTAGCTTGTCCAATCATATGACATGAATCTGTGCTTGCACATCATCGGACTGCTTAACTTTATGCAAAGAAAGTCACTGGAGTCTTGTACTAGTACCAGCATGTAGCATAGATTTTAACATACCTGGTTACAAGTTAGTATGGCTAAGGTATATAACAGTTTGCTATGGTATCATAGATATCACTTTTAGAGTATTAAATGATTAACAAAGTACATATAGTTATGTTAAGAAAAAGAAAAACTAGCACTCACTCAACAATTCCAATTTTTTAATATGTATGTAAAGAAAATCAAAGTCGAGCTAAGTGGTTGTGGATGACACGAATTTTGAACTTTTGATAAATAAAGATTAGTATCCTAGCTTTGACTTTTTACGTAACACAAAAATGTTTATCTTTCATGTTTCGAACAACATTCTATGCAATGTTAAATGTTCAGAATATTTTTGCTTAAATAGTTAAGAAGATTTTTAGTTCAAGAATTACATAATGATGTGAATCCAAACTATGAGGAGCTTTAGGAATGGGGCCTTATACATTGGTATCAAAGCCATTGTATGAGAGATTCAGGAATTCAATCCCTAATGTCTAAACTTAAATAATAAATGTGACTAATGATAACATAGGCTAGTTTGTGTGGCTTTATGACATGTAATTAAAGTTAAAGCTTAGTGTTTTAATGCTTAAATGTGCATTATATGTGTTTTGCTCCTTAGATGCTTAATGTGTAAAAAGGCAATTGCTTGAGAATTTTGTTGTATATATACAATGTTGCTCATGACATAAATGTTTATCACATGAAGTGTAAGGTCTAATTACAACTAGACAATGCTATTTAAAAGTTACCACACTTATCTTGATCTAGATTATTCCCTTGAATGATCATGTTGGTGCTACATATCTTGTAGGATAGATAAGATATGGCTGGCAAAAAGGTATCTGTTGGTGGTCCTAGAGATGGTGGTGCTGAATAACAAATGCAATTTCACATGCTTAACCTAAGGTAGATAATGAATAGGGGTACGAAGAAGCAAAGTTTACTCTAGAAGCCTTAAACAATATGACTATAAGTAATAAAGTCCATTAGACCATGTAGGCGACTATGATGTCTATTCTACCTAAATCTTTGGAAGCAGTTGGGAAGGAATGGAAAGTGGATCTAAAAGTAACTATAGCAAAGGAAACGAAAGATGGCTAAGACAAAAACACTTCAGCTTGGAATTATTGATGATAAGGGCATCGACATAGAGTATTCAAAGGGTGTACCTACAAATGTAGTCACCATTTATCGATTTTTTGTTGAGACGATATTAATAACTAATATTATTTAGTGACAAGATGATCAAACTATCAAGTTTGCTGCTCACTCATCCCTTTTAGAAGCACCACACGAGTGGACCGTCGTTTGAATAAAATAATGGCATGCAAAGAAGATAATGTCAGAAGATTCAAAGAAGCTAGCAATTTGGAAATTATACCTAAAAATTAAATTCGACAGGGCGAAGTGTAAATTCTTGAAGCTGAAAGCCGGTGGCATGACTAATCACCAGCATAAATTAAAGTTTAGGTGTTATGTTCCAAGATTACCATGAAGAGATTGTACTTATGGTGAAGTCGCACCGAGCTACAACATTTGAATATGTGGTGGAAATATTTGGGATTATTTATAATGACATGGTAGAAGAGGAAGTTGTTATTTTTGGAACCCAAGATGAAATGGCTTGTATTGTCAAAGAAGTACGAGAAGTCCAATGAAAGTTACTTAGAGAAGAGAGTCATTGTGCAAGAGGCGGATGTATGCAAGAAATCAAACATGATACATTTCAAGGAGTGTAGAAGTGGCATAAACTAATGTTGTTGATGTGGACAAAAAGGCACTATCCTTGGAATCCGTGAAAGGCCATAATGTTATAGGTGTGATAAAGTTGGTCATTTCTACGAGAATACAAGAAGCGAAAAACTGGAAATGGAGGACCGAGTAAGAATTCTAAGAGGAAAAAAATGATAAGTCCAAGGCCTAAAACATGACAAATGAGGAGAGAAAGATTGATTAGATTATAATGTTAGGTAACTTCTTAATAAACCATGTTTTTGCATCTATACAATATGATTCTGGTTCTAAGAGGATAAAAAATACATTTGAAGTAAACATTTACATCGGAAAGTCCACTAGACTAATAGAAGCATTAGATGAATGCTATTTAGAACTTGAGAGCCATAGATTTCCTGCTAGACTATTTATTATGACCCTAGGAGGTTTAGATGTCATGTTGGGAATGGATTGGCTAGCCAATCAGATGGCCACCCTGGTTTGTTACAGATATATGATCCATTTGGATGCACTCGATGGTAGTCTAGTCTCAGTCTTTAGTGACAAAGTTTGTTACATCCCAAAAATTATTAGAATGATGTAGGTCAAGATGTTCATGAAACAATCATCTGATGCCTAGTTAGAATATGTTAAGGCCTTAATTGTTGCAACTAAAATATTAGAAGGTGCTAGTAGTGTGTCACTTCCTAGATGTGTTTAAGGATCATCTAAGAGCACCATCAAAATAAGAAATAAAGTTTCAACTTGACTTTATACTAGAAACTTAGCTTGTCTCTAAGGAACCATATTATTTGAATCCTTTATAGATGAAACAACTAATGTCTCAACTTTATATATTCTAGATAAGGATTACATTAGACCTAACATGTCAAGATGGGGTGCTCCGGTTTGGTTCATAGAAAAGAAAGATGGAAGCTAGCAGAATCAAGAATTAAAGAAGCTCATAGTGAAGAACAAGTATGAACTACGAAGGATCGATGATCTTATTGACAAACTACAAGGAACATGTTGGTTGTTAAGGATTAATTTAAGGTGAAGTTACCATCAACTAAAATTATAAGAACATGTAATTCCAAAGACAACATCCAAAATATTACGGACATTATGAGTTCCATAATTTTATTTAGATTGATTAACACCCCTACAATTATCATGGACCTAATGAATCAAGCGTGCCGACTAATACTTGAGATAGCATGATAGTGTTCATTGACGATATCTTGAAGAACTCAAAAAACGAGAATGAACGTGAAGATCATGTATAGGTTGGACTCACTTTAGTTTAGATTTTGTATATATTCTTTTGCAATAGGATTAATGTTAGTATACTTTTGTTTGTTGTTTATTTTGTTTATTTTTGCTGCCCGTCGAAACTATGAGCGAAACTGTAGTTTCACTCTTAGTGAGCTGTTTGTTTCACCTGGCGAAACTATTGTTTCTGCCGGACGAATCTATTGTTTTGGCAACATACTTTCGCTGACAGCGAAACTATCAGCGAAAATATGACTTGTATATATAGTTTTGATCTTGCTCATTGTTGGGCATCCTTACAAAACCCTAATCAAATATTTGTGTTGCAAGAGACCTCTGTAAGCTGTGATTCTACTGAAACATATTTGAGCTTTGTTTTATTGATTGTATTGGATCCTTGATTGTTATATTTGAATACTTTGTGGTTGTGATCATTCATCTTCATCTTCATTGTTTGGATATTGTTTAAGATATTGATCGATTGAACATATCTATTGTACTATAAAACGTTCAAATGGACTAACAAAATGGTATCAGAGCCTTAGTGCTCTTGATTGTTTGAAGTTTTGATTGTTTGTTCAAATATCATTATATCATCAATTCAGGACCAAATTTGAATGTATTTGATATATAATTTGATTGAATTTGGCTTGTTATGGGTTGGGAAAACTCTGTTAATCATCAGATCTCAAATCGATTGAGATTTAGGTGATTTCAGATTGATTTCATGTTGAAAAGCCTTTTAGATTCATCCAGCGAAACTGCATCTTCTTCCAGCGAAACTGCATTATCTTCCAACGAAACTACAAGTGTTTTACACATTGTAGTTGTTTTCAGCATCCCTGCGAAAGTAGTGATTTTGAACAAAAGTTCAACAGTGCTTGTGTGCATATTATAAGCAAAATTGTTGTCGAAAGTATCATTGAACGAAAGTTCAAGCTTGTTTCATGCGAAATTGTCAACAAAACTAAGTTGTCTCAAGCATTTGTCTAGCGAAACTGCTGCTGAAATTCCCAGCGAAACTACTGTCAGCCCTGCGAAACTAGTCTACATTGTGAAACAATCTTTCTCCATGAAAGTAGCTCAACGAAACAAGCTATTTTCTGCAAAATTACGATTTCTTCAGCGAAACTAGAATGTCAAAGATGACTTCTCTCACCCTTGCCGATTTAGAAAGTGTGGCTCCTAACCGACCTTCGAGAATCATAAATGGAGACAACTTTGAAGATTGGAAGCAATGTCTCAAAGCCTTCTTCTTCTACACAGACCACAACGAATGGGAATCTATCATCTCTATGTGCACATACTGACTGGGTAAGTAAGATTGAGATTCTTACTAAGAATCGAATATGGTAATCAAGTCAATGATTGAATGGCAGAAACAAACAATCAAGGAACATTCAATGCAAGAATTATACTCATAAATGCTTTTGTATAATATATATGAAAGTTGATTGATTATAGAGAATAAATGACAACAAAAATTATTTATCTATTAGCCGTCACCTCATGTACGAGGTTATCTACTCTATTTAATGGCAGACAAGATTCCTTTCATAAAATGACTAAACTACCCCTGACCTATTACATCAAAACTTGTCTAAGTCTTGATCCGCATCTTTGCTTGTTCATCCGCATTGACAAATGCGGATGACTTAACTTGATTAGAAATTTCTTCACCTGATCATCGGCATTAGTATGTTGGACATCCGGATTGGTTAACGTGGGTGAACAAATACTTATGCGCATTTGTTTGGTCATCCGCATTTGTCAAATGCGGATGAGCAAAGTCTTATCCGCATTGATTCTTGGTCTTCCGCATTTATCAGTGTAGAAGAACAAATAGTTGTCCATATTTGTTTTATGTCTTCCGCATTGACAAATGCGGAAGACTATACATGGTTTTTCATGAGCAGGATCTTCATCCGCATTTCTTCTTGGACTTATGGGATTCCAGCAAAGCAATCATTAAATCACCCATTGAATTGGCATGTATGATCCTTTCAGGGTGTAACAATACTCCCCCTAAGGATTATACAACCTATTTTCTTTAATGTTTGGGAGGACATTGATGTTGTGAGGATTCTGTTGGGTCTTGTGGAGGTAGTAAAAATGAAGCTTTAGTTGGATCCAGAATGGCTTTAATCATGTTGACAAAATCTATTGCTTCAGACATTCTGTCCCTACTTAGCACAAGTATATTCATTTTGCTCATATTGTAGATGGCTTCTATCGGTAACTTCTTCAAAGAAATAGGTTCCCAAATAGAAATAGTAGAGAGACCATCTCTATGAATCAGTAAGCTTCCACCCACATCTACCTCAAGTTTGACAATGTTCCCAAGTTGCAATGGTGTTTTCTTTTTCTTTCTTCTGTCTCTTTTGGTATTGATACGATCATAAGCCAATTTTAGCAACTTGATGCACTTTAGGAAGAAGTGCATATCTTGTTCACCCAGCTTATTGTTTATTTCCCTGAAGTGTCTGATATAGATATAGTGAATGCAGGATACATCAAGCAACCTTACTTTATATCCACTAAACAGCCTTATTTCAGCACCCTCCTTTCCTCCCCACATTCTTTCAATCACCATCTCATAATTTTTTTCATCATAGTACACATTTGAGATGGGTGTGGAGGAATGAGTACCAGACACCATTTTTCTCTTCAAAGATTGTGTTGGTTTCACCTTCAACTCAGGAAACACAACTTCTTTTGCTTGCATTTTCTTCTTCTTCTCAAGGGGATTTATAAAAGATATATCTTTTCTCATGCATATTGTTTTTAATGAATTGAAATTTTCAGTCCTTTTGAACATTTTGAGTATGTTTTCAAATTCATATCCCCTGAACATAGCTGTGTGATTAAATAGTTCCAGTTGATCTAGTTCATTTAAGTCATGGATCTCTAGGGCATTTACAAGAGCTGAGTACTCTTTAAAGAATTGGACCAGCCCAGAGATCCTTTTCACCATGAACATGTTCCACATGCTGTCATACTTCCAAGAAATTATTTTCTGATCAATTTTTCCTTTGGGAGTAGACAACCCTCTGATTAACTCAGCAGTTGTTAATCCTTCTTGTAGTTTTAACTGAGAGGGTTCTGCAAACCATTCAGGGTATTTGTGAACTACATGAGCCAACAATTCTTGATCTTTCTGGTTTAGCATCATGTCTTGAGCAGTTACTATAGATCTTGGCTTCTTGTTTAGGATTTCTTCTTCTAAAAGCTTGAGTATATCTTTCGTTTCATTAACGATTTGAAGAGTAGTAGCCTCTAATGAGTTTGTTTTCATATTCCCGATCTTCTTTCTTGTGAATCCTTGACTTGAAAGATAACCCTTTATTTCCTTATATGACATGCTATGAGGATCAGGAAATAGTGGATTAGGAGTTGGCGTTGATTTCTTCATGGTTGATAGTTTAGGCAGAGGAGCCTATCTTGAAAATAATCTTTCATACTTAGTTATGGTTGATTTCTTCATAGCAGACACTTTTAGCACATGAACATCTTGGTGACTGATTTTCATACTCAGTTTCTAAGTTTGGATCCAATAGCTTATTCACCTTTTCTTCTTCTTCCTTCATTCCTTCATATGTCATACCAAAGACTACATCTGGATCATACCCGTGATTGATAAAAAACATTGCTTTTATCATAAGGTCATCAGTTTGGGCCTTTGACACCATTTCTTCCACTGGTTGTTCTGTTTTAATAGGACTATCCATATGAACATCCTTTTCAGCATCATACCCTCCAGCTATCTCTCCTTCTTCCATATCAATAGTACCAGCTTGTTTCTTTAATTGAGCTTCAGCCTGCTCATGTTCTTCAAGAAATTCAGCTATAGCAGCCAAGCTTCTGGGGTCATCTTTCTTATTTTTCTTCACACTCTCTTCTTCAACCATTCGTCTTTTGCCCTTAGCCTTTTTAGCTAGTTATTTCCTCTTTCTGGAGTATGTTTAAAGTTGTGAATTTGAAGTTTTAGCCTTCTCCATCTCTTCAGGCAATTTTTCAGCCTCCTTTTGTGTGTTTTCTTGATCATCATCCTCTTATTTTGTTTCTTTTTCATTCTTTTCTTTTTCTTTTTCACACAATTCTCTTATAATTTCTTTTTGTTTCTCAAATAGTGCCACAGCAGGTACAATCTGCATACTTAACTCTTTCTCCAATGGAACTGGAGATTGAGGAATGACTACAATAGGTTTGGAGTTGGCCCTTTGGTCTACAACAAAATCCCAAAAATCTTCATCTATTGTGAATTCTTCAGAAGTAAAGCTATCCATAGCACTGATTAATTATTCAAATTCATCTTCCTTAGTTTCAGTAGCCTCTGATTGCCTAGAATAAACCACCATTTCTAAGCTTTGTTCCTCATTCTTTGTTTGGCTTTCATCTTCTCCTTGTTCATCATTCTCAAAGGAAGATTGTTCATCATCAATAATTTTTCTTCATCAATTTGTTTTCTCCAGCAATTTTTTTTTCTCCAGCCATTGCACTTTGTTGAATTTCAATTAGCATTTCAAGTTCAGAGATCCTTTTATTTTGACTTTCAACTTGACTTTGAAGATTGTAGATGATTTCAGCTTGTTCTTCAATAATGTTTTCTTGCTCTTCCATAGCTATAGTCTGAATCGCAAGAGTATCAACATGGCCACTCACTTATTCTTTTGAATGGTTCAGGGCAGCATTCAAATAGTCAATTTCTTTCTCTTACTCTTTCTTTTCAGCTTCATACTTTTCTTTTAGTTCTTTTAATTCATGCTCCTTTTCATCAAGCTCTAGAATCCTGTCATCATTGATTTTAGCTCTCCTATTTAGTATTCTTTTCATCCTTTCCATATTTTGTAGGAGCTCAGATATCAACTCATCCTTTTCACCAGGCCTGTTTATATTAGATTCAGCAAAGCTTTCTGAGGGAGTAGTCTCAGAAGTTACTCTCTTTACAGGAATTTGAGCATGTTGATCCTCCTCATCTGAAGATGATTTGGATGCTTTAGAGGTGCTAGTTGAGTCTCTAAATTCAGTTAGGTTATCATGGGTGGGCAATGGTTGGTATGGTGATGTTGGTGAGTGATGAGGTGGTGATATTGGTGATTGATGAGTGGTGATATTGGTGATGGTTGTAGGGTTGTTTGTGGTGTTGGTTGTGATGTTGGTTGTGGTGATGGTTGTGGTGATGGTTGTGGTGATGGTTGTGGTGTTGGTTGTGGTGATGGTTGTGGTGTTGGTTGTGGTGATGGTTGTGGTGTTGTTTGCGGTGATGGTTGTGGTGATGGTGTGGTGTTGGTTATGCTGATGGTTGTTGTGATGGTTATGGTGTTGGTTGTGCAGCTTGTTCATCAGCAGCCTGTTCTTGTCCTTGATTTATCTTTTGAATCATCCAAGGAAGAAGAGGTGAGTGAGCTCCACTGTAAAAGTTTTTGGTTCCCTCTTCTTAATGTACTTGTATGATCTTTCATCATAATGAGGAATATCAAGCACTGGTCCCTCAGTAGCAATATCTGGAAATGCTTCATTTGTCATGCACTGGATGAATCTTGGATACATCAAGAACTTGTATCTTCTCCCCTCTTGTATGTTTGAAGTCAGGCCATTAAAAACATAGGGAGACATATTGAATGGCCTGTTTGTACAGAGAGCAGATATTGGTGAGGAAGTGGTGATTGGAATATCATTCCATCCTATTTTTCTCTTGGATAAGTAGTGCTGAAACATGTGGATTACAAATCTCCAAGGCAGATCAACCAATCCTTTAACAATTTGTTTAGCTTCAAATCCTCCTTCATAACCATTCCCAGCAAAGAATGTGGTTACTACATCATCATCCAGCTTTAGAGGTGCATTAGCATCATCACCAAAATGCAAACATCTTCTAACAGAATCTTCAGTTATGCTCAGAGTGTGATCATTGTCAATTCTTCGAGATAGAGTTCTAACACCATCTGCTTCAATTACCTCAGCTGAATTCCAAAAACCTAATGAGATTCTCATAGATGGTGGGTCTAACAGTGATAGCATAAGCTACCCTAGTTGTAGAGATGAATCTGATGATATCTCTGAGTCCCTCAGCTTCTGGCACATCAGGGTTTAAATAACCGCTGACATGTGTTACGGAGCTTGCTCCATGAAAGGTTTGCCATATAATCTGCATAAAAGACATGTGTGTAAGTTTTAATGAGAATTCATTAGTATTGTTTATCATTTTAACATTAAATGGTCAAAGATGAACTTTTGACATTACTGTATCATTGTTATCACATTAAATGGTGAATTTGTTGTTCAACAATCAAAGTTTCTATGTTTGAACCATTTATTAGATGTTATTTCATTGCTTTGTTACACATTTTCATTTTTCATCAAGCTTTCTTCTTGCACCAAACATGACTATAAAGGTTTTCATGATGATTAAAAGTTCTATTAGTTTGCATGTTCATTGAAGTTGAAAAGGTGTATTATATTACATCAATAAATCGAATTTTTGTGTCCTTCATTATCATTTGGTTCTTTTTTTGATTTAGGTTTAACAGTCCAAAAGTTGGGTCTTGATGAAATTTTTGGAAATTTCACCTTGTTTTTGATGCAACTGTAGTTTCAGAATCAATAACAAGAACATGTTGAGTAGAATCACACAAAAATGTTTGGATGTTTATGATGAAGATGATCGAAGTGGGTGTACTGTGTATTTGCGCTTGTCTCACTATGAAGTCTCTAAAATTTGAAAAATATTAAATGACCCGTTTAAATTCCTTTAAATAGTCAAATAATGCATTCTAAAAGATTTTACAAGTTTAAGAGCAAACGCGGTCATCACTGTAGCAAATGCGGAAGTGTAAATTTTTTACTTTTGGTCATCCGCATTTGTTAACTATAGCAAATGCGGAAGACAAAAATTCAGACTTTGACTACCCGCATTTGTTCACTGTTCTAAATGCAGAATTTTGTTACTTCTGTTTTCTTCTATCCGCATTTGTACGCTATTGATAATGCAGAAGAACTAAGTTCATCAGCTTTTATTCACTGTAACAAATGCGGTTGAAAAAACTTATTCAACATTGCTCAGTGTAGCAAATGCGGTTGAATGAAATTTGTCAGCATTTGCTCACTGTAGCAAATGCTGAAGATCTGACTGTTAGCATTTGTTAACTGTAGCAAATGTGATAGAATAAAATCCACATTTACTTGATCATCATTCATTGACAAGAGATTGATCACTTAATTATTTCTACTTCATCATACATGAGCATTGAAGATGTGTATCCACAAATGCGGATGAGTAAAACAAATGCGGAAGTGTAAATTTCATCCGTATTAGAAATGCGGTTGAACACTTAAAAGTTTTTCCACATTGACTAATGCGGTTGAACACTTGAAAATTATTTTATCCGCATTGACAAATGCGGTAGAACAATTTTGTTTCGCATAGGTTTTAACACTTCAAAATTTCATGCATACTTGTAAAACACTAATACGGTAGAGTAAAATCATTGACCGCATTAGTTTCACTTGAAATTATAAAGCTACGCGCATTGGTTATAAGCATGGGTTACCTTCACCCGCATTAACCAATGCACTTACCTGCATTAACTTTTGAACTTAATCATAAGTTAATGTGACTGAATTGACTTTTCATATTATGAAGTCTTGTCCTTGATTGATTTTTCTTATGAAGTTGACAATTAAAATTGTCAATTCTTGCTTGGATTTACTTGTATGTCATAAGTGATACAAGTTTCCCCATTTTGAATGATCTTGGGCTTTTTATGCTTCCAAGAATCTGCATAAGCTGATATACAATGGTATAACTTTTTGCAACAACACCAAAATTCTTTTTGTTTTGTTTTGAAAGTAAGTTAAGCTAGTAAACAAAAATATGGACTTACTCAAAAATTTTAAATTACTCCCCTAAAGTTTATATACACATTTGGATAGAAACTTTAAAGATTTAAAAAAATTTGAATTTTATTATGATTATTAATAATGAAGAGAATTATATCTTTTGTTTGGATCATATCAGTCTTACATTACACATGTGCATCCTTATGATTAAATGGACATGTTTATGAACTTGATGATTGAAGGTATGTTTGTCCTCTTACTCATACCAGGTTGATATTTTGATGCAAATGATTTTTATCATGTTTTTGGTTGATTTAATTATTCAATGTGTACCTCACACACACAAGCATGGAATGATCAACCATCCTTATACAATGCATGGTAGAACTTTTTCATAACTTTTCTTACCAGGTTACTTAAGTTATGAGAACTCATTTTCACTGATCCTGATTAGGATTCTTTTACTTTAATCCTTTTCATAATGATAATCATTGGGATTGTTTTCACTTCACTTTGGAAGGTGATCAATGATGAGATTCTTTTGTTCATTCACTTGGAATGTATTGCTGTTGTAGATTCATTCAATTTGGATGTGTTCCTCATTGGGAATGTTTTGGATCAGGACATCTGCACTATGTGCATGTTTCATCAAGTCTTTGCTCAGCAAAACAAAGATGAAACTAATGTAGGTGAAAGAGATTCATATAGTATCATTACCTGGTGTGTTTAGGTTACTACACACAAATACACTTAGATAAGCCAATACATACCTATATTTTGTGATGAGTGTTTTACTATTAAATAAGATTTTGATTCATCACTGCATGTATCTTCTCTATCAAGTTGAGCCTACCAACATATCTGGTAAGTCATGATAGTCTTGCAATTTTTGAAATTAAGCACAGTGAATGATAAAATGACTGTAATTATATCATTTCCCAAGATTTTTTCTTCATCAAAATTGATTTCTTTTTATGGTTTTCTCATGTTTTTAATGTTTTTGATGTTTTTCATGGTGTTACTCAAGGTTAATCATGCCAATTCACTGAACGAGGATTTCAAACTACTAGGTTCAAATGCCTTGGTAAATAAATCAGCTAATTGATTTTCAGTTGGTACTTGAATCAATTTCATTAATCCCTTTTCAGCACAATCTCTAAAAAAGTAATATCTAATTTCAATATGTATAGTTTTTGAGTGCTGAACTGGATTATTAGTTATGAAAACAGCTGGTGTGTTGTCAAAGTAAATTGGCGTGTTCAAGAAGCTAAAACCATAATCAAGCATCTAGTTTTGAATCCAGAGTACTTGACAACAACAAGCCTACCAACATGTGTCTGGGACCAAGAAATTGAAACCACCAGAGGAGGATTTTCTGTTGAAGTTGCATCCTCCATAATCACTGTCTATGAAGGCATAGAGATTAAATTCTCCATCATTTGGATACCATAACCAAGAGCTGGTTTGCCCTTTAGATATCTGAATATCCTCTTCACTACATTCACATGTGATTCTTTTGGACCAGCTTGATATCTGGCACACACAAAAACACCAAACATAATGTCAGGCCTACTGGCTGTTAGATACATAAGTGAACCGATCATTGATGGATAGTGAGTCGGATCCACTGGTTTGCCTTCAGGATTAGGTCCAATCTTTACTTTAGTATCCACAGGAGTTCTGATAGACTGACAGTCAGCAAAGTGGAATTTCTTCAACATGGTTTCCACATATTTAGTTTGATTAATGAATATTCCATCTACTGTTTGTTGGACTTGCACCCCTAGAAAGAAGGTGAGTTCCCCCATAGCACTCATTTGAAATTTTGAGTGCATAAGGTCTTCAAATTCTTTGCAGAGTTGCTTATTTGTAGAGCCAAATATAATGTCATCCACATAGATGTAGACTAACAGCATATCTTTTCCTCTTGTTCTTCTGAAAAGAGTCTGATCAATCTTTCCTCTTTCATATCCATGTTCAAGAAGAAAGGATGATAGAGTGTCATACCACTTTCTTAGGGCTTGATGAAGACCATACAGAGCTTTTTCAAGCTTGTAAACTCTGTGAGGGAAATCTGGATCTTCAAAGCCAGGTGGTAACCTCACATAGACCTCCACAGCAATCTTTCCATATAGGAAGGCGCACTTTACATCCATTTGATAAAAAGTAAATTTCATGGACGCAGAATATGCTAGAAAGATTCTGATTGCTTCTAGTCTGGCAACAGGAGCAAACACTTTATCATAGTCGATTCGTTCTTCTTGAGTGTATCCCTGTGCCACTAGTCTTGCTTTGTTTTTGATGACGATCCCTCTATCATCATCTTGTTCCTGTACAGCCATTGGTACTGATAGGGTATTGTCCTTCGGGAAAATCTACCTGTTCCATATTTCTTGCTTCTTAATTGAGCAATTCTTCTAGCATTGCTTTAATCCAGCTATTGTCTTGAAGTGCCTCTTTGATGTTCTTGGGTACTGTTTGACACAGAATGCATGAGAACAAACATATGTTTGTAGTACTAGATTTGCTTCTTGTCACCCTCTCATTAAGATCACCAATAATGGTTTCAACTAGATGCTTCTTGTGTCTTCTTGTGGTTGGAATGGAGTCACGAGCAATTGTTACATCAAGATTGGAGACATTCAGTTCATTATGGTTAGAGGCACATTCATCTTGTACTGTTGTTGAATTATGAAGATTGCCAGAGTCTGTTTCAGTTCCTGCTAGAACTTCAGTAGCACTGTGATTGCTTACATCATTTCATGTCCTTTGTGTTTCAACTAGAGGAGTAGGCTGTTTTTGATTTCTAATCTCATTTGACAAATCATCTAAGTGAGATGGTACTAGGCTTGGAACTCCTTCAAAAGAAACACTAAGGTTTGATGACAGTTGTCTCATGGGATAAGCTTGAAGAGGAACATCTTCATTCATGAATTCATCAAATATAAGAGGAATCAATGGAAAATTATCTCTTCTTTCTATAGCTGATGAAGTATCACTTGAATGTATATTTCCTGCATTAGACAAGTGAAATTGATCAAATGATTTTGTAAACGTGTTATTATCAAACAACAAGTCGGGACCATTTGTAGATTGGGAAACGAATGTTCCTTGAATTGAACATGTGTTGATCCATCAATAATGTTTAATCTAGGATTAAACACTCTATAAGCCTTTGAAACAGAAAAATAACCTACAAAGAATCCTTCATTAGACTTGGATAAAAACTTTCTCAAATAGTCTCGGGTGTTTAATATTGAGACAGGACTACCAAATGATTTAAGAAATCCAATGAATGGTTAACTATGAAAGAGTAGTTCATAAGGAGTCATGTTGTTTTCTTTGACAAGTAGAGTTCGATTCTGTACAAAGCACGATGTATTAACCACCTCTGCCCAGAAGGCGATTGGTAGTTTAGCATCGACTAGCATCGTTCTTGCTGCTTCAATTAGTGTTCTATTTCTCCTTTCAGCTACCCCATTGTGTTGAGGAGTTCTAGCTGCGCTAAATTGATGAGCAATGTCTTTGGTTGCACAAAAAGAACTCATACTTTCATTTTGAATTCAGTACCATTATCATTTCTTATTATTTTGACCTTAAGATCGAGTTGATTTTCAATTTTAGTGATAAATTCTTGTATGATTTGGGATGCCTCATTTTTATGAAGTAAGAAGAAAACCCATATGAATCATGAAAAATCATCAATGATCACTAAACAATAATGTTTCTTTCTAATACTCATTACATGAGTTGGTCCAAACAGATCCATGTGAAGTAACTTCAATGGAGTATTGTTAGTGTTCACCAGCTTGGTTTTGTGAGACGATTTATGTTGTTTTCTTTTGAGGCACACTGAACAGTGATCAATAAAATGAAATTCTTTTTGAGGAAGACCAATGGCATGGTTTCCTTTGACCAACTTGTTCGTGTTTTGAAAGTTTGTGTGCCCCAAACGTCTATGCCAAAGCTGTGACTCATCAAATGATGCTTTTGACAAAAGACATGTTTCTTGTTTAGGTGATGCAAAACATAAGGTTAAGACAAATGTATTGTTCTTCCTTGGGGTCTTTAAGACATCCCATTCCTGAAGGATCTGAAATCTAGGTTTCAGAATGTAGCGATGAGTGTTTGTAAAGTGAATGGAATATTTCTTGTCGCAGATCTGAGACACTCTTAGCATATTGAAATTCAGCTGTTCACAGTAGTTCACTCTATCAAAGCTGAGCATCTCGTTTGTCACAGATCCTTCACCTGTAATTCTACCACCCTGTGAATCTCCACCACATGCCACAGTGGTTCCTTATACATGCTTGAAGTCATGAAGGAGGGAACGATCTCCCGTCATGTGTCGGGAGCATCCACTGTCCACGTACCATAAGCTATTGGACCAGTGTGGATGAACCTGCAAGCAAAAAGAGCTAATTAGAATAAGGAACCCAAGCCATGATGGTCTTGGGTTTCCCGTTCCTATTCATGATGGTGACTTCTTGGTATTTCCCACTAAATTGTGGTTTAGATGGTGCTGTCCTGGGAGATTTTTGGTAATGACTGGGTTGAGTCATCACATCAACATCTACTGAAGATTCAGATGAATAATGAAATCTTTGGTCTCTGTTTCTTTGTAGAAATTTAGCCCGTTTTTCATTATCAAAAGTAGGTTTTTGTTTTGGAAGGTCAATTTTGTGGTTCATTGTGAGATGTTTTCTTTGACCCTTCCATAATTCCTTCAAATTATTCCTGTCATTTGTTCATCTAGATGTCCTAGATTGAGTATTGTGTAAATGAGGTTTGACAGAATGTGTGACAGAGGATGTTTTTGAGATGCGCTTGTGTTGGGGAATTCTCAAAGCCTTCTGATTGAAGTAACAATCTGATGTATTGTGATTGTTCTTGTCACAGATTGAACAGTACTTGTTGAAATAGCAGTTTTTGGTGTAGTGATTGTTCATATCACAGATAGAGCAATACTGACTAAAAAGGCATTCATCTGTCTTGTGATTGAACATTTCACAAATGTCACAATACATTTGTTTGTTTCATGAATTAGATTTTGCCTTGTCTGACTCAGCTGATATTTTCTTTTGCTAAATCACTTTCTTTTCTTTAGGGGATGAATCAGAATCAGCCCTTTTTGTAGTTTGTTTCACAACACTACCTTTGTTTAATTTTCTGGGCAGCTTTTGTTTCATCAACCCAGTTCTCACCTCTTTCTCAAACTGGTCAACATGTTCCTTGTTGTAGATATCAAACCCAATTCCTTGCCTAATCTTGAAGACTGAGGTCTGATAATGTTTTCTGTGTTGAACTCAGTGATCTTGTTTGTATCTTGCAATGAAACCTTTTTTGATTTACTTGAATTTTTTGGAGATATGATCTCATTATCAGAACTGCTCTCAGTAGTGGGTTTCACTGACTTCACATATTTCTTTTTACCTTGTAAAACAGAGGGTATGAAATTTATAAAAGGGACAATTGCTTTTACAGGGCCAGGGTTTCATGACACTCACTGTCTTGTCTGAACACTCTTTGATTTTGATTGGGTGACCTAACTTGATTTTATACTCATTGGTTTCAATATAAACATCAGGTTTGTTTTGAGGATTGGTCACTTTTTTACTATAGATTTAGGTTCCATAGTTTTAGTTTCAATTTCTTCAGTGAGTGAGAGACAAATTCAGGCATGATAGTGTAGTTGTCATTGTATGGTGGAGGACATGAATTATACCCAATCCCCGACATGTCCTTTGGATACTTTTGAGAATCAAGCATCTCTTGCAGCTTGACTGAAAACATTTGAAATTTTTCAAGTTTCACTTCAGTTAGTGAATGTTCAGCCTTAGATTGAGCTAACTTTTCCGTAAGGAGCTCATTCTCAGCTGCAAGAGTGTACTTTTCACCATGTAGTTTTTCTATGTCAGAGATAAGAGATTTGATTTTGATTTAAACGCCTTTTATTTCTCTCTTCATCATTTCTGACTTTACCTTTTCTTCCTTAATTTTATCTACCAGTTTATGTTTATGCTCCCTATAACATTGCAATTCGTTAATACACATTTCACTACAAAGGTTAGATTTTACCTCAGTTGGCATTGGAGATGGACCATCATGATGTGAGCATAAGAGCATGATTCTGAAATTGAGGCTTGACTTCCTTACATACACACTCCAGTCACATACCCCATCTTGCTTTATCACGAGAGTACTGGCAGAAGACTGACTGCTTCCATGAGCTTGATTTGTCAGTTGGGGTGGATTTTGATATGTTTGGTGTTGATAAGAATGATGATACTGCTGCTTTTGGTTGTTGGGGTGAAAGCTTGAGTTGCACTATGAGGATGACAGGCCTTGAGAGTTCCTTTGATAGTTGTTTCTCTTGGGGGCATTGCATTCTCTGGAGAAGTGGCAACCATGCCACAGTTAAAGCATTTCACCTTAGATTTATCATATCCAAGTTTTGTATTTTCATTTAGGCTTAGCTTTTGGCTTTTCTAAAGAATTTCTTGGCTCTCATGGCAATCATGGCCATTTTCCATTGTAGATCCATTTCTTCCACATCATTAGGATCCATTTCCTCCAGATCTATCTGAATTAGATGAGCAGAAGTGAGTCTTCATCCTAAGTATGCTTCAATGCATGCAACAAAGCATTGTAAGTTGCCTTTTGTTCTTCTGATCTTGTGTCTTCAGGAGTGGTTTGAGGAGAAGCAGTGACTCTAGATGTTTGAGATGATGTTGATGGATGATTGATTAGTGGAGTTGCAATGAAACCAGTGTTGTTCAGTTGATCTCTTGATGAGATGAAATCATCCTCCTTAGTGATGAAGGCGTTTTCCACAGAATGAGATTCTGATGGAAATTTGTAAGCCTTAATCACTCTTGGTCCACCAAGATTTCTGCTTCTTTCATCACGTTCTAATGCTTTTATTTTGGCAATTATGATATCCAAAGTAGTACTCTCAAGATAAAGAGTATTTTTCAGCATTGTTACATTCTGTTTCCAGCTTTCAGGGAGGCTGTGAAGCATTTTCTTGTTTAATTCTTTGATCTTGTAAGTGACTTCCATGATTTCCAAGTCATTGTACAAATTTGTGCAATTGTTTGGATATGGATTCTCCCTTGGTGTGGTGGAATGTTTCATACTAATTAACAAGCTTATCCTTGTTAATTTCTGCTACCTCACTGCTTCTTTCACACATGATTTTCAATTCATCCCACCACAGCTTTTGCAGTATCATACTTCTCTAATCTTTTCAACACATCCATCTGAGTGCTTGAGTTAGAATGGAGTAAGCTTTGAGGTCAATCTTGATTTTCTTATATCTTTATTATCAAGAGTTAGATCTTCAATGGGTATTCTTGCAGTTTTGTAAATTGCAGCTTGTCTGCAGACAGAGTGACAAGGATACGTGGCCCCTTCATATTGAGATCCAAAAATCAGGATTCTAGCTGTGATATAATTCTAAACCTGATTTTCCACTATTTAAACTCAGATGTGTTTAAGCATAGGAGGTTTAGGTGTATGACCAAGTTCTGAGTAACTTTTAGAATCCATTTTATGAATATAGACTAAGGTGATTTTTAAGATTGATTAGTCCAACTTGTCCAAATAGTTCTAACAGATTTCGGAATCAGATTTATGATTGTAGTGAGTTTCTTGCTGGTTGGAATATTTTGGTGAGAATGTGTTGATAGGATCATCTTCTGTTGTTTACTAAGTAGAGATGATGATATACTCTACTAGCAACTCGATTACCAGATCAATCGAATTCTATTGAGTTCTTGCGTAGATCCGAAAGAGAACCGAGAGCCAAAGCTCTGATACCAATTGACTGTGTAAGTAAGATTGAGATTCTTACTAAGAATCGAATATGGTAATCAAGTCAATGATTGAATGGTAGAAACAAACGATCAAAGAACATTCAATGCAAGAATATACTCATAAATGCTTTTGTATTATATATATGAAAGTCGATTGATTATAGAGAATAAATGACAACAAAAATTCTATATCTATTAGCCGTCACCTCATGTACAAGGTTATCTATTCTATTTATAGGCAGACAAGATTCCTTTTACAAAATGACTAAACTACCTTGACCTATTTCATCAAAACTAGTCTAAGTCTTGATCTGCATCTTTGCTTGTTCATCCGCATTGACAATGCGGATGAGTTAACTTGATCCATTTCTTCACTTGATCATCCCTTATTATGTTGGTCATCCGCATTGGTTAATGCAGATGAACAATACTTATCTGCATTTGTTCGGTCATCCGCATTTGTCAAATGCGGATGAGCAAAGTCTTGTCCGCATTGACTCTTGTCTTCCGCATTGGTCATGCGGAAGAAAAAATACTTGTCTGTATTTGTTTTATGTCTTCTGCATTGAAAAGTTGGGAAGACTATACTTGGTTTTTCTTGAGCAGGATCTTCATCCGCATTTCTTCTTGGACTTATGGATTCCAGCAAAGCAATCATCAAATCACCCATTGAATTGGCATGTATGATCCTTTCAGGGTGCAATAATACTCCCCCTAAGGATTATACAACCTATTTTCTTCATATTTGGGAGGTGATTGATGTTGTCAGGATTCTACTGGGTGTTGTGGAGGTAGTAAAAATGCATCTTTAGTTGGATCCAGAATGGCTTTAATCATGTTGACAAAATCTGTTGCTTCAGATATTCTGTCCCTACTTAGCACATGTATCTTCATTTTGCTGATACTGTAGATGGCTTCTATTGGTAACTTCTTCAAAGTAATAGGTTCCCAAATAGAAATAGTAAACAGACCATCTCTGTGAATCAGTAAGCTTCCACCCACATCTACCTCAAGTTGTCAATGTTCCCAAGTTGCAATGGTGTCTTCTTTTTCTTTCTTTTGTCTCTTTTGGTATTGATGTAGGGTTCTATATGCCCAAGACACATAGAATATTGATGCGGTTAGTACGTAATGATCCAAGTCGGGTTATACCCAATAACAAGCTTAGCAAACACCCATTAATATTTAATTGATGATATGATCATGCAATTAAATATTTACACCAATTTAGAAACTGGGTTTTTCTAAATAAGTTGCATATGAGAATGAACACCTTATTATAATATATTTTGTTCAATAATAGTATTTGATGTCTTATCTAAATTAGTTGGATAACACCAAATAATAATGAAGTATACTACTTATACAATTAAATGGTTAATTGCATAAACTAGTTACAAGACTAAATATATATATATATATATATAATATAGTATATAATATATATATATATATATATATATATATATATATATGTGTGTGTTAATTTTATAAGAGGGAAGCCTCCCTTTTAAAATTTTCGACCGTCCCCCCCGCCTTTATTTTCATTGGATCCTTGGCCTTGAGAGTACACACATCAATACTTGTCTTGTTTTTACCTTTTCTCTCATATCTCAATACATGCAAGAACACCAAAAGGGTCCTCTCTCTAAAAGCTACGGCCAGGAGCAGCAACATTAGGGTTTTTTAGAGCGATTTTGGTTGGTTTTGGTGTGATTCTTCCTAACAAGAAGGTGCTTTGCAAGGAGGCTTGAGGTATACAAGCTTGAGGGCTCCTTCCTTGGAGTTTTGGCCGAGATTTTGAGCATTCATCATCCTTCTCTTGGTCGATTTAGCTGCTTGAAGGAGGTAGTTTGGCAGCTTGTTTGGTTGTCACATTATGAATGTTTTATGTGTTTATATAGCTTGCTTATTCACATATTAAAGATCCTTTTGATTTGGGTTTGTTTATCCATCTTAAAACATCATTTAGAACATGAAATTTTCAGCTTATTAACATGTTATAAAGCTATACTTCCGCTGTGTTTTTCAGAAAGTTTAAAAGGTTAAACTTGTTTTCTTGTGTTCTATCAAACCCATCAATGGCATCAAGAGCCGGTTATGTGGATAACTTGCTTGTTCTTAGTCTTTAAAATCGTTTTAAAGAAGTATTATCACTTATTATAGGCTGATTTTGGGCTGCTATATTTTGTATGAATGATTCCCCAAACTTTCAAGGTCATATCACACATGCTAGTGATTAGACCTTGAAAGATATATATTATGAAATGTTGATTGTTTGGACAATGTTTAAAACCCAAAAAAATCAGTTTATGTTGGCTGAAATTTGGTGGTTTTAAGTGGGGTTTCATTATATGTTTGGATGAAATGATCACTGGATGTTAGTGTGCATAACCTAGCCTTTGGCCTTTTGATTTGGATGATTGGAATGGTTGGTTTTTATTCATTCAATTGGGTTGTAATTTTATGTTTATTATTTGGGTTGTAATTATTTTTTCATTTGGTTATGTAATTAATAGATTAGGTGCATTTATTTTATTAGAAAAAATGTTTAGGATATACTTTTGTAAAAGGAAGATGCACAAGATCAAGACCCAAAGATGGACATCAAAGACATGGAACTTGAAGCATATGGATGCAAGTTCAAGTGGGGGTCTATGATGACCTCAATTTTGTGTTGATTCAACCCTTAGGAAAGACCTTATGATGACACTTGTGATGGCAAACAAGTGTTGTCAACTTAGTGGCTATGGTTATGCAGTCATGTTTGTATGTTTATGCTTGTTTGAATGTTTGTTATTTGATTGTATGGTTGAAATTTTGACATGCATTACAAACTAATTAACAAACTTAACAAGTTATAAAAATGATGGTTCTTAATCATTAAAAGTAATAAAAGGTTATTAATTGATTTAATGATTTTAAAGATTAAAATTGGTTTTAATCAAGGACCATATGGTACCTTGTATTTGAAAACATGCAAATACAAGTACATAGAGTTTTCTAAAACTTGTATTATGAAATCTCTAAAATTGTAAACAAGATTAACACCGTCCTTTTACACAACACTTGAGTCACTTGGAACTCTTAGTGGGATAAAGGTCACCTAACCATTTTGTGGGAACTTGCGATTTGAGGTGAGAATGCCTTATTTGTGGTAAAGGTCACCTAACCACTTATTTTGGCAAACTCACACGTAGGTGTAAGTAGGTATCTTGATTTGCAAACCATGTCAAATGGATCACCTACGGTGTGGTTTCCAAATGGTGTTGATGGGATTAACATGCCGACTTTACATATGATGTTTCAAGTCGATCCCATATTTCTAGAAGTTGCAAATGGTTGCAATCGTCAACCGTTGACCACCTATTAATTTAAATCGTGGGATAAAGGTCACCTAACCACAATTTAAATGTAATGTTGGGTTCTAGACTTTAATATAAAAATGACCTTAAAAGGCATTAATTATTAAAAGTAACAATATCAAAAATAATAAAATAGATCTTTGTTAAATTTTGTAGATGGCCACCAAGAATGAAAATCACGATAACTCATCCGCATCCAACCAATCATAACGAGTGATCCTCAAAGGAACGTCTAAATCATAACAACTTTATTGATTGGTATCGAAACTTGAGAATCGTTCTAAAGCAAGAGAGAAGATCATATGTTTTAGACGACCCTATCCCCGATCAACCTACTGAGGATGATGAGGAGGCCTACAACGATTGGCTCAAGTACACTGAGGACTCTGTCCAAGTGTCTTGTCTCATGCTAGCGAGCATGACTTCGGATCTCCAAAAGGAGTATGAACATCACGGAGCTTACGACATGATAATCCAGCTAAAAGAAAGGTTCCAAACGCAAGCAAGGGTTGAGCGCTTCGAAACGGTTCGAGCACTCCATGCATGTCGTATGGACGACAACCAATCTGTTTAATCTTATGTACTTAAGATGAAAAGTCATATTGACCGCCTCAAGAGGCTTAATTTTCCTGTCTCGAAGGAATTGGCCACAGATTTGATCCTTAATGGCCTTATCAAGAAGTTCGACATTCGTGTTGAACTACAACATGAATGCCTGGGACAAAAGCATTGGTGAGCTTCACTCAATGCTGAAAACGGCTGAGCCGGCCATGGGTAAAAGGGTTGTCAAGGGTAAGGGACCCGTATGGGGAAAGGGGAAGGGGGTGGCAAGGGTGCCACCCAAACCACAAGAGAAGAAGCAAAAGGTTGCTACCAATGACCCATGTGTTGGAGCATATGTAGTCATATATAGTGTGTCCGTCGCTTGTTGAATAGTCTAGGATTAATATTATACACCTGATATGTTGTAAACACATGAAACTGGGTCATTCGCAGGAGCATATGCGAATGAGACTCAGTCGTACGACTGAGCCATGCTATTGGACCAGTCGTGCGACTGAGAGATGCGATTGGGACATTCGTAAGACTGAACCATAAGTATGGTCTAGTCATACGATTGAACCATACGCATGGTCCAGTCGTACGATTGAACCATGCGCATGGTCTAATCACGCGAATGGGCCCAGTCGCATCAACTATGGGCCGAGGCCTATATATACCAGTTTCAATGTGTAGAGGGATTAAGGATTTGAGAGGAAGTCTGCCCGGAGCCTAGGGCTGCCGGATGAGAGGGGAGATCATGCTCGATCTTCCCCTTGCCAAGAGTCTTGATTCTTATGTTGTAACGAGCTTGTAATCGTTAGGTTTTTATCAATGTAACCAATATTTGATAGTTCGTGTTATTGATTTGACTTTTAGTTTTGGTTGTTCATCCTTCCGTTAAGAACATGCTCGGATGTTTATCGATCTGGAGACAAACCGATCTAACACCATGCTTCAAGTGTGGGGAGATTGGACATTGGGCAAGAAATTGTCCTGTCCATCTCCAAGAGTTGAAAACTAAGAGGGATGCCGGGCAGACCTCAGGTACAATATACATGATTCATATTGATCTTAATGTTACATCTTCAAACACATGGGTATTAGATACTGGATGTGGAACTCATATTTGCAATTTGTTGCAGGGGTTCAAAAGAGGTAGGGACTTCATTCAAGGGGATGTTAGCCTCTTCATGGGCAATGGAACCAAAGTCCAAGTTGAAGCTCGTGGGGACTACATCCTAAAACTTCCAAGTGGCTTGGATGTTATTTTGAAGAATATTTGTATGCTCCTAGTTTGACTAGGAACATTATTTCTGTATCCCAATTAAGACATTATGATATGTATTATCTTTTGTTGGAAATGATATTCATGTTTCCTTAAATGATATGTTCTAGTTTAAAGAAATTCCCATTAATGGTATTTATGAATTAGTTCATGAAAATGCTTTAAATAGTTCATTGTACCATACTAACACCAAGAACTCAAATTGGATTTGAGTGATACCTATCTTTGGCATTGTCGTCTTGGTCATATAAACAAGAAACGTATACAAACACTTAAAAAGAATGGTCTTTTAAAAACAATGAATGTGATTCATTTGATGTATGTGAATCTTGTTTACAAGGAAAAATGACTAAGGCACCCTTTAGTGGAACTAACGAAAGGGCAAAAGATTTACTAGGAATCATACATTCGGATGTATGTGGTCCTTTTAAACCAATGACTAGGAATGGTGAAAGATACTTCATTACCTTTACCGACGATTATAGTCGCTATGGGTATGTGTACTTATTAAGGCACAAAGATGAAGCTTTTGAAATGTTCAAAATCTTCAAGAATGAAGTAGAAAATCAACTCAACAAGTCGATTAAAGTTCTCCGCGCCGATAGAGGAGGTGAATACCTAAGTGAAGGTTTTCAAGATCATCTTAGGAGTTGTGGGATTGTCTCACAACTCACTCCACCTGGAACACCACAACATAATGGTGTGTTTGAGAGGAGGAATCGAACCTTATTGGATATGATTCGATCTATGATGGCTAGAAGCACATTACCTCTATCATTTTGATGTTTCGCTTTGCTCTCCGCGGCCCGTATTTTAAATATGGCCCTGACCAAAAAGGTGGAATGGACACCTTTTGAGATATGGCATGGAAGATTTCCATCCCTATCATACTTAAGGGTCTAGGTTGTGAGGCTTATGTTAAGACTCCCACCGCAAACAAATTGGAAGTCCGATCTACCAAGTGTATCTTTATTGGATATCCTAGAGATTCTATGGGATATTATTTCTATGATCCACTGGAACAAAAGGTGTTTGTTGCCAGAAAGGGTGAGTTCTTAGAAGCAAAGTTCCTTATGGAAGGAACTAGCAGTAGAACGTGGATCTTGAGGAGGATCAAGAACCACAACCCGATGCACGTTTGGTTGAAACTAGCATTCAACATGAGGATGTTGAAGTTGATCAAGTGGTTGATCAATACACACAAAACGTTCGTAGAAATGGTAGAACTAGTAATCCACCTGAAAGATACGGATTTTTCATGGATGGATGCTATGTGGTAGATTCAGATGAACCAACCACATACCATGATGCAGTGTCCAATTTTGATTGTGACAAATGGCTTGAGGCCATGAACGTTGAGATGCAATCCATGTATGACAATCAAGTTTAGGAACTTGTTGTACCACCTCTTAATTCCAAGGTAGTTGGAAGTAAGTGGGTTTTCAAGAACAAAACCGATATGCATGGAAACTTGGATACTTATAAAGCTAGACTTGTAGCAAAGGGTTTCACTCAAACTCAAGGGGTTGATTATGATGAAACCTTCTCACCTGTTGCGATGCTAAAGTCTATAAGGATATTGTTAGCCATAACTGCTCATTATGATTATGAGATTTGGCAAATGGATGTCAAACCCGCTTTCCTAAATGGATATCTTGAGGAAGATGTCTATATGGTTCAGCCTGAAGTTTTGTCGATCCAAAACATCCTAATAAAGTACGCAAGCTAAAGAAATCAATCTATGGATTGAAGCAAGCGTTGAGAAGCTGGAATCATCGTTTTGATGAGGAGGTAAAGAAATTTGGCTTCATCAAAACGCTGATGAGGCTTGTGTGTATAAGAGGCTAGTGGGAGCACAGTAACTTTCCTAGTATTGTATGTTGATGACATACTACTATTTGGAAATGACATTCCAACCTTGGAAGGTGTAAAAACCAGGCTTGGAAGTTATTTTTCCATAAAGGATCTTGGTGAAGCCACCTATATTCTGGGAATAAAGATCTATAGGGATAGATCAAGGCGGTTGATTGGTTTAGACCAAAGTGCATACATTGATAAGATCTTGAAAAGATTCAAGATGGAGAACTCTAAGAAAGGTACCGTACCTATTCAAGAGGAATGATATTGAGTACGACTCAATGTCCTAACTCAAGGGATGAGCAAGATAAAATGAAGGCAATCCCATACGCATCTGCTATTGGATCCATCATGTATGTAATGATATGCACTCAACCGGACGTGTCATGCGCCTTAAGCATGACAAGCCGTTACAAGCAAAATCCTGGAAACAGTCATTGGATGGCTGTTAAGAACATACTTAAGTACCTAAGGAGAACAAGAGATATGTTCTTAATCTATGGATCTGGTGATGAGGAACTCGTTGTAAAAGGTTACACAGATGCGAGTTTCCAAACCAATCGTGATGATTCTTAGTCACAATCGGGATATATTTTCATTCTGAATGGAGGAGCGGTCTCTTAGAAAAGCTCCAAACAGGATGTGGTGGCTCTATCAATTATAGAATCAGAATACGTCGCCGCCTCATTGGCAGCTCAAGAAGCTGCATGGTTAAAGAAATTCATTGCTGATCTCGGGGTTGTCCCTTCCATTCAGGACCCCCTAGAGATTTTTTGTCATAACGAGGGTACGATTGCTCAAATCAAGGAACCTCGTGCTTATCAAAAGACTAGGCACATTGAGCGGAGATTCAACTACATACGAGATGAAGTTGAAAAGGGAAAGATATGTATTCGCAAAGTTCACACGGATCAGAACATTACGGATCCTCTCACGAAGCTCCTTGAAAAGGCAAAGCATGAAGGTCATACTTGTGCCATGGGACTTCGATATTCTAGTGATTGGATTTGATCTGTAAATTTTGTATTTGGATATGTGGAACTATTTATTATTTGAATAAAATTATTTGGTTATAATATTTCAATTAATGTTCCAATTTAGCATGTTTAATCCATGAGTAAATTGTTTACTCTAAATGTTCGTAGTCGTTCATACTTGTCGGAACAAGTGTGAGGATAAGATTATTATGAACTTGGATTGGTTGATATTCATAAGGATGAATATAGAGCAATGGGTTGCTACCAAGGTTCATAGATATTTGTGGGATACAAATATTGGACTAACCCGCATCTCAAATTTTACTACATGGAATCTTATTGATTGATCATAAGTAAATTTGAGTAAAGGCGAATATCATTGGGTATCCTCAGACCTGAGATACATATTGGGTTTTGATATTCACCAAGTGTTATACCTTGAGCTTGTTCTTTGCTATCCTGCAATAGTGGACAGTACATAAGGGTATGTTCAGGTATGACACGAGGTGTTTGTGAGAAACGTATGTGGTCAAGATGGAATTTGTTCCTCTTATTCGTTGAGAGTTAGATGTCTAAGGCCTGATAAGTTAAATCAACAAGGAATGATCACTCTATGTTCTTGGATTTAACATGACATCTGTAACAAAAGGATAGATGATTGATTCACCTAAATCATTTCAAGTAGGTACTTGAATGGGATGATGTTATTGAATGGTTGTAAGTCATGCGTATTAAGGGTAGTAAACCGTTGTTAGGCGGTATTTACTGCTTGCATCAATCTTCAATGAATCTTGGCAAGTGGGAGATTGTAGGGTTCTATATGCCCAAGACACATAGAATATTGATGCGGTTAGTACGTAATGATCCAAGTCGGGTTATACCCAATAACAAGCTTAGCAAACACCCATTAATATTTAATTGATGATATGATCATGCAATTAAATATTTACACCAATTTCGAAAATGGGTTTTTCTAAATAAGTTGCATATGAGAATGAACACCTTATTAGTATAATATTTTGTTCAATAATATTATTTGATGTCTTATCTAAATTAGTTGGATAACACCAAATAATAATGAGAGTATACTACTTATACAATTAAATGGTTAATTGCATAAACTAGTTACAAGACTAAATATATTTATATATATATATATATATGTGTGTGTGTGTTAAATTTTATAAGAGGGAAGCCTCCCTTTTAAAATTTTCGGCCGTCCCCCCCCCCTTTATTTTCATTGGATCCTTGGCCTTGAGAGTAACACACATCAATACTTGTCTTGTTTTTACCTTTTCTCTCATATCTCAATACATGCAAGAACACCAAAAGGGTCTCTCTCTCTCTAAAAGCTACGACCAGGAGCAGCAACATTAGGGTTTTTTAGAGCGATTTTGGTTGGTTTTGGTGTTGATTCTTCCTAACAAGAAGGTGCTTTGCGAGGAGGCTTGGGGTATACAAGCTTCAGGGCTCCTTCCTTGGAGTTTTGGCCGAGATTTTGAGCATTCATCATCCTTCTTCTCTTGGTTGATTTAGCTGCTGGAAGGAGGTAGTTTGGCAGCTTGTTTGGTTGTCACATTATGAATGTTTTATGTGTTTATATAGCTTCCTTATTCACATATTAAAGATCCTTTTGATTTGGGTTTGTTTTTCCATCTTAAAACATCATTTAGAATATGAATTTTCAGCTTATTAACATGTTATAAAGCTATACTTCCGGTGTGTTTTTTAGAAAGTTTAAAAGGTTAAACTTGTTTTCTTGTGTTCTAACAAACCCATCAATTGATACGATCATAAGCCAATTTTAGCAACTTGATGCACTTGACGAAGAAGTGCATATCTTGTTCACCCAGTTTATTGTTTATTTCCTTGAAGTGTCTAGTATAGATATAGTGAATGTAGGATTCATCAAGCAACCTTACTTCATATCCACTAAACAGCCTTATTTCAACACCCTCCTTTCCTCCCCACTTTCTTTCAATCACCATCTCATAAGTTTTTTCATCATAGTACACATTTGAGATGGGTGTGGAGGAATGAGTACCAGAAACAATTTTTCTCTTCAAAGATTCTGTTGGTTTCACCTTCAACTTAAGAAACACTACTTCTTCTAGTTGCATTTTCTTCTTCTTCTCAAGGGGATTAATAAAAGACTTATCTTTTCTCCTGCATATTGTCTTTATGAACTGAAATTGTCAGTCCTTCTAAACATTTCAAGTATGTTTTCAAATTCGTATCCCCTGAACATAACTGAGTGATTGATTAGCTCCAGTTGAGCTAGTTCTTTTAAGTCATGGATCTCCAGGGCATTTACAAGAGTTAAGTATTCTGTAAAGAATTGGACTAGCCCGGAGATCCTTTTCACCATGAACATGTTCCACATGCTTCATACTTCCAAGCAATTATTTTCTGATCAATTTTGCCTTTGGGAGTAGACACCCCTCTCATTAACTCAGCAGTTGTTAATCCTTCTTGTAGTTTTAACTGAGAGGGTTCGGCAAACCATTCAGAGTATTTATGAACTAAAAGATCCAACAATTCTTGATCTTTCTGGTTTAGCGTCATGTCTTGAGCAGTTACTATAGATCTTGGCTTCTTGTTTAGGATTTCTTCTTCTAAACGCTTGAGCATATCTTTCTTTTCATTAACCATTTGGAGAGTAGCAACCCTTAATGAGTTTGTTTTCATATTCCCAATCTTCTTTCTTGTCAATCCTTGACTTGAAAGATAATCCTTCATTTTCTTATCTTACATGCTATAAGGATCAGGAATTAGTGGATCAGGAGTTAGGGTTGATTTGTTCATGGTTGATAGTTTAAGCAGAGGAACCTTTCTTGAAAATGATCTTTCATACTCAGTTGTGGTTGATTTCTTTATAGCAGACACATTTGGCACATGAGCCTCTTTGGTGACTGACTTTTCATACTCAGTTTCTATGTTTGGATCCAGTAGCTTATTCACCTTTTCTTCTTCTTCCTTCACTCCTTCATATGTCATACCAAAGACTACATCTGGATCATACCCGTGATTGATCAACAACATTGCTTTTATCATCAGGTCATCAGTTTGGGCCTTTGACACCATTTCTTCCACTGGTTGTTCTGTTTTCATAGGGCTGTCCATATGAACATCCTTTTCAGCAACATACCCTCCAGCTATCTCTCCTTCTTCCAGATCAATAGTAGCGGCATGTTTCTTTAATTAAGCTTCAGCCTGCTCATGTTCTACAAGAAATTCAGCTATAGCAGCCAAGCTTCTGGGGTCATCTTTCTTATTTTTCTTCACACTCTCTTCTTCAACCATTGGTCTTTTGCCCTTAGCCTTTTTAGCTAGATATTTCCTCTTTCTGGAGTATGTTTGAAGTTGTGAACTTGAAGTTTCAGCCTTTTCCATCTCTTTAGGCAATTTTTCAGCCTCTTTTTGTATGTTTTCTTGATCATCATCCTCTTTTTCTGTTTCTTTTTCATTCTTTTCCTTTTCTTTTTCACACAATTCTCTTATCATTTCTTTTTGTTCCTTAGACAGTGCCACAACAGGTACAATCTGCATACTCAACTCTTTCTCCAATGGAACTGGAGATTGAGAATGACTACAATAGGTTAAGAGTTGGTCCTTTCGTGTGCAACAAAATCCCAAGAATCTTCATCTATTGTGAATTCTTCAAAAGTAAATCTATCCATAGCAATGATTATTCTTCAAATTCATCTTTCTTAGTTTGAGTAGCTTCTGATTGCCCAGAATAAACCACCATTTCTTAGCTTTGTTCATTCTTTGTTTGGCTTTCATCTTCTCGTTGTTCATCATTCTCAGAGGAAGATTGTTTCTCATCATCAATAACTTTTTCTTCATCATTTTTGTTTTCTCCAGCCACAACACCTCTTTGAATTTCAATACGCATTTCAAGTTCAGAGATCCTTTTATTTTGACTTTTAACTTGACTTTGGAGATTGTAGATGATTTCAGCTTGTTCTTCAATAATGTTCTCTTGCTCTTCCATAGCTATAGTCTGAATGGCAAGTGTTTCAACATGGCCACTCACTTCTTCTCTAGAATGGTTTAGGGTAACTTTCAAATAGTCAATTTCTTTCTCTTTCTCTTTCTTTTCAACTTCATACTTTTGATTTAGTTCCTTTAATTCATGCTCCTTTTAATCAAGCTCTAGAATCCTGTCATCAATGATTTTGGCTCTCCTATTTAGTATTATTTCCATCCTTTCCACCTTTTGTAGAAGCTCACAACTCATCTTTTTCGCTAGGCCTGTTTATTTAGATTCCGGAAAGCTTTCTAACGGAGCAGTCTCAGAAGTTGCTCTCTTTACAGGCATTTGAGCATGTTGGTTCTCCTCATCTAAAGATGATTTGGATGCTTTAGAAGTGCTAGTTGAGTTTCCAAATTCAGTTGGGTTATCATGGGTGGGCAACGGTTGATGTGGTGATGTTGGTGAGTGATGAGGTGGTGATATTGGTGATTGATGAAATGGTGATATTGGTGATGGTTGTGGGGTTGTTTGTGGTGTTGGTTATGGTGTTGGTTGTGGTGATGGTTGTGATGTTTGTTGTGGTGATGGTTGTGGTGTTGGTTGTGGTGATGGTTGTGGTGTTGGTTGTGTTGATGGTTGTGGTGATGGTTGTGGTGTTGGTTGGGGTGATGGTTGTGGTGTTGGTTGTGCAGCTTGCTCATCAGCAGCCCATTCTTGTCCTTGATTTATGTGTTGAATCATCCAAGGAAGAAGAGGTGAGTGAGCTCCACTATAAAGTTTATGGGGTCCCTCTTCTTAATGTACTTGTATGATCTTGCATAATAATGAGGAATATTAAGCACGGGTCCCTGGTAGCAATATTTGGAAATGTTTCATTTATCATGCACTGGATGAATCTTGGATACATCAAGAACATGTATCTTCTCCCCTCTTGTATGTTTGAAGTCAGGCCGTTAAAAATATAGGCAGACATATTGAATGGCCTATTTGTCCAGAGAGCGTAGATTGCTGAGGAAGTGGTGATTGGAATATTATTCCATCTTGTTTTTCTCTTGGATAAGCAGTGCTGAAACATGTGGATTAGAAATCTCCAAGGTAGATCAACCAATCCTTTAACAATTTTTTTTGCTTCAAATCCTCCTTCATAACCAATCTGAGCAAAGAATGTGGTTATTTCAACATCATCCAGCTCTAGAGGTGCATTAGCATCATCACCAAAATGCAAACATCTTCTAATAGAATATTCAGTGATGCTCAAAGTGTGATCATTGTCAATTCTTCCAGATAGAGTTTTAACACCATTTGCTTCAATTACCTCAGGTGAATTCTAGAAAGACCTAATGAGGTTCTCATAGATGGTGGATCTAACAATGATAGCATAAGCTACCCTTGTTGTAGAGATGAATCTGATGATATCTTTGAGTCCCTCAGCTTTCGGCACATCAGGGTTCAAATAACCACTGACATTATGGAGCTTGCTCCATGAAAGATTTGCCATATAATATTCATAAAAGACATGTATGTCAGTTTTAATGAGAACTCATGAGTATCGTTTATCATTTTGACATTAAATGGTCAAAGATGAACTTTTGACGTTACTGTATCATTGTTGTCACAACAAATGGTGAATTTGTTGTTCAACAATCACAGTTTCTATGTTTGTACCATTTATTAGATATTATTTCATTGATTTGTTACACATTTTCTTTTTTCATCATGCTCGGTTCTTGCACCAAACATGACTATAAGGTTTTCATGATGAGTAATATTTCTATTACTTTGCATGTTCATTGAAGTCGAAAATGGGTCTTATATTACATCAATAAATTGAATTTTTTGTGTCCTTCATTATCATTTGGTTCTTTGTTTTTAGGTTTAACAGTGCGAAATTGGGTCTTCATGAAATTTTTGGAAATTTCACCTTGTTTTCGATGCAATTGTAGTTTCAGAATCGATAACAAGAACAGGTTGAGTAGAATCACACAAAAATATTTGGTTGTTTATCATGAAGATGATCGAAGTGGGTGTACTGTGTATTTGCGCTCATCTCAGTATGAAGTCTCTTAAATTTTAATGACCCGTTTAAATTCCTTTAAATAGTCAAATAATGCATTCTAAAAGATTTTACAAGTTTAAGAGCAAATGCAATCACCACCGTAGCATATGTGGAAGTGTAAATTTTTGACTTTTGGTCATGAGCATTTGTTAACAATAGCAAATGCGGAAGACAAAAATTCAGACTTTGACTACCCGCATTTGTTCACTGTTGTAAATGCGGAAGTTTTGTTACTTCTGTTTTCTTTTATCCGCATTTGTTCACTGTTGCTAATGCGGAAAAACTAAGTTCATCAGCATTTATTCACCGTAACAAATGCGGTTGACAAAACTTATTCAGCATTGCTCACTATAGCAAATATGGTTGAATAAAATTTGTCAGCATTTGTTGACTGTAGCAAATGCAGATCTGACTGTTAGCATTTGTTAACTATAGTAAATGCGATAGAATAAAATCCACATTTACTTGATCATCATTCATTGACAAAATATTGATCACTTAATTATTTCTGCTTGATCATACATGAGCATTGAAGATGTGTATCCACAAATGCGGATGAGTAAAACAAATGTGGAAGTGTAAATTTCATCCGTATTCGACAAATACGGTTGAACACTTAAAAGTTTTTCCGCATTGACTAATACGGTTGAACACTTGAAAATTCTTTTATCCGCATTGACAAATGCGGTAGAACAATTTTTGTTCTGCATAGGTTTTAAGACTTCAAAATTTCATGTATACTTGTAACACACTAATGCGGTAGAGTAAAATCATTGTCCGCATTAGATTCACTTGAAAATATAAAGCTATCCGCATTGGTTATAAGCATGGGTTACCTTCACCCGCATTAACCAATGCACTTACCTGCATTAACTTTTGAACTAAATCATAAGTTAATGTGACTGAAATGATTTTTCATATTATGAAGTCTTGTCCTTGATTGATTTTTCTTATGAAGTTGACTGTTAAAGTTGTCAATTCTTGCTTGGATTGACTTGTATGTCACAAGTGATACAAGTTTCCTAATTTTGACCGATCTTGGACTTGCTCAAAAATATGGATGACTGGCCTTGAGAGTTCCTTAGATAGTTGTTTCTCTTGGGGCATTGCATTCTCTAGAGAAGTGGCCAGCCATGCCACAATTAAAGCATTTCACCTTGGATTTATCATATCCAAGTTTTGTATTTTCATTTAGGCTCAGCTTTCCGCCTTTTCTAAAGAATTTCTTGGCTCTCATGGCGATCATGGCCATTTTCCATTATAGATCCATTTCTTCCATATCATCAGGATCCATTTCCTCCAGATCTCCTGAATTAGATGAGTAGAAGTGAGTCTTCCTCCTAAGTATGCTTCAAATCTTGCAACAAAAGCATTGTAAGTTGCCTTTTGTTCTTCTGATATTGTGTCTTCAGGAGTGGTTTGAGGAGCAGCAGTGACTCTGGATGTTTGAGATGATGTTGATGGATGATTGATTGGTGGAGTTGTAATGAACCCAGTGTTGTTCAGTTGATCTCTTGATAAGATGAAATCATCCTCCTCAGTGATGAAGGCATTTTCCATAGAATGAGATTCTCATAGAAATTTGTAAGCCTCAATCACTCTTGGTCCACTAAGATTTCTGCTTCTTTCATCAACTTCTAATGCTTCTCTTTTGGCTATCATGATATCAAAAGTAGTACTCTAAAGATCAAGAGTATTTTTCAGCAGTGTTACATTCTATTTCGAGCATTCAGGGAGGCTGTGAAGCATTTTCTTGTTTAATTCTTTGATCTTGTAAGTGACTCCCATGATTTCTAAGTCATTTACCAACTGTACAAATCTGTGTAGTTGTTTGGATATGGATTCTCCCTTGGTATGGTGGAATGTTTCATAGTGATTACAAGCTTATCCTTGTTAATTTCTGCTACCTCACTGCTTCTATCACACATGATTTTTGATGCATCCCACACAGCTTTTGCAGTACCATACTTCTCTAATCTTTTCAGCACATCCATCTTGAGTGCTTGAGTTAGAATGGAGTAAGCTTTGAGGTCAATCTTGATTTTCTTATAGTCTTCATCATCAAGAGTTAGATCTTCAATGGGTATTCTTGCAGTTTTGTAAATTGCAGCTTGATCTACAGATAGAGTGATAGGGATATGTGGCCCGTTGCATATTGAGATGCAGAAATCAGGATCTACACCTGTGATATAATTCCTAAACCTGATTTTCCACTGTTTAAACTCAAATTTGTGTTTAAGCATAGGAGGTTTAGGTGTATGACCAAGTTCTGAGTAACTGTTAAAATCCATTTTATGAATATAGATTATGGTGATTTTTAAGATTGATTAGTCCAACTTGTCCAAATAGTTCTAACGGATTTTAGAATCAGAATTGTGATTGTAGTGAGTTTCTTGTTGTTAGGAATATTTTGGTGAGAATGTGTTGACAGGAGTATTTTATGTTGTTTACTAGGTAGAGATGATGATATACTCTACTAGCAACTCAATTACAAGATCAATCGAATTGTATTCAGTTCTTGCGCAGATTTGAAAGAGAACCGAGAGCCGAAGCTCTGATGCCAATTGACTGGGTAAGTAAGATTGAGATTCTTACTGAGAATTTCGAATATGGTAATCAAGTCAATGACTGAATGGCAGAAACAAACAATCAAAGAACATTCAATGCAAGAATTATACTCATAAATGCTTTTGTATTATATATATATATGAAAGTTGATTGATTACAGAGAATAAATGACAACAAAAATACTCTATCTATTAGGCATCACCTCATGTAAGAGGTTATCTATTTTATTTATTAGCAGACAAGATGCATTTTACAAAATGACTAAACTACCCCTGACGTATTACATCAGAACTAGTCTAAGTCTTGATCCGCATCTTGCTTGTTCATCCGCATTGACAATGCGGATGAGTTAACTTGATCAACATTTCTTCACTTGATCATCCGTATTAGTATGTTGGTCATCCCGCATTGTTTAATGCGGATGAACAAATACTTATGCGCATTTGTTCGGTCATCCGCATTTTTCAAATGCGGATGAGCAAAGTCTTGTCCGTATTGATTCTTGGTCTTCCGCATTTGTCAATGCGGAAGAACAAATACTTGTCCGTATTTTTTTATGTCTTCCGCATTGACAAATGCGGAAGATTATACTTGATTTTTCTTGAGCAGGATCGTCATCCGCATTTTTTATTGGACTTATGGGATTCCAACAAAGCAATCATCAAATCACCCATTGAATTGGCATGTATGATCCTTTCAGGGTGCAACATATACCAACTGTCGTTGTTGGTCATCTCGTCTCTCAAAATAAGGACCCAGCCACGTTCAACGAGAAAGATCTAAAGCTAATTGATAGAGACCAAAAAGCTTTTGGAGCACTAACCCTGTGTCTCGCACCAGACATCTACAATCAATTTCCTAAACATAAAAATGCTAAATCTCTCTTCGATGCTCTTGTGAGTTCTATGATGGTAACAATGAGCTGATAAACGACAAGGGTATTCATGCTGAGAAGGAGTTTAACTCTTTTGTGGGATACAAGAATGAAAGCCTGATGGGTCTTACTAATTTTTGTCTGACAATTTCTAGCATATTGAAGAAATATGATGAGAAACTATCCAATAGTTAGCAGGTTAACAAGCTGTTGGACTCTCTTTCATCGCAGTGGAGTCTACAGGTGAGAAAGTTAAAGCAGGAAAGAGGTTTCACTAACTACAAGCTTCTGGACATCATTAATAAGCTTAACTTCTTAGAGCTTGACTTCAAGAGAAGGGAATTCAACCAAACCATGATGCCTTCATCTGGTTTCACTCAGAATGCAGCATTATTTTCTTTTGTTGCAAACTCTTCAATGCAGGCATCTCGACAAAGTTGGAGTGAATCCTAGTGATTATTCTGGAGGTAGTGGTAATGCTGGGAGAGATCAAGCCAACTTGAAAGCTAATTCTGAAGCGTTAGTTCCTCCCAAAATAATGGCACTCTTGGTGTGTTTGTTCAAAGTCATGAAGCCTTGGTGGTGGGGGAGTTGAAAGGTAAAGGGATGACAGTGGAGGATATATATCAGGTGGATCCTGATGATCTTGAAGGGATTGAAATTCAGTGGCAAATGGCAACGCTGACACTTAGTGCCTGAAGATTCATGGAGTGCACCGGAAGAAATAACTTCGGAGGTCAAAGTTCTGACTCCAAACTGGGGTTTGATAAGTCTAAACTGAGGTGTTTTAAGTGCAAACAGTTGGGATACTTCAAACGTGAATGTCCATTGGCGATTTTCACTGATCCTAGTAACTTAGGAGTCCCACGACTAGGTTCCAGCAGGAATAAATAAGAGATGAATCCCAAGACAAAGACAATTTTGATTTCTAACTTTAATTGGAATACAGAGGTTGAAGAGATGAGAGATGAATTAATCAAGCATTGGTGGCTGAGATTATGAAAGAAAGGAAGAAGGTGAATTGTGAAGATGAAAATTGCTATGTTCAAAGAACTTAGAGATGAAGTTCAAGTATATTTGAAGGTAAAAGAGGAAGAGATGGTGATAGAAGGTGAGGATGAGAAGAAGCAGAATGAAGGAAGTCACTCCACTATGAAGATTAATGGAAAATATAATGCTGCTACCACTATCGAGGAAAACAAGTTGAGTACTCCGGTGTGCCAATGTGAGAAAGCTTTTGCAGCAGAAAAGGAGGTGATAGGACTTCCTTATGAGGTAATTTAGGACATGTTCTTCTGCATGCAAAATTAGACTATTTGGTGTTTGCAAAGCTAATCGTTTTTAACTGATAATGAAAAGGATTTAAAACGAACTAATGACGAACTTAAAGTTTATAAGTCTAAAAATTTTGTTAAATTAAACGAAGCTTTGAAGGAAATTGATCATTTAGAAAGAATTGTTTTGGAAATAAATTTTGAAATCAACACTTTGATTGAAAGGGTTGCACTTGCTGAATTTGAGACAATCAAACTTCAATCAAAGGTTGATAAATGGAAAATATCGGTAATCAAACATGATGATTTATTCAAATCTCAAGGGGGGGCTAGGATTAAAACATGTTTGGGATATGAAAATACAAAGGTTTATCTTCCTCCTAATACCTATTGTTATGCTCCTATGCCTGTTCCTCATCCTTCTAATGATTTAATCATAATAGATACTAACAGTATGTCTGTAGGTTTAGAAGGTGTGAACACTAAGCATGTTCGTGAGGACTATGGTTATGGACCGACTAGCGGGATTGGATGCACTAGTCTTAGTACACCTAAATTGCATCATTCTGTCTTAGATAATAAATCTAGTTTAAATTTTGTCTTTGTTTCAAGTCAATCTGTAGCAGACACTATCTCATCTTGTTCTGATGTTGTTTTTATTTCCTCATTAAATAATGTGCATTGAAATGGTGATATCTCTTCTGAATGTGTTGATGACGTGAATGATTCCACCATAAAAAGTACAAAGAAAACCAAAAGTATTTGTTTTGAAAACTTCTTTTCTCATCCAATTCCATCTTTTACCCCAACTAATATTCCTCTACTAAATGAAAGGGTAGTGTCATCATTTGAGGCAAGTACAAGTGGTACTAGTACCACATGTACTCTAGATGACAATGCTTCATTTTTGTAAATAATCATTCTTTTGTAAATAAAAACAGACCTAGATGCATGTATGAGACTTACAGTGATGTAGATTCTAGATTATGTGAATGTGATGAGGAAATATACATCGATAAAATTCCTACCTTGTTGCATAACAGACCTAGAGTTAAATCTCATTGTTTTCGTTGTGGTAAAGATGACATGTTGTTAATCATTGTCTTGAGACATCATAGAAATGTTAATAAGAATTCATTTGGGAGTAGGTTGAATCAATTGGTTCATAATTTCTTTTGTAAGAAGACAAACTCTCCTAAACCCAAAGTTGTTCAAACTTGGGTTCCTGTTTCACCCGGTTAATCTGGTCTTTCACATCTTTGCAGGAGACATCAACTAAAGCTATAAATAGTGTAGGCTTGTTGATAGTGGATGCTCCGGACACATGACGGGGTGTCACACCCCCGCTAACAGCGGAAACACGGGGTTGCGACGAGATGGGAATCGTCATAACACATGGTAAGCGATACAGATGCAATAATAATAATGATGACATGCGTGTCATGACGACACCCGACAACAAGGGGACTTGTGTTGTGTTTAGTCAGTATTCACGACAACATAGCCATAAGCATAAACATGAAATAATATAAACATAGGTAATAACATTGTATGCAATTCCCACAACCCGGGAACAAGTTACAAAGTATAATGTTGTTTGAAATAGATACATCAATTGTTTTCAAAAAGACAAGTTTATCCCGAAAAATGCATCCTAGGGTCTCCACTAAGGCAGCACACCTAGAACCTCAGCTACCATGATCACCTGAAAAGATATGCTCAAAATGGTCAACAAAATTGTTGGTGAGCTCGCAGGTTTAAGTAATAAAAGTGTAAGTGATGCTGTATAAAGTATAAATGATGTGGAATACCGTGAATACAATTATATACACAAGTAAAATCACATGACATGAGCTTTGCAACCAAACCTAACGACGTACACAAAGAAATTGTCGGCATATATTCACCCAAGGCCCGTACCTGGCTATTGTTGGTACTAACTAGTATACCAACACGAGGGTGGGGGGTCAACCCAGTAGTACTACCAATACCTAACCGTCGGTTCCCACACTGGAATTAATAGTTGCAAAGATAGAACCACACAGCAGACCCAAGCATGTATCAGATAGTACTTGCAACACAGTATCACGTTGATTCCTTGTATGAAATTGTATGTATGTTGTACAGCATAGAAAACGGGCGAGCATACTTTTCCCCCATGTTTGTAAATGTTTGTAAAATAGTATAAGCATAAAAAGGGGCCACGAAACTCACATGTTAAGTGGTAAGTATGAAAGGTTGAGATTCCAACAATTGAATGAAATGATCGGTCAAACACCTATTGACAGTTATTGTCAAGCATTAATGACATGTATAAAGCGTATAGTATGTTTGGTCGGTTCGGGTTGTATCGGTTCGGTCGTGGGTGGCACACACACACAAGCGGACACACGTATGAGATCTTATGTAGATCCAAGTACTACGAGTAGTCGTCATTGCTTATGACATCCTTGTAAAGATCTCATTGTTATGAAGATGACACTTGTTAAGTATTTGTAGTTTCAAATGGGTTGTCGGTAATTGTAAAATGTTAGGTTTATTTGAATTGAAATAGTATGTGCATGTTGATAGCGTGGACTTTAATCTTTGGGGTCAAGCAATGACACTTTTACTAATGTTGCCTTATCATCATCAGACGTTCCATTCGTACGAATCAACCTTCAATCGTGCGAATTAGCTGCTTTCATGCGATTGAACCTTCATTCATGCGATTGGACTCAGTCGCACCACACAACACACACATTCGCACGACCCAACCTCCATGCGCATAAATCAACACTCAATCGTGTGAATTAGCTACTTTCGTGTGATTGAACCTTCATTCGTGCGATTGGACTCCATTCGTGCGAAACACGCACAATCGCATACATTCATTCGGTCACCTGACTCAATCTCACACAAACACACAGTCGCACGACTCAGTCGCACGGCATGCCTAGTCGCACAACTCAGTCGCACGATTGACTTAGACGCATGATGCAGTCGCACGACTCACTCAGTCGCACGGCTCAATCGCATACAAACACCCAGTCGACGACTCAGTCGCACGACATGCCTAGTCGCACAACTCAGTCGCACGATTGACTTAGACGCATGCTTCAGTCGCACGACTCACTCAGTTGCACGGCTCAATCGCATGACAGACCCAGTCGCCTGAACTGTAGAATCGCGACTGTGGTCAGGCTGAGCAGCCCCCGAGCTGCTCTAACGCGAGTTTTATACCACGAGGACTTCCAGAAACACTCAACAAACATACACAAACATGAAACACAAGCAGAAAGACCTCACACGCACCCACACGACCTCATGTGCTCCGATGAACCCGAGCACCCGAAACCCTAGAAAACACAGCAGTAAAAAGACAAGAAAAGAGACAACCAAAGTCGTCTACCTGCTAGAAATGAGTAGATAAGGCTGTAGATGAAGACTAGACGACAAAAACCAAACCACACGGGTAGATTTTGGTGCTAGAATGAAGAAAATGTGTGTGTAGGGAGTGAAGAGGTGAAGAAGATGAAGTCAGTGAGGAATGGCTGGGAATGGGGTTTATATACCCAACCCAAGTTTGCAAAATTACAAGTTTAGTCCCTGCACTTAACCCTCGAGTTTCCCAAAATTTGTTTCGGTTGATTACGACCTTAAAATGTTCGTTATATTAAGGTTGAAAGCGTGTTTAATGGCATTTGATAGTCTAAAATGGTTTTATTAATGACAATGGTTGAAATTAAAATTGATGTATTTGGTGGTAATGGTGATGAAATTTATAAAAGGTTTATGCTCAACACACGTTCTCGGAGGAAGTACAGGCACAAAGGAAAATAAGCAGACATGATTCCTTAAAGCAGGAGTTCATGAAGAAAAGGAAGAATAATTAAAATATTTCTATGTTTATTTATGTCGTTCGACGGACCTTAAGGTGACGGATGTCACAGTATCCCCCAGTTGAGAGAATTTCGTCCCGAAATTCAGCTGGAGTTAGGTCCAAGAGTGTCATCCACGAATAAGTGTGGGTATTTGAGTTTCATTTGATCTTCTCGTTCCCATGTAAACTCTGGCCCTCGTTTTGAATTCCACCTTACGCGAACAATTGGTACTCTGCTGCGCTTCAACTGTTTGACTTTACGATCCATGACTTCAATGGGTTCCTCAATAAAATGAAGCTTTTCGTCGATTTTGATATGGTCAATGGGTATGTGATGTGATTCGTCAGCCAAACACTTCTTGAGGTTCGACACGTGGAAAGTATCATGCACACCACTGAGTTCTTGTGGTAACCTTAATCGGTAAGCCACTGGACCAATTCTTTCTGTAATCTCAAATGGTCCAACGTATCTCGGGGCTAGCTTCCGTTTCTTTCCAACCAAACAACTCCTTTCGAAGGAGAGACTTTGAGTAACACTCGGTCCCCAACGTTGAATTCTAGAGGCTTTCGACGATTGTCGGCGTAGCTCTTTTGGCGATCTCTAGCGGCTTTCAGTCTATCTTTGATTTGGAAGATCTTGTCGGTTGTTTCCTTAAATGATCTCTGGGCCTGTTAGCTGACTTTCACCAATCTCGGCCCAACAAACGGGTGCTCTACACTTCCTTCCGTATAACGCTTCGAACGGAGCACACCCAATGCTAGTGTGGTAGCTGTTATTGTAAGAGAACTCAATCAATGGCAAATGAGTATCCCAACTACCACCAAAGTCAATTACGCAGGCTCTCAGCATGTCTTCTAGCGTTTGTATGGTTCGTTCACTTTGGCCATCTGTTTGAGGGTGATACGCGGTACTCATGTCTAATCGAGTGCCCATCGCTCTTTGTAGTGTCTGCCAGAATCGTGAAGTGAATCGGCTGTCACGGTCGGAGATGATTGACACCGGCACTCCGTGTCTTGTCACGATCTCTTTAATGTACAATCTCGCCAACTTGTCCATTTTGTAGTCTTCTCGGATTGGCAAGAAGTGTGCTGATTTCGTCATTCGATCCACTACGACCCATATCGAGTCATGACCGTTGCTCGCGCGAGGAAGTTTGGTAATGAAGTCCATGGCTATGTTCTCCCATTTCCATTCGGGAATATCAGGTTGCTGTAACAATCCCGATGGTTTCTAATGTTCAGCTTTAACTTTCGAGCATGTCAAGCATCTGCTGACGTACGTGGCAATGTCTTTCTTTAGGCCTGGCCACCAGTACAGATCTTTGAGATCGTGGTACATCTTGTTTGCGCCAGGATGAATAGAATATCGCGTCTTATGTGCTTCATCCATGACCAAGGTACGTACACCTCCCCACTTGGGTACCCATATATGGTCCACGAAGTACTGTACACCATCGTCCTTGCACATCATTGTTTATCCAACCTCGGAATTCTTCTCCCGCAAGGTTTTCTTCTTTCAACGCCTCACTTTGTGCAATTTGGATCTGAGCTTTCAAATTTGTTTGAATGGTCAATCCCAAAGCTCGAGCACGTAGTGGTTTCACGCGTTCCTTGCGGCTTAGGGCATCAGCCACCACATTAGCTTTCCCCGGATGATACCGGATTTCACAATCGTAGTCACTAAGAAGCTCTACCCAACGTCGCTGACGCATATTGAGTTCCTTCTGATCCAGATATGTTGAAGGCTTTTATGATTTGTGTATATGATGCATTTGGTTCCATACAGGTAATGCCTCCATATTTTAGTGCGAATACTACAACACCCAACTCAAGATCATGAGTTGTGTAGTTCTTCTCGTGCACCTTAAGTTGTCGCGAAGCGTAGGCGATCACCTTATCTTTCTGCATTAGCACACATCCCAACCCTTGATGCGAAGCATCACAGTACACCACAAAATCATGAGTTCCGTCTGGAAGGGACAATATCGGTGCATTGCACAGCTTATCTTTCAGCGTTTGGAACGCCCGTTCTTACGCATCTCCCCAATCAAACTTCTTGTCTTTCTGAGTCAGCAATGTCAACGGTTGAGCGATCTTTGAAAAGTTCGCAATGAAACGACGATAGTATCCGGCTAATCCTAAGAACTGCCGTATCTCTGAGGTGTCTGGGGTGTATCCCATTTCTTTACCGCTTCGATCTTGCCGGGATCTACATGAATCCCGTCTTTGTTAACCACATGACCCAAAAACTTCACCTCTCGCAGCCAGAATTCACACTTCGAGAACTTGGCGAAAACTTTCTCTTCTTTTAACAGTTCTAGTATTGCCCGAAGGTGTTCTTCATGGTCCTCCTTCGATCGAGAGTAGATAAGTATGTCGTCGATGAATACGATCACAAACTTATCCAAGTAAGGTTTGCACACCCGATTCATCAAGTCCATGAACACAGCTGGTGCGTTAGTCAATCCAAACGGCATGACCAAGAACTCATAGTGCCCATAACGAGTTCTAATTGCTGTCTTCGGTATGTCCTCCTCGAAAACTCTTAGTTGGTGATATCCAGATCGAAGGTCGATCTTGGAAAAATACGAAGCTCCTTGTAACTGATCAAACAGGTCGTCAATCCTGGGGAGAGGATACCGATTCTTCACAGTTAATTTGTTCAACTCACGGTAGTCGATGCACATATGGAACGACCCATCCTTCTTCTTGACAAATAACACTGGTGCTCCCCAAGGCGAGTGACTCGGCCGATTAAGACTCTGCTCTAGTAGTTCCTGTAACTGGCTAGATAACTCTTCCACTTCAGACGGTGCCAACCGATACGGTGTCTTTGCTACCGGTGTAGCTCCAGGAACCAGCTAAATACGAAATTCCACCTGTCGTGGAGGAGGCAAACCAGACAAGTCATCTGGGAATACATCTGGGTAATCCCGCACTATAGGGATATTTGCCAATTCTTGTTCCTCCTCTTTCTTTTCCACCACATGAGCCAGAAAAGAGTAGCACTGTTTTCGTAAACTCCGGCGTGCTTTCATGCAGGAAATAAGCTTTAAGTTTCTCCCCGGTCTTTCTCCTTGAACTCTGAGTACTCCCCCGTCTGACATAGGGATTCGCACTACCTTGTCTCGACAGACAATCTCGGCCCCGTGTTTCGACAACCAATCCATTCCCACACATCACATCGAAACTTCCTAGCTCAAAGGGTATCAAGTCTATATCGAAGGTGTGGTCTCTAACATTATCGAGCACTTTCTAATAATCTCGTCGGCCTGAACAATCCTACCATTGGCCATTTCTACAGAGTAGCTACTTTCTAGCCTACTAGGACTCAAATCGAGCAATTGCACAAATTCAGAAGATATAAAGCTATTGTCTGCTCTAGTGTCAAATAATACAGATGCAAGTGATTATTGAGTAAGTGCGTACCCGTGACAACATTCGGGTCCTGACGAGCATCGTTGGCTCCAATGACGAATGCACGTTCGAGCTGTATTCCCCTGATTGGTCGGGCCTTGATTTCCAGCTATAGCCATCACTTGCTGCTGGTTGTTTCCTTGTTGACGCGGTGCCGATTCAGCCTGGGGCACATTTTGGTAGTGATCAAGGCTTCCAACTCATAACAAGCCCTTGCATTCCCGACGGGTTTAACCGCGTTGACCGGTGCAACCATATTCGACGCTGTTCTGCAGTCTCTTGCAAGATGCCCCGGGCGTCTACAGTTAGCGCACACCCGACACGACATAGCTGGGGGATGATGAAAGTTGCACCTATCGCATCGGGGGTGCGGACCCACATATTCTCGCCTGCCTGGGTCACGACCACAAAATTTCTGGTTGTCGTGGCCCTTTTCTCGAATTTCCCGGCACTCGACCGGCTTGTTTCCCCAACTTCTTTCCTTTTCTCTGCTCCCCTGCCAATGCCCCTGTTCTCACCATTTCATCAGTTAGAGCGCCAGCCTTCAGAATCACGCTCTGAATAGTAGGAGGAGCAGTAGCGGTCATCATTGCCCGGATTTGAGGCGCAAGTCCCCAAATGTACCTCTCTATCCTTTTTGATCCGGGGTGACTAGATGCAGAACCAACCTTGCTAGCTCATGAAAACGATCGGTGTAAGCTGCGTGCCCAGCCCCCATCATGGCATGATTCAGAACTCATGCTCAAGTTTTTGCATCTCATTGAGAGGACAGTACTCCTCGGTGATTAGCGCCTTGAACTCATCCCACGACATTTGCATCACGGATTCTCTTCCCCTAGCCTGAATCTGAGTGTTCCACCACGTTAGTGCCTTGCCCTGTAGTGAGCAAGTGGTGTACTTAATCCTTTGACTGTCGAGGCATTCATTGATGTCGATCACGGCCTCCATCTTTTCAAGCCATCTGGTCAGAGCTATGGCTCCACCTTTGCCATCAAACTCTCGTGGTTACAAGCCACAAATTCCTTGTACGAACATCCCCGTCTAGCATTCACAACCCCGGTCTCATTAACAATTATAGTTTCGTTAACGACTGTACCACCATTTCCGATCTCCTGATTGCTTTCGTTCCCAGTCGGGTACCGTTATCCACATTATCGTTGCCACCGTCCCCGTGGGGGTGAGAATTCTAAAGAGCATCGCTCACTTGGGCCACGATAGTCGGAATTAGTGCGGCCAGCTGTTGAGCGATTACGGCTGCCACATCCGCGTTCCATGTTCCTTGATTGTTACTGGCAGGAGCATCACTTGTTGTTGGGGTTCTTCCCCTGCCTCTGCCTCTGCCTCTGCCCCTTGGGGCTTCAATTCCGCTACTATTACTGCGAGTAGATCTTCGAGGCGGCATGTTCTATTCATAAAAGAGGTAACATGTAAGCTTTAGTCACCATAAGATACACAAGTATTCCACTTATCAAGTTCTATTGTTCATGTTCCGGTTGGTCAAGATCACCATGCAGCCCATTTCAAGCATATTCTCGGTATACCGGTGATGTTTATATATAGGTTCCCCCAGCGTTCCCACACCCACGATGTACCGAGAATGATGCCCGATCCGGTTACATGACATCCGACTTTCCTTCTCATCATATCCATAATAATCCATCAGGTCAACTGAGAGCCCAAGCATGTAATCACGTATAGTCTGGTGGAGGTTGCCTATCTCGCATCCTTAAAGTACTCAGCCATAGCCTCCTCGGGTCGGTCTCAGTATCCAAGGTTAAGCGCAGTATATGATCTGTGAAGATCTCTTCGGGTCCCAATGCCCGAATTTGGTTATGATAACTTGACGCGCAGAGGGAACGGAAGATCTAATAGGAGCATCCCATAAAAGAGTGAGCACAAGGCTCTCTCATAGGGTGAAAAGGTCATGAAATAGATAGATAACGAACAAGTAATGAGGAACACGTATAAGATACAAAGTGCACACAACCCTGGCATGCAATCTACATGAAGGTTACTAGGTTATAGTCTAGGTCAAGCGTATTGCCTATTTCCGTATAACCAATGGCTCTGATACCAGTCTGTCACACCCCCGCTAAGAGCGGAAAAACGGGGTTGCGACGAGACGGGAATCGTCATAACACATGGTAAGCGATAGAGATGCAATAATAATAATGATGACATGCGTGTCATGACGACACCCGACAACAAGGGGACTTGTGTCGTCTTTAGTCAGTATTCATGACAACATAGCCATAAGCATAAACATGATATAAGATAAACATAGGTAATAACATTGTATGCAATTCCCACAACCCGGGAACAAGTTACAAGTATAATGTTGTTTGAAATCGATACATCATTGTTTTCAAAAAGACAAGTTTAGCCCGAAAAATGCATCCTAGGGTCTCCACTAAGGCAGCAAACCTAGATACTCAGCTAGCATGATCACCTAAAAAGATATGCTCAAAATGGTTAACAAAATTGTTGGTGAGCTCGCAGGTTTAAGTAATAAAAGTGTAAGTGATGTTGTATAAAGTAAATGATATGGAATACCATGAATACAGTTATATACACAAGTAAAATCACATGACATGAGCTTTGCAACCAAACCTAACGACGTACACAAAGAAATTGTCGGCATTTATTCACCCAAGGCCCGTACCTGGCTATCGTTGGTACTAACTAGTATACCAACACGAGGGTGGGGGTGTCAACCTAGTAGTACTACCAATACCTAACCGTCGGTTCCCACACTGGAATTAAATAGTTGCAAAGATAGAACCACATAGCAGACCCAAGCATGTATCAGATAAGTGCTTGCAACACAGTATCACGTTGATTCCTTGTATGAAAATTGTATGTATGTTGTACAGCATAGAAAACAGGCGAGCATACTTTTCCCCCATGTTTGTAAATGTTTATAAATAGTATAAGCATAAAAAGGGGCCACGAAACTCACATGTTAAGTGGTAAGTATGAAAGGTTCAGATTCCAACAGTTGAATGAAATGATCGGTCAAACACCTATCGACAGTTATTGTCAAGCATTAATGACATGTATAAAGCGTATAGTAATGTTTGGTCGGTTCGGGTTGTATCGGTTCGGTCGTGGGTGGCACACACACACAAGCGGACACACGTATCAGATCTTATGTAGATCCAAGTACTACGAGTAGTCGTCATTGCTTATAACATCCTTGTAAAGATCTCATTGTTATGAAACATGAGACTTGTTAAGTATTTGTAGTTTCAAATGGGTTGTCGGTAATTGTAAATGTTAGGTTTATTTCAATTGAAATAGTATGTGCTTGTTGATAGCGTTGACTTTAATCTTTGGGGTCAAGCAATGACACTTTTACTCATGTTGCCTTATGATCATCAGACGTTCAAGGGAAATTCACACTCAACATCAGTCACACAACAGGACTAGACGCTCGACCCATGTTCCATTCGGACGAATCAACCTTCAATCGTGCGAATTAGCTACTTTCGTGCGATTGAACCTTCATTCGTGCGATTGGACTCCAGTCGTGCGAAACACGCACAATCGCATACATTCAGTCGGTCACCTGACTCAATCGCACACAAACACACCGTCGCACGACATGCCTAGTCGCACAACTCAGTCGCACGATTGACTTAGATGCATGATTCAGTCGCACGACTCACTCAGTCGCACGGCTCAATCGCATACAAACACCCAGTCGCACGACTCAGTCGCACGACATGCCTAGTCGCACAACTCAGTCGCACGATTGACTTAGACGCATGATTCAGTCGCACGACTCACTCAGTCGCACGGCTCAATTGCATGACAGACCCAGTTTCTTGAACTGCAGAATCGCGACTGTGGTCGGGCTGAGCAGCCCCCGAGCTGCTATAACGCGAGTTTTATACCACGAGGACTTCCAGAAACACTCAACAAACATACACAAACATGAAACACAAGCAGAAAGACCTCACACGCACCCACACGACCTCATTTGCTTGGATGAACCCGAGCACCCGAAACCCTAGAAAACACAGCAGTAAAAAGAAAAGAAAAGAGACAACCAAAGTCGTCTACCTGCTAGAAACGAGTAGATGAGGCTGTAGATGAAGACTAGACGACGAAAACGAGACCACACGGGTAGATTTTGGTGCTAGAATGAAGAAAATGTGTGTGTAGGGAGTGAAGAGGTGAAGAAGATGAAGTGAGTGAGGAATGGCTGGGAATGGGGTTTATATACCCAGCCCAAGTTTGCAAAATTACAATTTTAGTCCCTGCACTTAACCCTCGAGTTTCCCAAAATTTGTTTCGGTTGATTACGACCTTAAAATATTCGTTATATTAAGGTTGAAAGCGTGTTTAATGGCATTTGATAGTCTAAAATGGTTTTATTAATGACAATGGTTGAAATTAAAAATGATGTATTTGGTGGTAATGGTGATGAAATTTATAAAAGGTTTATGCTTAACACACGTTCTCGGAGGAAGTACAGGCACAAAGGAAAATAAGCAGACATGATTCCTTAAAGCAGGAGTTCATGAAGAAAAGGAAGAATAATTAAAATATTTCTATGTTTACTTATGTCGTTCGACGGACCTTAAGGTGACGGATGTCACACGGGGCTCACTGTCTTATTGACCAATTATCGAATAATCAATGGAGTATATGTCATATTTGTTGGGGATAAGAAATGAGGGAAAATGGCTGGCCAAGGGGAGGTTTTCAACGACTCTCTTACTCTAGTCAACTTTGTATCTAAACTCGCTTTTAATTTGTAGAGTGTCTCTTAGATTTGTGATAAAGACATTCCAGTCTTGTTCAAGTCCAATAAATTATTCTTTTTGAAATCTGAGATTGATATGCTCCAAGAACGAATGACACATATCTTCTTGACATGCGTTCCAAGGAGTCAATGTCTACCGTCACTTGTCTTTTGTCCAAAGATTCCACTTCTGAGTCTTTCCTATTGCATCACATATTGGGCCACGTTAATTTCAAAAATCTAAACAAACTAGCTAAAAACACTCTAGTTAAGGGATTACCTTTAAAGGACTTTTACGTGGTTGAAAAATGTATGGCATGTGCCAAGGGTAAACAACACAAGAAACAACATAAATGAAGAATTGAAATAGCATATCTAATCCCCTTGAGTTGTTGCATACTGATTTGTTTGGCGCAATCAGTTTTAAATCTATTGCTAAAAAATCTTTTTGTCTTGTGATTACAGATGATTTCTCTAGGTATTCATGGTTGAGATTTCTTACACGTAAAGAAGACGCTACTGAGGAGCTACAGAAGTTAATTCTTTCCATTGAGAAGATAAGCAACAGGAAGGTTATGGCGATTAGAAGTGATAATGGTACTAAATTCCGTAATCAGATATTTGATTCTTTCTGTACTAGTAAGGGAATTCTGAGACAGTTCTGTGCTATGAAAGCTCCTCAATAGAATGGAGTCGCTGAAAGAAAGAATCACACTCTCATTGAAGTTGCTCTTACGATGTTGATCGAATCCTCTTTACCCATTATCTTATGGGCAAAGGTGGTGAAGTATGCTTCAAATGTTTTGAACAGGGTGTTGATAATCAAAGATAAAATGAAGAATCCTTATGAACTCTTTCATAAGAGAAAGCCTTTGACTGACTTCTTTCGACCATTTGGTTGCTCGTGCACTTTACTGAATACTGAGGCACATAAGACGAAAGTTGATGCTTTGTTCGATGAATGTTACTTTATCGCCTATTCTTTTCCTTAAAAAGCTTATCGGGTGTATAACAAGAGAACCCGTATTGTGTAAGAGTCTTTCTATGTTGACTGGCAGGAATCTAATTCCTTAGATGTTAGATCTGAACCAACATGGTTCTTTGACTCCGATACGGTGTTTAACTCTTTTAATCTTCTAGTTTTTGACAATGATGTGTCCATCCCCAAGTCCAAACAAATATCATTTCTCCAACTCCTCTACCAGGTCATTCCTCAAGCTCCTCCCTATACATCAACAAATGATGCTACATTAGTTGACATTGCATCCTCATCATCATCTTTCATCATTCCACCTCTAGCTGTTTCTACATCTCTTCCTTCATCATCTACATCAACCTCATCTCAACCTGTACCACCCAATTTCCTAATTGACTTTACCTTACCATCTTCCTCACCTTCATCGACCCATCAACAACCCTTCATCCAACCTTCTTCAAATATCCTACCCCTGACCACAGATTTCAAAACTTTGAAAATCATCCCTATGATAACATCATTGGATCTATCACCGATGGAGTTCGGATGTGGAGTAAATCAGTTTGATTAGTTTGTATATTCTCTTCTTTTATATCCCTCGTCTTAGAAAATGTTCATGCAGCTCCTTAGGATCCATGCTGGATTGAATAGATGCAATTTGAGCTTCAACAATTTAGGAAACTCAAAGTATGGTCTTTGGTTGATCTTCCACCAAATAAATACCTAATTGGCATGAAATAGGTGTTCAAGAACATACCCGAATCGTGGCATTGTGGTGAGGAATAAGTCCACATTGGTGGTTCAGGGCTTTGCTCAAGAGGAAGGAATAGACTGCACATAAGTCTTTGCTCCTGTGGCCCATCGTGAATCTATTAGGATCTTTTTGGCACATGCCGCTCACAAGCAATTCAAAGTATATTAGATGGATTTCAAATCATCATTTCTTTATAGAGACGTTGACGAAGAGATATATGTGTGTCAACCACCAAGTTTTGAGGATCCTAACTTTCCTGACAAAGTCTACAAGCTTGATAAGTCCCTTTATGGTCTTCATTAGGTACCTCAGATCTAGTACGAGGCTTTAACACAATATCTCTTAGGCAATGTATTTTCCCGTGCACCATGATATGAATTTATTCAACAAGGAAGTGGATGGTGAGATGCTAGTTGTCCAAGTCTATGTCGATGATATAATTTTTGGCTCCACCAATGCGAAGTTGTGTTGGGAGTTTGTGGAAGTCATGCGTGGTTGATTTGAAATCAGCATGATGGGGAAGATGTGCTTTTTCCTTGGGTTTCCGGTTGAACAAAAGCCTGAGGGAATTCTCATTCATCAGGAGAAACATTTTAAAGGAATTCTGAAGAAATTCAAGATGGATGATGCCTCTCCTAAACTCACCCCTTTTCACTGCTCAAACTTGCCTCACTCTTGATGAGAACAGGAAACCTTTTGATCCTCATCCCTATAGATGAATGATTAGTTCCCTTATGTATCTTACAACCAGTCATCCTCATATAACATTCGCTGTAGAATATTGTGCTCGATATCAATATGCTCCGAAAGAGTCTTATGAAAAGTCTGTAAAACGAATCTTTCGTTATCTTAAAGTTCTTCTTGTTAGGACTTTGGTATCCTTATGGCCGGAAATTTGATATACATGCTTATTCTGATAGTTATTGTAATGGCTACCAGGTTAAATAGAAAATCAGTTACTGGAGGTTGTCAATACTTAGGAAATTGTCTAGTATCTTAGCAGAGTAAGAAACAGACCATAGTGTATCTTTCTACAAGAGAAGCTAAATACATTGCAGCTTCCGGCTATTGCTCTCAATTGCTCTGGATACAACATCAGATGATTGACTACGGATCAACTTTCTCCACACACCATTGTTCTGTGACAACGACCAGCTATTGGCATTGCCAAGAATCCTATTCATCATTCTCGCACCAAGCACATTTATACACAGATTCATGCAATTCGTGATGCTTAGGAAAAGGGTTTCATTGATATTATTCCCATTGATAAAAAAAATCAAAAGGCTAATCTTTTCACTAAAATGTTGGAAAGGGGTTTTTATGAATTGATCTCTATGTTAGGATTAATATCTTTTTAAACTCTAGAATTTTAATGTACATATTGTTTATCTCTCTTTCTTTAGTTTTTAGTTTCCGTAGCCTTTTCTCTTATTCACATAAATAAATTACATAAAAAAATGATAGTGATATGTAGCTAAATAAGAAATTTCTATGTCTTGCTTATTTGTAGAAATTTCGGGCGAGAATATTATATAATATATATATTATATATATATATATATATATATATATATATATATATATATATACTAAATGCTATTTTTGTTTTCCGTTGTAGAATAAAATTTGAAGCCTAGACGATGTATAGGAGGTCAATGGTATTGTGTTGGGATTTGCTTGATAGGTTCAGCCTGAAAGCAAAGTAAACAGTACTCTTGCAGCTTAACTAATAGATCAAGAAACTTGTTGACTTGGATAATCCCCTTGACACTTTTGGCCTTTACAAAGTTTCAAGTCTTTATCAAAAAGGATTGAGAACAAGATATCTCTGTTTTCATCTATTCTTATATAAACTTTCTTTGTGTCTAGATCTTCCACTCTATTTCAAAAGCTTTTTGCTTATTCATCTATGCATCTAAAATGATCTTTGTTATATTATTCTGGTGCTTATCTCCTGTGCTATTTGTGGACATTGACCGGGAGTGATGATCTTCTTTGCTGTATGATATTACTCACCTGGAGCTATCATCGACCCAAAATGATGATTTTCTTTGTGACATGTAATATAGACATGAAGCTCCTATCTGTAAGACCCAATGATCAACTCCTCTATTATACGTGAGTATAGACCTAGAGCTCTCATCATTGGATGTGTTTAGAGCTTTTCATCCTTTGGAATAGGACCTTTCTTTCTTTTTGAGAAGGACAGTCAAGCAGAGTGTGTCATCTGTTCAATATACATGAGATCAAGGTAGGTTTCTTTGCCATTGTCTATGGGGACAAAGTCATTCAATGTTTTCTTTAAAGAAACCAAAACATGATAACACTAGTTGTGGTATGCTTATTGAGACGAAGAAGACATGGATTTAAAGGCACAAGTATATCAACAATCCTGTCAAGCTTGACTCTCCAGAAGATCTTTTCAGCTTCTCATCCATATCCTTTTTCTTTTGCTTATTTTTGTTTAAAAAATTAGGTGAAATGTAGTAAGGTCTTGTGCGGAATTTTCTTTTATTTTATTTTCCTTTTTTATTTTAAATATTTTATTTTTATTTATATTTATTTTATCTTAAAAGAAATTAATTTTTTATTTTTTTATTTTTTAGATTCCAGCGAATTATACTTTCGCTGGTAGTTTCGCATGTTGAAATTATAGCTTTGCCGGCTCTTTCACACGTCAATTGGTCTGTTTCAACCTGAGCTTATACGGGCGAAACTATAGTTTCGCTGCTTGTGAACTATGTCCTATATAACTCGTTTTGGAAATTATCCTCTCATTTTTGCATTATCGGGGTTTTAGGTCATTGAGAATGCATCTCCATCTTTGTTTCACAACTCTGAGTTATTGGACTTTTGATTCTCGTTTGACTCGTATTTTCTATTCGAATGTGAGTTTCTAACCAAGGAATTTAGTTTCATCTAGGTTTAATTATCTCTTAATGAACTAACTTGATTTGGACTATTCGATACCTTCACAGTTCTTGCTGTGAAAGTATCGATAGTCTTGCGAAACTTAACAAAAGTTCAAAGGTTTTTCAGCGAAACATTGTTGTTATGCTGTGAGAGCGAACTTCACAGTTTCGCTAACCTCAATTCAGTTTTGCTTCGCCAAATTTATAGTTCCGGCGCGACGAATCTACTGCTCTTTCTTGCCGAAACTACCTCCTAATTGCTACCGAAATTACATTTTCGCTTGGCAAAACTAGTTTTCTTCTTCCAACGAAGCTATAATTTCGGCTAGCGAATTTAAATTGATTGTTATTCATTTTTATTATTTTTATTAATTTTCTTTTATATTACTTTTTAATATATCGTTCTAATGCGTTTCATCTGTTTTTCAGGTCATATGGCTAACCTCAAGTTTGACAAGAGGAATAACATCATGGCTCTTCTAGATGACCCTTATCCCAAACCAGCCGGGTCAGCCAGGTTTAGAGATTGTATTCGTTGGCCGCAGAGATCTCCAATCGCCTACGCGATCTCACACTCCTCTACCATATATGACTTACACATTCCAGATTTCTGGCATACGACTGAGTATGACAAGAGACCTAATTCTCAAAGGATTGTGGCTAGACTATTGGAGAATGACTTGATTATTTCATCTGAGATTATATCTAGGGTATTTATATTGGATGAGGATACTTAAGAGGATGTGATATTGTCAGACCAGGATGTATTTGATGCTTTTAGGTCAATGGGATATGAGGGTCCTTAGTTTGGCACGAGGAAATAAATTAAAAAATCCTTTCTCTCTAAGGACTTAGATATATAACCCACGTTTTATCATGTGCTTAGATCACTAAAAGGGTGGATCAGACGGGCAAAATTTATACTGGGCTAAAGCTAAAATGATTTGTTGTAGAGGGGAGAAGGCCAACATTCCAACCAAATTTTGACTTTATGGCTGGAAATGTCAAGGCTTTGAAGAAGAACAAGTGTTTGCTATTAAGATGATTATAAATGATGTTATTCCAAATATTCCAAGGCATGGAGAGATCAAGAGATTGGTGCAGATGAACACCCGTATATATGTAGACTGTTGTGTAATTAGACATGACTTTAGCGTGAAGATCACTCACCTTTCGGAAAACATGTATCCACTGGAACAATGGAATTATATCAGGAGAGTTAATGAGTCGAAGGAGAAAGAGTAGGAGAGACTAGACTAAAACAGACTGAAGCTAGCAAGAAGAGGAAGAGATACGTGAAAGAGAAGTGTAAGATTTTGAGAAGGAAGTTCATGAGATGGCGAGGAAGCTAGAGTTGAGAAAGAGAAAACATCTAGGAAGAAAGCTGATGTGGGAAGAAAGGGTAGGTTTGGATGAGGATGTGATAAGAAACCTAAACTCTTCGCCTGCTAATGAGTTGAGCATGATTAAAACTAAGCTTACTAATCAAGAATTAAGGGACAAACGGAAAGATGAGATGATGAAGGAATGACAAGCTTGATGATGGCTAAAAAAAGATTGATAAAAAGACTATTGACTGAGGTGAATGAATTGAAGAAAGCTGCCGGCCTACCCAATGAGCTAAGTTAACCTGAATTAGATGATTTTACTAACACGTCCAAATACCCATTTCTAAATGTGGGTACATCTTCTCGGACAGGAGAGGGCACGTCTGGTGCTGCAATTGAAGAGGCTAGGGGATCGGTTTGAAGCAGGATGTTGAGAAAGAGATGAGGAAAGAGGATTGTAACTGTAGAGAATGTGGAGCATATGTATGAAACTGGTTTTGTGGATATTGGGATGAATATTCATGATTCTAGCAAAGAAGAGGTATTCTCCAAACAACCTGAGGCATTGAGAAGTCTTTTGAGAAGTGGTTGGTGGATGAAGAAGATGATGAGCAGTTTGTCAATTATGACTCAGCCCGAATATTATGAAGTGGACGAAAGACCACTAACATATGTAGTCAAGAAGGGAGAAGATGAGGATGATGTATTTGAGATGTTAAAGGATGATTGGTTTGTGAAGGAGAAGGAGATTAAAGAGCTAACTCCTCTTTTTCAAAACTTACAAGGGTGAGTAAGAAAGAGACGGACAAGAAGGTTATTAGTTGGAAGTATAACCTCGGCCTCAAGATGTTTATGATCAAGATGAGAGGGGGAGGGATTACATACATGCATAAGAGGAAGGCATTCAAGACCTTTCCAAAATGGGATTTGAGAAGATTGGTTGTGCTGCCACTACTGAATGTTTATTTAAGTGAAAGAGTCATGTTGCTGGAGAGAGATACAAAATGGATTGGAATGATAATTTTGAGTTGTTTGGGTTTATGAAGCTGAACGGAGAGGGTCAAAGAAGGATAAATATTGGGAGACTGGTACAGGGAAGACTATGCTAAGGCTGAAACCCCCAAAAACAGTGAAAGGATAAGGTTGTCAATCCTAACCCCCAAGATTACAACAGTTTGAAAAGTGGTTCTACAACAACAACACAGGGGATGTGTTGGACCAAAAGAACCAATGAGCCAAGATCAGAAAACCTCTAAGTCCCACATGGTATCACAACAACTGCTGAAAGCCTCATTAGCAGTTTGACAAGTGCTGAAGACTTCAACAGTTGAAGATCAAGTGCTGAAGACTTCAACAGCTGAAGAACTAAAGTGCTGAAGTACAACAGCTGAAGAACACAAGTACTGAAGCTCAAAGACCAAAGTACTGAAGTACAAAAGCTGAAGAGTTTACAAGTGCTGAAGATCAACAACTGATGTACAAAGTTTGAAGACAAAGACTAAAGACATCAGCTGATGATATCTACTGAAGTCATCAGCTGATGAAACACTGAAGGTTAAAGTCTGAAGATCAAGTACTGAAGCCTCAGTAGTTTGTCACAACTGCTGAAGAGTACTTCATCAGTAGTTGTGATATCCATAGTTTTATATTTCTAGTTTCAGTAGTTTTATGTTTCAGTAGTTTTGTAAAACGACTGAAGAGCTTGTTCTTCAGTCGTTGTAGTTTCAGTAGTTTCTACTCAGTAGTTTTATATTTTGTACTTAACACTCTGATATGTTCTCAGTAGTTGTGAACATTTCAGTAGTTTGTTAAGAGTTAGTTATTTTTGTATTAGATCTGCCAGTTGTCACTTTCCGTGATAACAGCAGTGTTTGTTGCACTCTATATAAGGAGTGACAACCTATTGTAATAGCGTGAATGACGTGAATGAATGAATGATTTGATTAGAAACATTCCATATCTATAAACATTCCTTGAATCAGAAATATATTCTCTCGCTATAACCGTATGTGCTCTTAATGCATACAAGCATCGACTTCTTGCTACAATTTGTCTAATTCCTATTCTTATTCCGCTGCCTTGAACTCTGATACATCAAACTTGTGATCGCTGATCTTGTCAAATGGTATCAGAGCATGTTAATCATTGATTGATCTAATAATTGATCATTGAAACGGCTATTCAAGATCTAAGTTTGATTGAATTAGCTTTTGTCTATTGTAAGAAACGGTTATAGAGATTGAATTTTCTGTATTTCTGGTCATTCATCCTGAGATCTTTTCTCGGTTTTCATTGAGTTTGTTGTGGTCTGTGTAAAACTTTTAAAAGCTTGAATTAAATTGTTTTTGAACTAAAAATGACTACTCCCTCCAATGATCCTCACAATACTGGTTCCTCAACCAAGCCACCAATGCTGGTCAGGAATGAGTATAACATATGGCAACGACGAATGCTCCATCACCTGTCTATTAACAGCGCAGGTTGTTGGACATCAGTGGTACATGGTCCACACAAGCCTATGGTGAACAACCCGGAAACCAATCAAATGGTTTCGAAGAGGAGGGAGCAATACTCAGATGAGGACAAGAAGTTGCTTTAAATTGATGCAAAAGCCCATGGAATTCTGGCCATGGCACTGCCCAATGAAATCTATTCTGGGCTAATGCATCATGAAACTGCCCATGACCTCTGGAATGCCTTGAAAGAACAATTTGGAGGAACAGATGAGGTCTTGGCAAATAATAGAGAAATCCTTGCCCAACAATATGAGACATTCTCTCATAGAAAGGGTGAGACACTGACTCAACAATTTGAGCGGTTCTCTTGTTTGATCTCTGAATTAAAAATGGTCAAACTTGAGTACACAAACATTCAGATGAATAACAGATTTCTCAGATCACTGCCTGAGAGATGGGACACATATACCATTGTCCTACGCTCCAGTGCAAGTTTGGACAAACTATCTCTCACCCAACTCCATGGGAAACTGCTCACGTTTGAGAGAGAGATAGAACAGAAGACAAAGCTGTCTTCATTTGGAAAGCTCGCTGAAGACTTTGTACCAGGCAACACTGCCTTGGTGGGTCATGAGTCAGAATATGCCTCATCTGAATGCCAGTATGATGAGCATATTAATTTCTCTTCAAGCACTTCTGATTCTGCATTTGTGAGTGTTGATGGTCAGTTTACTGGGTGTAATAATGACAATCTATGCTTCATTAGGGATGATCTCAAGGGGATTGCTGATGATGACTTAGAAGAGATGGATATTTTGAGCCAAATGGCCCTGATAAATATCAGATCTCAAAAGTTCTATAAAAGAACTGGAAGAAAATTCCCAGGACTCTCTGGCAAAACCAAAGTTGGTTTTGACAAGAGCAAGTTGAGGTGTCACAAATGCCAAAGGCTTGGACACTTTGCAAGAGAGTGTAGATCAACTGGATCTAACTCCACTGCACCCTTTGTGACTTTTCCTGGCAATAGTCAACAACACACAGGGCAACATCCTGTCACTTCTAGTCATCATCCTCAACAACAATCTCCGGCATATTTTGTTCCTCAGGGTCAAATGCCATATCCGTACCCTTGTTATTACATGCCACAGTCAAATCAAGTTCAAGTTCCTATGGCACCACAACCTCATGCACTACTAGAAACTCAGCCATCCCAATCTCATCAACAAACTCAACCTCAACAACACAGCTTTTTCACCCCAGGAGTTGTTGACTGGAGCAGTTTACCAGATGACTTGTCTGGTCATGACCAACTGTTCTCAGGTGCTGGTCAACATGGTGGTGACAGTTTTTTTGGAATCTAGCTCTTATGGCTTTGGAGTCTGCTGATACTTCATTTTAATGCCTCTACACCACAGGTATCACAGGTATCCTCTGTGCAAAAGCCAAATTATGTTCTGAACCATGCATAGCAGCATTTGCTTCCATTAAGAAGCAAATGTAGCTCTAATTAATAAGAACATTGAGCTAGAACAAATAATTTCCAAAAACAAAGCTGAGTTTGAGTCTGTGCTTAAAGATAAAAATGATGACATTTATAAACTGAATTGCCAAATAATTGATGATAAGGCTAGAGAAGAGGTACTTCTAGAGAAGTACAAAGATCTCAAAGAAACCCTTGCAGTTACCCAGGTAGAGTGTGATAGATGGGTACAATCATGCAAAGGTTTTGAAATGCTTCTTAGTAAGCAATCTGCTTCAATGTGAAGTTTGGAATTGGTTACAATCACACTGCTCCACCTACAGATTTTACCCCAAGAGCAGAGGTAGAATCTGATGGTGAGAGTGATAACCAATCCATCACATCATGTGATCTACCTTCTGATACAGCACAATCAGAAGTAGCAGTCAGCATCAAGCCCTCTTTGAACTTATCAGCTGATGTTGATGGTTCAAATGCTGACACTCACATGATCAATGAGTTGATCAACTCAGGAGTTAATTCTAAGGTCCTGAAAGGACTAGAGAGCAGGACTAACACCTGAAGTTCAAACTTCGACTGCTGTCAGTACTGAAGAGAAGAAAACTGCCAGTAGAAAGAGTTTGAAGTCTACTAAAGAGGCAGTCAAGAAAGCAAACAATGCTTCCAAAGCATTGAAGAACAAGTCTTCAGTTGCTTCACCCTCTTTAGTTGATGATCAACCTAAGATGAAGAAGAAACCATGTGAAGTATGTGGTTTGTTCAATCATCTTACAGATGATTGTTGGTACAAAAGAGGTTCCAAACTCAAACAAAAAGAAGAAATTAATGAGAAAATGGTAAAAATGAAAACTGAGTTTGAGACCACATTTGTATCAGCAACATCAAATCCTGTAACCCTTAAGTCCTCAAAGAAATCCAAAAAGGAAGGGGTTAAACAGTGACAGTTGAGAATGCTCAGAAGAAGAAGGGGCAACATAGGAACTTATCAAACTCCACTGGCAATGTGTCTGATGAGCTGAAAGCTTTGTCACAAAATCAGACACAGCTGGTTATGATGGTTCAACATCTGTTAGGTAGAGTTAACCAACTAGATGGTCCTATGTTGAAACCACAGAAAAGGAGGTCCAAGCCAAAGGACTCCTCTTCTACACCATCTTCTTCCTCTCAGGCTGTTGTTATAGATAAACCTGTTAGTTTACCATCTATTGATGAGACCAGGCCCAAAACCAAAAAAGGTTTGGGTCTCTAAAACTAACTGATTGTTTATTATTGCAGGGTTCTTCAACATGCCAAAGTAGCATCTGGTATGTAGACAGTGGGGGATCTATGCACATGACTGGGAACATCTCTCTTCTTCATGACTACTCTCAAGGAAAGAAGGGATTTGTTTCTTTTGGCAATAATGCTAGGGGTTACATCATTGGTAAGGGCTTTGTCTCCAATGGAGAAATCAAATTTGATGATGTTAATCATGTGGAAAATCTCAAGTACAATCTCTTGAGTGTCAGTCAAATGTGTGATAAAGGCCATGTTGCTCTTTTCACCAGTCAAAACTGTAGGATTCTGTCATCCAAAGTTTTGCACTTGATTGACAAGGTGTTGGATGATCACACTCTCCTGAGAGCCAACAGGACAGGAAGAGTATATGCCTTAGATCTTTCCAAGAAAATAGATCTCAAAGTCAATCCTTGCCTATTTTCCAAAGCCTCTTCTCAAGAATCTAAACTGTGGCACAGAAGGCTTGATCATGTTAATCTCAAAAACATGAATCAGCTTACCTACAATAGTTTAGTCAGAGGCTTACCAATAAACGAGTTCCAGTGTGATGAAACCTGCACTGCTTGTTTAAAAGGAAAACAACACAAAGTCTCATTCCCTCCTATTGAAGTGCCTAAGTCCACTGCCTGCTTGCAATTACTGCATATGGATCTATTTGGTCCTGTGAGAGTAATGAGCATGGCAAAGAAGAAATACTGTCTGGTAATTGTGGATGATTACTCCAGATTTGTATGGACTTTCTTTCTACATTCAAAGGATGAGGCTGCTCAGAAGATTATTCACTTTGTGTTGTATATTGAGAAGCAGTATTCCCTTCCAGTTAAGTGTATTAGGAGTGACAATGGAACTGAGTTCAGAAATCATACACTTGATGACTTCTATCTTTCAAAGGGGATCAAAAGGCGGTTTAGCATCCCAAGGACTCCAGAACAAAATGGAGTAGTGGAGAGAAAGAACAGGACTCTCATTGAAGCTGCAAGGTCGATGCTGGCTGACTCAGGTTTGCCACTGACCTTTTGGGCTGAAGCTGTCAACACAGCTTGCTATGTGCAAAATAGAGTTTTAGTAAATCAGAGGTTGATGAAGACTCCATATGAAGCTCTCCATCATTGGCTCCTCTGATTTCATTTTTCAAAGCATTGGGTGTCCCTGTTTTATTCTCAACACAAAGGATCAACTCCATAAGTTTGATCCTAAGGTGGATGTATGGTATTTTGTTGGTTATTCATCTACTTGCAAGGCATACAGAGTCTTCAACTGCAGAACAAAGATGGTTGAAGAAACTCTACATGTTAAGTTCAATGAATCTCCAAAGCACAAGATCCACAAAGCCCTATGGAGTTATTTGATTTGGACATACTGCAATATGTTCCCTATCAAACTCCTGTTGTTGCTCCTATCAACAGTTCACCACCTGGTGGTACTACTGATGATGATGATGATTGCGGTACTCACCTCTTCAGGTTTAGTGATCAGCTGCCTGATTCGGCTAGACCTGATGTTCCTGTAGCTCCAGTAGCACCATCCACAACAAATGCTGATGAGATCTCTTCGAATTCAACTTCCTTTGAACTACCATCCACTGATTGGTTTCAAGGAAATGATTCACCATCACCATCTGTTACTGCTGAGCCAACTACAAACACTTGCACAGATCTCATTGTCTATCAAGATCTGAAGAATCACCCTATGTCTCAAATCATTGGTGATATCACTGCTCGAGTATCAACAAGAAGTCAATTGTCAAAATTCTGCTTCTATGCTCTCTTCATCAGTCAGCAAGAGCCAAAGAATTATCATATTGCTTTAAAGGACAATGGATGGGTTGATGCCATGCAGCTTGAGCTTCTTCAGTTCAAGAAACAGCAAGTGTGGGAACTGGTTCCTCTACCTCCAGGTAAGTGTGCAATAGGCACTAAATGGGTGTTTAGGAACAAAACTGATGAAAATGGGCTTATTGTCAAGAACAAGGCCAGACTCGTTGTTCAGGGGTTTGCACAAGAAGAATGTATTGATTATGATGAAACCTTTGCCCCTGTAGCCAGACTGGAAGCAATTCGATTGTTTTTAGCTTATGCTGCTTATCAAAACCTTAGAGTTTTTCAAATGGATGTCAAAAGTGCATTTTTGTATGGAAAAATTAAAGAAGAGGTTTATGTATGTCAACCTCCAGGCTTTGAGGACAATAAACATCCTAATTGGTGTATAAGCTTGATAAGGCTCTTTATGGATTAAAACAAGCTCCTAGAGCCTGGTATGAGACATTATCAAACTTTCTTCTGGAAAATAATTTCACTAGAGGCTCCATAGATAAGACTTTATTCATTAAGAAAGCTGGGCAGCATAATCTACTTGTTCAAATTTATGTAGATGATATCATTTTTGCATCCTCTGATCCAAAGTTGTGTGATGCCTTTACAAAGTTGATGCAACAGACGTTTGAAATGAGTGCCATGGGAGAATTACAGTTCTTCTGGGGTGCAAATCAAACAAAGGCTGATGGAATTTTCATTCATCAGTCCAAATATACAAAAGATCTTTTGCAAAAGTTTGATTTACAAAACTATAAGCCCTGTTCTACCCCCATGTGCAGCACCACACAACTAGATACAGATCAGAAAGGTAAAGTGGTTGATGAAACACTTTACAGACGTATGATTGGGTCCTTGATGTATTTAACAGCTTCTAGACCAGTATTATGTTTGCTACATGTGTTTGTGCTAGATTTCAGGCTGCACCTAAAGAGTCTCATCTGATTGCAGTCAAGAGGATCTTTAGATATCTGCTAGGCACTCCATCTCTAGGTTTATGGTATTCTACTGGACATTCTAGTAAACTAGTTGCTTTTTCTGACAGTGACTATGCAGGGTGTAAGTTGACGAGGAAATCAACTTCTGGTGGATGTCAATCCTAGGCAACTGCTTGATTTCTTGGCAGAGCAAGAAACAGACCTCAGTTGCTACATCAACTACTGAAGCAGAGTACATTGCTGCTGCAAGTTGTACATCTCAGGTACTCTGGCTTCAAAACCAACTTTTGGATTATGGCATTACAGAGACTAAGACTCCAGTGTTAATGGATAGTGCTTCAGCTCTTTGCATTGTCAAAAATCCAGTCCAGCACTCTAGGACCAAACATATAGAGATCAGACATCATTTTATAAGGGATTGTTTTGAAAAAGGTCTGATGATCCTAAGTTTGTGCCTAGTGCTGATGAGCTTGCACATCTTTACTAAGCCTTTGGATAGTTCAACTTTCCAAAACCTGGTGTTAAGGCTTGGTATGCTGCAGCTAGAATAAGTGACAACTACTGATGATCTTGGTGATAAGTACTGATGATCATTGGTAACTATGTCATATATAAGTACTGATGAGTTCTTTTACCCTCAGCAGTTTTTATAACTACTGAAGGCTAAATGCCTCACAAGTACTGAAGTACTTCATCTGTTCTAAACTACTGATGTAGTCACAACTACTGATGCAGTACAACTACTGCAATAGTAAAAACAGATAAGTACTGATGTCCTATGAAACAACTGAAATCAGCCAAAAAGGCTGATGAATGTGTTGAGGACAGCATGAAACAGCTGAAAAGCTAAGAATTGACGAAAACAGCTGATGAGAAATTTCTCTTCAGTCGTTTGTACAACTGGTTTCATTCTAAACAACTTAGCAATACCATGTCTTCAGTAGTTTTATAACTACTGATGACTAGTACCAAGTCTTCATTGTTTACAACAGCTGATGACAAAACCACTGTCTTCAGTAGTTTCATAACTACTGATGCCAAACACCATGTCCTCAGTTGTTTCAATCATCTGAAGTCAAAACCACGGTCTTCGGTAGTTTTTAACTTCTGATGCCTAACACCACGACTTCAGCTGTTTCAACGTCTGAAAGGATAATTCCATGTCAACGGTCTTTTAAAACTACTGATGACTAACACCACATCCTTCAGTCGTTTTATTTCCCGCACCCTATATATACCCCTGACCTAATCCTTCAATGCTTCATCTTCTTCAAAACTAACGTTCCTCTCCGAAACTTCCCTCTCTCAATGGCGTCCATGCAAATTAAACCGCGACACAACTGTGTTGCCTACCTCACTAAATCGCCTATCTGGACTAAGTTTGATACTGCTATCGATCTTATGGTTCAGTCCCAATACAATACGACATTTCTTTGAATCCCATACTACATGCCGAATCCCTTCAACAATTTTGGATGAACGTTACTATTACCACTGGGGAGAACAACACACCATCTCTCCAGTCGGTCGTCAACAACAAAGAAGTAGTCATCACTCCTGCAATAATCCGCCAAATTCTTCATCTGAATGATGCTAGTTCTCCTGCTGGATATCCGAAGGGCACCACAGATCTATCCTTTGCCCAACATGGATATCAAGGCGATCTCAGTGCCTCCACTATCATGAAGAAACACTTTAATGATGCTGAGCGCCTAATTTTTCACATGGTGGTATGTTTGGCCCCTAAGACGTCGTCTTGGGATCAAATGTCGACAAAATGGCAGCAGGTAATGTATTCTATTCTTGAGCAACAACCACTAAACATTTCAGAATAATATTTTCGGAGCTCAAGGACATGGCTCAAAAACTAACTGCCAACCGTTGGATACTATATCCACGGTTCATAATGGCCATCATTACAAACCAGCTTAATGCTGAGGGACTTGTTGGCTTGGGAGTCCCTGCTACGGCTGTTCTGCCGGAAGTATACTCCCGGCACAACTCTGACCAGTCACTAAAAATGGCTGCCAAGCTGCGAAAACCCACGCAGCTGGAACCCACAGCCACCACCTCCAAATCAAAAGTCCCCACCAAACCCACCAAAAAGAAACCCAAAACGGCTACTCAGGGAACTGAGTCCCCTGAGGATGCCCTGACACCACAAACGCAGGATATATCCACTAGTCCAAACCCCTAGTGGATACAACGACTCTTCCAGCCATAGCCGCTCAGGCCTCCTCTCAACAGGAGCCTGCAGCAACCACACAAGGGGTACATACATATCTGGGATCTTCCTCACTTGAGGGGATTGCCATTGAAGAGCACCCACCTCCCCAGGTGCACACTGCTTCTATCCCTTCACCCCAAACAACCGCCCCTCACAGCCCAACTTTAATAGTTGCCAAAGTGCTGACTCAACTGCACTCCTCACCCCCTCCCCAGAAACCACTTACTACTGGGAATACCTTACAATTGAGGGGGAGGAACACAGTGCACTTGAGAACCCACAGCACAGGGGTTTACCTCTTCTATCTCCTGGTGTAGACAAGGAGCTTAGAATATCTAGTGAGGCTGCCACCTCCTCTGACTCAGCACATGATCAGAATGAGGCTGGTAACATTGCTAAGACCTCACTAGAGGCAACAGCTGATGATGGACACTGTCCTGAGGCTGGAAGTCCCCAGTACCAAGCACAAGGGGCACATGCACCAACTGGTCTTCACCCAGTGCATGTAAATCCTGCTCTAAGTAGGAGGTCAGATGATTCAGTTTCGGCTGATGATGACCTGGGCTTTTTCAACGATGTTCTTGCCCGGAACACAATCCTTGAAGAGAAAGTCAGTAGGCTGCAAAACCTACTTGATCAACTCTCCCAAGGAGAAAGACCATCTGCCTCTACCCACCCACAGATGGAACCTTCACTTGAAGGTTCCCCAAACACTGAGCCACTCCAAACTCAACCACCTGCCTCTGCTTCAGGCCCTATTTCTCAGGAACAGAACCCTCCTGAGCAAATAGGTGTTGTACTTCAAAATTCCCTCCCTCTCATCACACCCATAATCACTGATATTGTGACTAAAGCCATTGATGAGAGGCTTTCCTCAACTTTACAGCCCTTGATTGATGCTGCTATACAAAAGACTCTTTCTGCGGTACAAACCCCTTCCTCCAATTCATCCAAAAAGGGGGAGAGTACTGCAGTGAAAGAAAAGAAGAGGAAAAGAACAGAGGAAAAGAAGGAAGAGAAGCAAGCCCAAGAGGAGGAGAAAGAAAAGCAACCTCTGCTCACTTACAAGCGAAAGAAAAGTGCTGATGATCATACTGCTCAAGACAAATCCTTGGAGGAGCTGATAAAAGAAGCTGACACTACACACAGCCGATCCATGGATAAAATAATTGAACAACTCTTCAGGCAGGGGTTTGACACATCCACACTAGATAGTGAGATCAGAAGGTTAGAAGTGCAAGAGATACAAACCCGATGGGCAGGGTATGATGCTCTTGAAAAAGAGAGATTGGAAATAATGATCCGCTTTATTGCAAAATACTTAGAAAGATCGTTAATGGAGATTCGCCCGTGGACTAGGGACAGCATTCTGGCTATAGCCACCAGAATCTGTCTGTCTGAGCAATTCAACAAAGGGATTATTGTGGAAGCCCTTGATGAGGCTGGGGCTGGTAAAAGGCTAGAGATGGCTAAACTCATAAAGGCGAAACTAACTACAAAGATGCTGGATCAACCTTCCCTTCCACCCACTCAAACAGAGCCTATCCCTCAAATCTCCCAACCAATCTATAAGCCAAAATCCAAACATCCTCATTCTTCAAAACCAATCCTTCACCAACCCAGCCATCATCCAGTGATGCACCCAGAAGGAGGAGAAGGGTGCTGAGGATGGAAGAAGAGAAGCAGAGAGGAGGATGAAGATGATAGTCTGCACTCTCTACTGTTCTAAAGCTACCAAAACCCCGAAGTCAACCCATGATCACACCTGACTCTCAAAGGGAAATGGTCAGAGTCAGATAGAAGAAAGAAGAATAGCAGAAACAGCACGATGAGCAACTGTTGAAGATGGTTGATAGGAATTCCTCAGTCATCATCTATTCAAGCCATGAAAGGGCATGCTCAAAGGCTTACACTCTCAGCACACTTTTCAGTATCAGAAGGAAGAGTGAGAGTATGGCCAGACCCCAGGGTGAGTTCTAGAATCCATAAAAGAACTATTCCACACAGATACAATGGCCAGGGACGAAAACAATAGATTCTCATCATGTTGGCCATTGTAGTTGTTGGACCAAAAGAACCAATGAGCCAAGATCAGAAAACCTCTAAGTCACACATGGTATCACAACAACTGCTGAAAGCCTCATCAGCAGTTTGACAAGTGCTGAAGACTTCAACAGCTGAAGATCAAGTGCTGAAGACTTCAACAGCTGAAGAACTAAAGTACTGAAGTACAACAGCTGAAGAGTTTACAAGTGCTGAAGATCAACAACTGATGTGCAAAGTCTGAAGACAAAGACTGAAGACATCAGCTGATGATATCTACTGAAGTCATCAGCTGATGAAACATCTGAAGGTCAAAGTCTGAAGATCAAGTACTGAAGCCTCAGTAGTTTGTCACAACTGCTGAAGAGTACTTCTTCAATAGTTGTGATATCAGTAGTTTTATATTTCTAGTTTCAGTAGTTTTATGTTTTAGTTGTTTTGTAAAACGACTGAAGAGCTTGTTCTTCAGTCGTTGTAGTTTCAGTAGTTTTAATCAGTAGTTTTATATTTTGTACTTAACACTCTGCTATGTTCTCAGTAGTTGTGAAATTTCAGTAGTTTGTTAAGAGTTAGTTATTTTGTATTAGATCTGCCAGTTGTCACTTTCCGTGATAACAGCAGTGATTGTTGCACTCTATATAAGGAGTGACAACCTATTGTAATATGAGGAATGAATGACGTGAATGAAGGAATGATTTGATTAGAAACATTCCATATCTATAAACATTCCTTGAATCAGAAATATATTCTCTCGCTATAACCGTATGTGCTCTTAATGCATACAAGCATCGACTTCTTGCTACAATTTGTCTAATTCCTATTCTTATTCCGCTGCCTTGAACTCTAATATATCAAACTTGTGATCGCTGATCCTGTCAAATGGTATCAGAGCAGGTTAATCATTGATCGATCTAATAATTGATCATTGAAACTGCTATTCAAGATCTAAGTTTGATTGAATTAGCTTTTGTTTTTGCAAGAAACGGTTATAGAGATTGAATTTTCTGTATTTCTGGTCATTCATCCTGAGATCTTTTTGGTTTTCATTGAGTTTGTTGTGGTCTGTGTAAAACTTTTAAAAGCTTGAATTAAATTGTTTTTGAACTGAAAATGACTACTCCCTCCAATGATTCTCACAATACTGGTTCCTCAACCAAGCCACCAATGCTGGTTAGGAATGAGTATAACATATGGCAACGACGAATGCTCCATCACCTGTCTGTTAACAGCGCAGGTTGTTGGACATCAGTGGTACATGGTCCACACAAGCCTATGGTGAATAACCCGGAAACCAATCAAATGGTTCCGAAGAGGAGGGAGCAATACTCAGATGAGGATAAGAAGTTGCTTGAAATTGATGCAAAAGCCCATGGAATTCTGGCCATGGCACTGCCAAATGAAATCTATTCTGGGCTAATGCATCATGAAACTGCCCATGACCTTTGGAATGCCTTGAAAGAACAATTTGGAGGAACAGATGAGGTCTTGGCAAATAATAGAGAAATACTTGCCCAACAATATGAGACATTCTCTCATAGAAAGGGTGAAACACTGACTCAACAATATGAGCGGTTCTCTTGTTTGATCTCTGAACTAAAAATGGTCAAACTTGAGTACACAAATATTCAAATGAATAACAGATTTCTCAGATCACTGCCTGAGATATGGGACACATATACTATTGTCCTACGCTCCAGTGCAAGTTTGGACAAACTATCTCTCACCCAACTCCATGGGAAACTGCTCACGTTTGAGAGAGAGATAGAAGAGAAGAGAAAGCTGTCTTCATCTAGAAAGCTCGCTGAAGACTTTGTACCAGGCAACACTGCCTTGGTGGGTCTTGAGTCAGAATATGCTTCATCTGAATGTCAGTATGATGAGCAATTAATTCTCTTCAAGCACTTCTGATTCTGCATTTGTGAGTGTTGATGGTCAGTTTACTGGGTGTAATAATGACAATCTATGCTTCATTATGGATGATCTCAAGGGGATTGCTGATGATGACTTAGAAGAGATGGATATTTTGAGCCAAATGGCCCTGATAAATATCAGATCTCAGAAGTTCTATAAAAGAACTGGAAGAAAATTCCCAGGACTCTCTGGCAAAACCAAAGTTGGTTTTGACAAGAACAAGTTGAGGTGTCACAAATGCCAAAGGCTTGGACACTTTGCACGAGAGTGTAGATCAACTGGATCTAACTCCACTGCACCCTTTGGACTTTTCCTGGCAATAGTCAACAACACAGAGGGAACATCCTGTCACTTCTAGTCATCATCCTCAACAACAATCTCCGGCATATTTTGTTCCTCAGGGTCAAATGCCATATCCGTACCCTTGTTATTACATGCCACAGTCAAATCAAGTTCAAGTTCCTATGGCACCACAACCTCATGCACTACCAGAACCTCAGCCATCCAAATCTCATCAACAAACTCAACCTCAACAACACAGCTTTTTCACCCCAGGAGTTATGACTGGAGCAGTTTACCAGAGACATGTCTGGTCATGACCAATGTTCTCAGGTGCTGGTCAACATGGTGGTGACAGTCCTTTTGGGAATCTAGCTCTTATGGCTTTGGAGTCTGCTGATACTTCATTTTCTAATGCCTCTACACCTCAGGTATCACAGGTATCCTCTGAAGCAAAAGCCAAATTATGTTCTGAACTATGCATAGCAGCATTTGCTTCCATTAGAGAAGCAAATGTAGCTCTAATTAATAAGAACATTGAGCTAGAACAAATAATTTCCAAAAACAAAGCTGAGTTTGAGTCTGTGCTTAAAGATAAAAATGATGAGATCTATAAACTGAATTGCCAAACATTGATGATAAGGCTAGAGAAGAGGTACTTCTAGAGAAGTACAAAGATCTCAAAGAAACCCTTGCAGTTACCCAGGTAGAGTGTGATAGATGGGTACAATCATGCAAAGGTTTTGAAATGCTTCTTAGTAAGCAATCTGCTTCCAATGTGAAGTTTGGAATTGGTTACAATCACACTGCTCCACCTACAGATTTTACCCCAAGAGCAGAGGTAGAATCTGATGGTGAGAGTGATAACCAATCCATCACATCATGATCTACCTTCTAATACAACACAATCAGAAGTAGCTGTCAGCATCAAGCCCTCTTTGAACTTATCAGCTGATGATGACGGTTCAAATGCTGACACTCACATGATCAATGAGTTGATCAACTCAGGAGTTAATTCTGAAGGTCCTGAAAGGACTAGAGAGCAGGACTTAACACCTGAAGTTCAAACTTCAATGCTGTCAGTACTGAAGAGAGAAAACTGCAGTAGAAAGAGTTTGAAGTCTACTAAAGAGGCAGTCAAGAAAGCAAACAATGCTTCCAAAGCATTGAAGAACAAGTCTTCAGTTGCTTCACCTCTTTAGTTGATGATCAACCTAAGATGAAGAAGAAACCATGTGAAGTATGTGGTTTGTTCAATCATCTTACAGATGATTGTTGGTACAAAAGAGGTTCCAAACTCAAACAAAAAGAAGAAATAATGAGAAAATGGTAAAAATGAAAACTGAGTTTGAGACCACATTTGTATTAGCAACATCAAATCCTGTAACCCTTAAGTCTCAAAGAAATCCAAAAAGGAAGGGGTTAAACAGGTGACAGCTGAGAATGCTCAGAAGAAGAAGGGGCAACATAGGAACTTATCAAACTCCACTGGCAATGTGTCTGATGAGCTAAAAGCTTTGTCACACAAAATCAGACACAGCTAGTTATGATGGTTCAACATCTGTTGGGTAGAGTTAACCAACTAGATGCTCCTATGTTGAAACCACAAAAAGGAGGTCCAAGCCAAAGGACTCCTCTTCTACACCATCTTCTTCTCTCAGGTTGTTGTTTCTAATAAACCTGTTAGTTTACCATCTTGATGAGACCAGGCCAAAAACAAAAAGGTTTGGGTCTCTAAAACTAACTGAATGTTTATTATTGCAGGGTTCTTCAACATGCCAAAGTAGCATCTGGTATGTAGACAGTGGGGGATCTATGCACATGATTGGGAACAGCTCTCTTTTCATGACTACTCTCAGGAAAGAAGGGATTTGTTTCTTTTGCAATGATGCTAGGGGTACATCATTGGCAAGGGCTTTGTCTCCAATGGAGAAATCAAATTTAATGATGTTAATCATGTGGAAAATATCAAGTACAATCTCTTGAGTGTCAGTCAAATGTGTGATAAAGGCCATGTTGCTCTTTTCACCAGTCAAAACTGTAGGATTCTGTCATCCAAAGTTTTGCACTTGATTGACAAGGTGTTGGATGATCACACGCTCCTGAGAACCAACAGGACAGGAAGAGTATATGCTTAGATCTTTCCAAGAAAATAGATCTCAAAGGCAATCCTTGCCTATTTTCCAAAGCCTCTTCTCAAGAATCTAAACTGTGGCACAAAAGGCTTGGTCATGTTAATCTCAAAAACATGAATCAGCTTACCCACAATAGTTTAGTCAGAGGCTTACCAATAAGGAGTTCCACTGTGATGAAACCTGCACTGCTTGTTTAAAAGGAAAACAGCACAAAGTCTCATTCCCTCCTATTGAAGTGCCTAAGTCCACTGCCTGCTTGCAATTACTGCATATGGATCTATTTGGTCCTGTGAGAGTAATGAGCATGGCAAAGAAGAAATACTGTCTGGTAATGTGGATGATTACTCCAGATTTGTATGGACTTTCTTTCTACATTCAAAGGATGCGGCTGCTCAGAAGATTATTCACTTTGTGTTGTATATTGAGAAGCAGTATTCCCTTCCAGTCAAGTGTATTAGGAGTACAATGGAACTGAGTTCAGAAATCATACACTTGATGACTTCTATCTTTCAAAGGGGATCAAAAGGCAGTTTAGCATTCCAAGGACTCCAGAACAAAATGGAGTAGTGGAGAGAAAGAACAGGACTCTCATTGAAGCTGCAAGGTCCATGTTGGCTGACTCAGGTTTGCCACTGACCTTTTGGGCTGAAGCTGTCAACACAGCTTGCTATGTGCAAAATAGAGTTTTAGTAAATTAGAGGTTGATGAAGACTCCGTATGAAGCTCTCCATCATTTGGCTCCTCTGATTTCATTTTTCAAAGCATTTGGGTGTCCCTGTTTTATTCTCAACACAAAGGATCAACTCCATAAGTTTGATCCTAAGGTGGATGCAGGGTATTTTGTTGGTTATTCATCTACTTGCAAGGCATACAGAGTCTTCAACTGCAGAACAAAGATGGTTGAAGAAACTCTACATGTTAAGTTCAATGAATCTCCAAAGGACAAGATTCCACAAAGCCCTGTGGAGTTATTTGATTTGGACGTACTGCAATATGTTCCCTATCAAACTCCTGCTGTTGCTCCTGTTAACAGTTCACCACCTAGTGGTACTGCTGATGATGATGATGATTGCAGTATTCACCTCTTCAGGTTTTGTGATCAGCTGCCTGATTCAGCTAGACCTAATTTTCCTGTAGCTCCAGTGGCACCATTCACAACAAATGCTGATGAGATCTCTTCGAATTCAACTTCCTTTGAACTACCATCCACTAATTGGTTTCAAGGAAATGATTCACCATCACCATCTGTTACTGCTGAGCCTGCTACAAACACTTGCACAGATCTCATTGTGTATCAAGATCTGAAGAATCACCCTATGTCTCAAATCATGGTGATATCACTGCTGGAGTATCAACAAGAAGTCAATTGTAAAATGGTATCAGAGCCAAAGAAGTCAATTTCTGCTTCTATGCTCTCTTCATCAGTCAGCAAGAGCTAAAGAATTATCACATTGCTTTAAAGGACAATGGATGGGTTGATGCCATGCAGCTTGAGCTTCTTCAGTTCAAGAAACAGCAAGTGTGGGAACTGGTTCCTCTACCTCCAGGTAAGTGTGCAATAGGCACTAAATAGGTTTTTAGGAACAAAACTGATAAAAATGGGCTTATTGTTAAGAACAAGGCCAGACTGGTTGTTCAGGGGTTTGCACAAGAAGAAGGTATTGATTATGATGAAACCTTTGCCCCTGTAGCCAGACTGGAAGCAATTCGATTGTTTTTAGCTTATGCTGCTTATCAAAACCTTAAAGTTTTTCAAATGGATGTCAAAAGTGCATTTTTGTATGGAAAAATTAAAGAAGAGGTTTATGTGTGTCAACCTCCAGGCTTTGAGGACAATAAACATCCTAATTGGGTGTATAAGCTTGATAAGGCTCTTTATGGGTTGAAACAAGCTCCTAGAGCCTGGTATGAGACTTATCAAACTTTCTTCTGGAAAATAATTTCACTAGAGGCTCCATAGATAAGACTTTATTCATTAAGAAAGTTGGGCAGCATAATCTACTTGTTCAAATTTATGTAGATGATATCATTTTTGCATCCTCTGTTCCAAAGTTGTGTGATGTCTTTACAAAGTTGATGCAACAAAAGGTTGAATAGAGTGCGATGGGAGAATTACAGTTCTTTCTAGGGTTGCAAATCAAACAAAAGGCTGATGGAATTTTCATTCATCAGTCCAAATACACAAAAGATCTTTTGCAAAAGTTTGATTTACAAAACTGTAAGCCCTGTTCTACCCCATGTGCAGCACCACACAACTGGATACAGATCAGAAAGGTAAAGTGGTTAATGAAACACTTTACAGATGTATGATTGGGTCCTTGATGTTTTTAACAGCTTCTAGACAGATATTATGTTTGCTACATGTGTTGTGCTAGATTTCAGGCTGCACCTAAAGAGTCTCATCTGATTGCAGTCAAGAGGATCTTTAGATATCTGCAAGGCACTCCATCTCTAGGTTTATGGTATTCTACTGGACATTCTGGTAAATTAGTTGCTTTTTCTGACAGTGACTATGCAGGGTGTAAGTTGACCAGGAAATCAAATCTGGTGGATGTCAATTCCTAGGCAACTGCTTGATTTCTTGGCAGAGCAAGAAACAGACCTCAGCTGCTACATCAACTGCTGAAGCAGAGTACATTGCTGCTGCAAGTTGTACATCTCAGGTACTCTGGCTTCAAAACCAACTTTTGGATTATGGCATTACAGAGACTAAGACTCCATTGTTAATGGATAGTGCTTCAGCTCTTTGCATTGTCAAAAATCCAGTCCAGCACTCTAGGACCAAACATATAGAGATCAGACATCATTTTATAAGGGATTGTTTTGAAAAAGGTCTGATTGATCCTAAGTTTGTGCCTAGTGCTGATGAGCTTGCAGACATTTTTACTAAGCCTTTGGATAGTTCAACTTTCCAAAATCTGGTGTTAAGGCTTGGTATGATGTAGCTAGAATAAGTGACAACTACTGATGATCTTAGTAATAAGTACTGATGATCATTAGTACCTATGTCATATATAAGTACTGATGAGCTCTTTTATAACTACTGAAGGCTAATTGTCTCACAAGTACTGAAGTACTTCATCTGTTCTAAACTACTGATGTAGTTACAACTACTGATGCGCTTACAACTACTGCAATCAGTAAAAACAGATAAGTACTGATGTCCTATGAAACAACTGAAATCAGCCAAAAAGGCTGATGAATGTGTTGAGGACAGCATGAAACAGCTGAAAAGCTAAAAATTGACGAAAACAGCTGATGAGAAATTTCTCTTCAGTCGTTTGTACAACTGCTGTTTCATTCTAAACAACTGAAGCAATACCATGTCTTTAGTAGTTTTTATAACTACTGATGACTAATACCAAGTCTTCAGTTGTTTACAACAGCTGATGACAAAACCACTGTCCTCAGTAGTTTCATAACTACTGATGACAAACACCAAGTCCTCAGTTGTTTCAATCATCTGAAGTCAAACCACCACGGTCTTCAGTAGTTTTCTAACTTCTGATGCCTAACACCACGACTTCAGCTGTTTCAACGTCTGAAAGGATAATACCATGTCAACGGTCGTTTAAAACTACTGATGACTAACACACATCCTTCAGTCATTGTATTACCCGCACCCTATATATACCCCTGACCTAATCCTTCAACGCTTTATCTTCTTCAAACCTAACGTTCCTCTCCAAACTTCCCTCCTCTCAATGGCGTCCATGCAAATTAAACCGCGACACAACTGTGTTGCCTACCTCACTAAATCGCCTATCTAGACTAAGTTCGATACTGCTATCGATCTTATGGTTCAGTCCCATACAATACGGCATTTCTTCTGAATCCCTACTACATGCCGAATCCCTTCAACAATTTTGGATGACGTTACTATTACCACTGGGGAGAACAACACACACATCTCTCCAGTCGGTCGTCAACAACAAAGAAGTAGTCATCACTCCTGCAATAATCCGCCAAATTCTTCATCTGAATGATGCTAGTCTCCCTGCTGGATATCCGAAGGGCACCATAGATCTATCCTTTGCCCAACATGGATATCAAGGCGATCTCAGTGCCTCCACTATCATGAAGAAACACTTTAATGATGCTGAGCGCCTAATTTTTTACATGGTGAATGTATGTTTGGCCCCTAAGACGTCGTCTTGGGATCAAATGTCGACAAATGGCAGCAGGTAATGTATTCTATTCTTGAGCAACACCACTAAACACTAACTTTTCAGAAATAATATTTTCAGAGCTCAAGGACATGGCTCAAAAACTAACAGCCAACCGTTGGATACTATATCCACGGTTCATAATGGCCATCATTACAAACCAGCTTAATGCTGAGGGACTTGTTGGTTGGGAGTCCCTGCTACGGCTGTTCTGCCGGAAGTATACTCCAGGCACAACTCTGACCAACACTAAATGGCTACCAAGCTGCGAAAACCCACGAGCTGGAACCCACAGCCACCACCTCCAAATCAAAAGTCCCCACCAAACCCACCAAAAAAGAAACCCAAAACGGCTACTCAGGGAATTGAGTCCCCTGAGGATGCCCCTGCACCACAAACGCAGGATATATCCACTAGTCCAAACCCCCTAGTGGATACAATGACTCCTCCAGCCATAGCCGCTCAGGCCTTCTCTCAACAGGAGCCTGCAGCAACCAAACAAGGGGTACCTACATATCTGGGATCTTCCTCACTTGAGGGGATTGCCATTGAAGGCTCCCACCTCCCCAGGTGCACACTGCTTCTATCCCTTCACCCCAAACAACCGCCCCTCACAACCCAACTTTAATAGTTGCACAAGTGCTAACTCAACTGCACTCCTCACCCCCTCCGCAGAAACCACTACCTACTGGGAATACCTCTACAATTGAGGGGGAGGAACACAGTGCACTTGAGAACCCACAACACAGGGGTTTACCACTTCTATCTCTCTGGTGTAGACAAGGAGCTTAATATCTAGTGAGGCTTCCACCTCCTCTGACTCAACACATGATCAGAATGAGGCGGTAACATTGCTAAGACCTACTAGAGGCAACAGCTGATGATGGACACTGTCCTGAGGCTGGAAGTCCCCAGTACCAAGCCAAGGGGCACATGCACCAACTGGTCTTCACCCAGTGCATGTAATCCTGCTCTAAGTAGGGGTCAGATGATTCAGTTTCGGCTGATGATGACCTGGGCTTTTTCAACGATGTTCTTGCCCGGAACACAATCCTTGAAGAGAAAGTCAGTAGGCTGCAAAACCTACTTGATCAACTCTCCCAAGGAGAAAGACCATCTGCCTCTACCCACCCCAGATGAACCTTCACTTGAAGGTTCCCCAAACACTGAGCCACTCCAAACTCAACCACCTGCCTCTGCTTCAGGCCCTATTTCTCAGGAACAGAACCCTCCTGAGCAAATAGGTGTTGTACTTCAAAATTCCCTCCCTCCCTCTCATCACACCCATAATCACTGATATTGTGACTAAAGCCATTGAGAGGCTTTCCTCAACTTTACAGCCCTTGATTGATGCTGCTATACAAAAGACTCTTTCTGCGGCAACAACCCCTTCCTCCAATTCATCCAAAAGGGGAGAGTACTGCAGTGAAAGAAAAGAAGAGGAAAGAACAGAGAAAAGAAGGAAGAGAAGCAAGCCCAAGAGGAGGAGAAAGAAAAGCAACCTCTGCTCACTTACAAGCGAAAGAAAAGTGCTGATGATCATACTGCTCAAGACAAATCCTTGGAGGAGCTGATAAAAGAAGCTGACACTACACACAGCCGATCCATGGAGAAAATAATTGAACAACTCTTCAGGCAGGGGTTTGACACAGCCACACTGGATAGTGAGATCAGAAGGTTGGAAGTGCAAGAGATACAAACCCGATGGCAGGGTATGATGCTCTAGAAAAAGAGAGGTTGGAAATAATGATCCGCTTTATTGCAAAATACTTAGAAGATCGTTAATGGAGATTCGCGCATGGACCAGGGACAGTATTCTTGCTATAGCCACCAGAACTCTGTCTGAGCAATTCAACAAAGGGATTATTGTGGAAGCCCTTGATGAGGCTGGGCTGGTAAAAGGTTAGAGATGGCTAAACTCACAAAGGCGAAACTAACTACAAAGATGCTGGATCAACCTTCCCTTCCACCCACTCAAACAGATCCTATCCTCAATCTCCCAACCAATATCTAAGCCAAAATCCAAACATCCTTATTCTCAAAACCAATTCCTTCACCAACCCAACCATCATCCAGTGATGCACCCAGAAGGAGGAGAAGGGTGCTGAGGATGGAAGAAGAAGACGAAGAGGAGGATGAAGATGATAGTCTGCCACTCCTGCTGTTCTAAAGCTGCCAAACCCGAAGTCAACCCATGATCACACCTGACTCTCAAAGGGAAATGGTCAGAGTCAAGATAGAAGAAGAAGAACAGCAGAAACAGCACGATGAGCAACTGTTGAAGATGGTTGACAAAGAATTTCCTCAGTCATCATCTATTCAAGCCATGAAAGGGCATGCTCAAAGGCTGTACACTCTCAGGCACACTTTTCAGTATCAGAAGGAGAGTGAGAGTATGGCCAGACCCCAGGGTGAGTTCTAGAATCCATAAAAGAACTATTCCACACAGATACAATGGCCAGGTCGAAAAACAATAGATTCTACCATCATGTTGGCCATTGTAGTCTCACCTTGGAATCATTGATGAATTCAAGAAAGCTCACCAAGCAAAGAAGACCCCTCAAGCTTTACTAGAAAACCAGATGATTAAGAAGGGGTTGTTATATAAAAAGCTTGAAGGCATCCAGAAGAATGAGCTCCAGTTACTCCTTGAAGGCAACCATCCTGATGAATTTGTATATAGGGAGGTAACTACGGTGGAGCTGAAAAATGGCAGGACCATGAAGTACTTATCAGAGTACTATGGTCCAGAGTTCTTCTTCGAAGGAGGGTAGAAGAACTCTCTCAGGAGGAACAAGTTGTTCTTCTTGAGGCCTATGTTCGAGAGTCATACAGACTCATTATGGGGAAGTAAATCTCATGAATGGGATAACAACTCTGTGTCCAGTTCCCCAAAAGAGTTCCCATTCATACCATGCCAACAATATCTGAGATTTCTTCCCAGGCCGGAGCTTACATGGGTCATCTTCTCTACTGATCAAGAAGGAAAAAGACCAACATTTTGCCAACAATAGTGGGATATAAATAATTTAGAGGTTTGGCTGCATTGGTTCGGGGGAGTTTGTTGGACCAAAGAACCAATGAGCCAGGATCAGAAAACCTCTAAGTCACACATGGTATCACAACAACTGCTGAAAGCCTGATCAACAGTTTGACAAGTGCTGAAGACCTTCAACAGCTGAAGATCAAGTGCTGAAGACTTCAACAGCTGAAGAACTAAAGTACTGAAGTACAACAGCTGAAGAGTTTACAAGTGCTGAAGATCAACAACTGATGTACAAAGTCTGAAGACAAAGACTGAAGACATCACTGATGATATCTACTGAAGTCATCAGCTAATGAAACATCTGAAGGTCAAAGTCTGAAGATCAAGTACTGAAGCCTCAGTAGTTTGTCACAACTGCTGAAGAGTACTTCTTCAGTAGTTGTGATATCAGTAGTTTTATATTTCTAGTTTCAGTAGTTTTATGTTTCAGTAGTTTTGTAAAACGACTGAAGAGCTTGTTCTTCAGTCGTTGTGTTTCAGTAGTTTCTAATCAGTAGTTTTATATTTTGTACTTAACACTCTGCTATGTTCTCAGTAGTTGTGAACATTTCAGTAGTTTGTTAAGAGTTAGTTATTTTTGTATTAGATCTGCCAGTTGTCACTTTCCGTGATAACAGCAGTGATTGTTGCACTCTATATAAGGAGTGACAACCTATTGTAATATGAGAAATGAATGACGTGAATGAATGAATGATTTGATTAGAAACATTCCATATCTATAAACATTCCTTGAATCAGAAATATATTCTCTCGCTATAACCGTATGTGCTCTTAATGCATACAAGCATCGACATCTTGCTACAATTTGTCTAATTCCTATTCTTATTCCGCTGCCTTGAACTCTAATACATCAAACTTGTGATCGCTGATCCTGTCAGTAGTCTCACCTTGGGAAATCATTGATGAATTCAAGAAAGCTCACCAAGCAAAGAAGTCCCCTCAAGCTTTACTAGAAAACAAGATGATTAAGAAGGGTTGTTATATAAAAAGCTTGAAGACATCCAGAAGAATGAGCTCCAGTTACTCCTTGAAGGCAACCATCCTGATGAATTGTATATAGGGAGGTAACTACGGTGGAGCTGAAAAATGGCAGGACCATGAAGTACTTATCAGAGTACTATGGTCCAGAGTTCTTCTTCGAAGGAGGAGTAGAAGAACTCTCTCAGGAGGAACAAGTTGTTCTCCTTGAGGCCTATGTTCGAGAGTCATACATACTCATTATGGGGAAGTAAATCTCATGAATGGGATAACAACTCTGTGTCCAGTTCCCCAAAACAGAGTTCCCATTCATACCCTGCCAAACAAATATCTGAGATTTCTTCCCAGGCTGGAGCTTACATGGGTCATCTTCTCTACCGATCAAGAAGGAAAAAGACCAACATTCTGCCAACAATAAGTGGGATAATAATAATTTAGAGGTGTTGGCTGCATTGGTTCAGGGGGAGTTTGTTGGACCAAAAGAACCAATGAGCCAAGATGAGAAAACCTCTAAGTCCCACATGGTATCACACAACTGCTGAAAGCCTCATCAGCAGTTTGACAAGTGCTGAAGACTTCAACAGTTGAAGATCAAGTGCTGAAGACTTCAACAGCTGAAGAACTAAAGTGCTGAAGTACAACAGCTGAAGAACACAAGTAATGATAAGAGTGAAGGGGGGAATTGAATACACATTGTTTGACCCTATAGAGAGTTTTACTTTCTGTGATGAAGATTTGGAGCCTCTTTGTGTTAACCATATTAAGGCAGGGGCAGGGGAGGAGACTAGAAAGGATGCCAATCTATTCATGATTGTTGCTAATAATGTAAGAGAAGTGAGAGCGGAAGTAAAAGAGTTGGATCAGAAATTAAGGCCAGAAGATGATATTAGAATGGAAGTGCTGGGTCTCACTAAGAAAATCTCTAAAGCTAGTGCACGGGAAGATATAGCTAATGATGCAAGAGCTAACCAGGGAGATTCAGTGGCTAAAGCTTTTGAGGATGATGCTGCAGGAATTGGAAAAGAATCATCACAGGCAGCAGTAGAGATTGTTGCCGATGAGACAAATCAAGACTAATGAAGACATGAGGTCCAACCTAGGGGGAGTATTGAAGATCATGTATAGGACTCACTTTAGTTTAGATTTTGTATATATTCTACTGTAATAGGTTTATGTTAGTTTACTTTTGTTTGTTGTTTATTTTATTTAGTTTTGCTGCCCAGCGAAACGATGAGCGAAACTGTAGTTCACCCGATGAAACTGTTCTTTCTACCAGGTGAATCTATTTTTTCGGCAGCATAGTTTCGCTGACAGTGAATCTGTGAGCGAAACTATGACTTTTATATATAGTTTTGATCTTGCTCATTGTTGGGCATCCTTGTAAAACCCTAATCAAATATTTGTGTTGCAAGAGACCTCTATAAGCTATGATTCTACTGAAATATATTTGAGCTTTGTTTTTATTGATTGTATTGGATCCTTGATTGTTTATATTTGAATACTTATGGTTGTGATCATTCATCTTCATCTTCATTGTTTGGATATTATTTCTAATATTGATCGATTAAATATAGCAATTGTACTCTAAAATGATCAATGGACCAAGAGAACAAACTTGTCAAATAAGAGAAGTGTTAGAAATGCTTATACGTGAAGTATTAAGAGTGCGTCTTTTGTTCATTGGAGGTGAATTTTTGGTCAAGCAACAAATCTGGATAGAATCATGGTTGATCCTACCATAGTAGAAGTCAACATGCAATGGGGCTTCCTAAACACACCCTTGGAAATCCAAATCATTCTAGGATTACCAAGGTACTACCGGAGATGCACTGAAATTCGAGCCTCAAGGTTTAAAGAAAGGCTTGCCAAAGTGGTTCCTAAGTCTCTTTCTAGGTGGAAGCGACTAATTGATAATGTTGGTGATTTAAATTTCTAGAAGGATGTTGAGAGAATGGACCTAAGCATTCCTCATTGTGTGGTGTTCCAATTGTTAATGAAGCTTTGGATGGCTAAGATTTGGAGAAGCACGACGATACTTGGAGTTGATAAGTAGCGTTCTTAGGATGTAATGTGAAATATTATATGCTTTTTGGTGCTTTTCTTTTGGTGTGTCTTTAGTTAAATTTATTAAAATACAATATTGTAATTACGTGCCTCATAATATCCTAAGTGTGAAAACATATTATCCTATTTCTTGTACCCTTGTTTATGAGTTTCAAAATTATAATTGTTTTTGCATATGCAGCATTGTTGTTAGCTGCTAACCTCAGGGAATTACAGATTTTTCTGACTAAGTTAGGCTATTTTAGAAATCACCCTATATACATGTAGGTCAAGGCTGAATCCTTTTGAGATCTTTTAGCCTAGGTGCTTTTCCCTTTATATTAGGACGTTTGGGCCAAACCTTATGGAGATATGTTAGTCAAGGAGGTCAAACCCTAATAAGATAAATTAAAAATATTCACTTAATAAAAAGATGGTTTGTATAGAACCATTCATCAGGTAATAATGATCGCAAATCATATGTACATGTTTTTTTTCAAACTAAGAAATGTTGTTGGCATTTTCCATTCTAAAGTCTTGGAACCTTTTTCTTCTTTTCATGTCTTTATGTTAGTATGAACCTCCCTTGTGTGCTTCAATAATTTAAAATGGTCCTTCCCAATTGGAACCTCACTTCCCAATACTTTGTGGCTTGCTTTGTTCATTTGGAGCACCAAGAATCCTTGTTTAAAAATTTCATAACGAGCTCTTGTTTTGTAGTGTGAATCAATCTTTTTCTTGTATCTTTCTTCTATAATCCTTTCATATCTCTTACTTCTTCAAAAAGATCAAGGTTTAACATCACCAAACAGTCATATTGGTATCTTTTGAATATTTTGCTTCTGCTTGTTGTTACTCCAACTTTCAATAGTGTAACCACTTTGGGACCAAAGACAAGGCTAAATAGGGTGTGATTATTGCTAGTCCTTTATATTATCTAGATAGTGTGTAACATACTTGGCAATTCTTTTAACCAATTATTTTTATTATCTAGATCAACATGCTTTAGCTGCATAAAATATAGGACTAGAATCTAAACTTAAAAATTGGTAACTATAGCATAGTCCTATTATGTCTCATACATCTAAGCCCGCATGGTGGAACCTAAAAAGGTGAATGACAACCTGATTTTTTGTTGGGATGGTGGTATAAATGGATTGGCCTCCTTATATGGGGCCTCCTAGTTTCTTTGGCCACTGTTATCACTCCAATCATCATGATCCTCAGCTACTTTATCTAGATAAGATGCTGACCTATTTGGATTTCATATGTGATGTACATGTTAATTAAATGTCTATACCACAGATGTCTTCCAAAGCATACACATGTTTCTCATAATCAAGACCATTACCACATAAATATTTTCCACTAGTGTCAATTGTAAGGCTTAATGAAATGCTGATGCACTCAAAACAGACCAAGTCATTCATGCATGCATGCACTCAGGGCATATTAGAAGTTACTTCAAAAGTTTTACACCTTGCATCATAAATATATCTGGTGAAAATCTTCCAAAGCTAAGACCAATATCTTCCGAATCCAAAGGTGAAGACTTTCAAAACTTCAAAGACAGAGTCTTCAAAAGCTAATGGATGAAGACAGATTTCTTCTGAAGACTTTAAAGAACATTCTTTCTTTTACATACTTTTCACAAAGCTGTCCAACTTTTTTCTATAACTTTGATAACTCACCAACTTATACAAGTTGGTGAATGGTCCAAGCTTTTTGTAACTATACATTGAGGTCTTGAGTCTGTAAGTTTATACTTTATGTACTTTTATCCTTTTGTAATGTATTAGGATGTGAGCTATGCCTCGTCATAGTCACTAGTCAAAAGCTAGATCTGCCTTTTGACCCTACACTGATTTTGTTGTCTAGATCAAATGCATCAAGCTGGCCTTCTAAGTATGGCCAGCTGTAAGATGTAGTATAAAGTGTCTCAAGTCTTTGCAATTTATTTCTTATGCTTTTTAACACTTGTAATAGAACTTGAGAAGCAATATACTACAATCTTGAAAACCAAACATCTTTGTTGTTCTTAAGTTTCTGTTTCTTGTATACTAGTGTTGATAGTATCATAACCAAGTCCCGGTTCCCTATTTTATATATTAAGTGTTCTAACACTCTCCTCGTTATGAGACTAAGTGTATTTACCATCCCTTAAATAGTCTTGCAATTGGTATAAGAGCTTTCCAGGCACTTGATTGTAAGATCTCACCATCTTTGATCCCTTAGTCTTAGAAAAGACTTAACAACTCAAATGACAACTCTCACAAAAGCTGATATGGAAACTAGAACTATGAAAAAATCCCCACTGATCACTACTGAAGACTTTGATACTTGGTGTCAAAGAATGGAAGGCATTATCATGTCTCAAGACTCCAAGATATGGGAATCTGTTGTCTCTAGACCTCACATACCAAGAAACTCTTCAATTGTTGCTGGAGGTAGTATAATTCCAAAGGAGGTGGCTGACTATTCTGAAGAAGATAGAAATAGAGTAGATATAGATCAGAAAGCCAAGAGTGCCCTTCCAACTCATCTTCAAAACTCTATCTATAAGGGCTTCAAGAAGTGCAAAACTGCTAAGAAAATATTGGATGCACTAAACCTTATGTTTAAGGGGTCCATTGAAGAAAAAGAAAATAGAAGGACCTCTTGAAGCAGAAGTTTAAGAACTTCACCTTCAAAGCAGGTGAAACCATGACTCAACAATATTTTAGGTATGTTGAGATTTTGGATACTCTAATGGATGCTTCAGTAACTCTTGAAAATAGAGACATTGTAAGGAATTTCATGTCCTCTCTTCCTGAACAATGGACACATTATTGTGTTGTTATCAAGAAAACTAAGAATCTTATGTCTCTCACTTTTATAGAGTTGTATGGTATTCTTAACTCATACCAGATGCAGATGATCAAACAAAATCCATTTGGTAACTCCAGCAATCAACTAAGTTCAGCCTTTTATGTGGATGAAAGGGATTGTAGAGAACCATATCTTACTTGCTACCCTGACAACTCACAAAAGGGTCCTTTCATCACCTACCTAGAGACTCCAAGGGAGTGTTACACCCATGGAGATGTATTCCAAGAGAGAAACTCTTCACACGCTTTTATGTTTGCTGATGAAAGTACTGGCAACTTTTTCTTTACCCTTGACTATCTTGACTGCATCCATCTAGATAATCTATAGTACATGATGAAAAAAGAAGTTGAGGATGACCAAGTCTAGAAGGAAGAACTTGATCAGAAAAGCCAAAAGAAAGTCCAAGAAGGCTCAAGAGATCAATGCCACTTTTAACTCTATGTAGAAACAAGTTTTTATCTCTGTAGGTTTTGAAGTGATTAAGACTGAAGACTCAAACTTGAACTCTAGTACCAAGAGTTATAGTTTATGTTCAAATCATGTCAGCGTCATGAAGAAGGCTGATCAGTTGTGTACAACTGCCACATAATTTGAACCATCCAACTCTAAAGGTAGTTCTCACCCTAAAAGAATTGCCACATCATAAGCAAAGATGAAGATGAAAAAGGAAAGTGATCAAGTTCAGCTATGTTCCTAAAGGAAGACTCTTAGAAGGAAGAAAATGGACTATGTTAGTGTGGTAGTACTTCTCATTTTGCAAAGGATTGCCTCTACAATCATAAAAGTACTGTCCATATGATGAAGAAAGAAACTTCTAAGAAGTTAAATAAAAAGCAAGCTTTGGAAGGAAATTCTTTTCTCTTTGGAAACTCCAAAATGAAGAAGAAGAGAAGTGAAAACTTGCCTTCAAAAGAAAAGTTGATCTTAGAAGAAAGCAATACTTACAAAGTATTGAAGCCGGCTGTAGTGATAGCAAGATCTTCCAAGGTCCAGTCTCTAAAACTTCTAAAGTTTTCAAAACTTCCAAAGCATTGAAGGTCAAGTCTAAGCTTCCAACAAAGAAAACCATGTGACTGAAAGTTCTTCATCAAAATCAGCAAATGATCCTCGAAATTTAACTATAGGATCAATTAATCTTGAATTGTCTTCAACTTCTTTTGATAAGCCCAAGACCAACAAGGGTTGGGTGTTCAAATATAATTAACCATCTTTTTTATACAAGAAAAACTCAAGATAAACAAAAATATATGGATCATTGAAAGTGGCTATTCCAGGCACATGACAGGCAAGGGGTCACTACTCCAAAAATTTTGAGAAAATTTATGGATGGCCAGTTGCTTTGGAGGATATGCTGGAGGGTACATTACTTGAAGGAGTAGGGTCACAAATGGTAAGCTCATCATTACGAAGGTAAAAATTGTCAACAAGCTTGGATATAATCTTCTGCATGTATCTTATTTTTGTGATAAGAGTCTGTAAGGTTTCATATAAGGCTGATACAATCCAAAACATCCAAATAGTCTGTCCTGTATGCATGCATAAAGTGCTAAAGTAGAATGCTTTGGAAGTTTCACATTCTGCATTAGAAAATATTCTAAGTGTAAAATCTTCCAAAGCTAAGACCAATATCTTCCGAAACAAAACATGAAGTCTTCTGAAGCTTTAAAGACAAAGTCTTCCGAAGCCAGTTTATGAAGATAGATTTGTTTTGAAGACTTTTGAGTACATGCTTTATCAGATGCACCTTATACCATAAAGCTGGACCACCTTTTCGTTGCAACTCTGTTTGACTCACCAATATTCACAAGTTGGTGAAAAGGTTCATGCTTTTGGTAAACTGTAAATTGAGGTCTTGAGTTTTTTTTCTACTTTATATACTTTTATACTTTTTGTAATATATTAGGTTGTGAGCTATGTCATGTCATAGTCACTAGTTAAAAGGCCATCTGCCTTTTGACTCTACATTGATTTTGTTATTGTCTAGATCATGTATCCAGCTGGCCTTCAGAGTATGGCTGGCTGTAGGATGTTGTATAAAGTATCTCTCGTCATTTGTATCTTAGTGTAAATATGCTTTATAACACTTTTAAGGAACTAGAAAACAATATATAAAATTGTTGAAATCCAAACACTTATGTATATCGTTCTTGCTCTGTCTCTCATTTACTTGTGTTTCTTAGAATCATTGTAACTAGTTTGTAGTTCCCCATTTGATCTGTTAGTGTTCTAAATCAATCTCTCCTCATTGTGTGTTGTGTTTTAAGTGACCAAACCCCTTAAATGGCCCTAAAATTGGTATGAGAGCATTCTAGCTCTTAATAGTAAGATCTCACGATCTTAAGATCCCTAACACACATAATAGTTAACATCTCAAATGGCAGCTATCACTAAATCTTATATGGAAACTGGAACCATGACAAAGTCCCCACTGATCACTCTTGAAGATTTTGACACTTGGTGCTAAAGAATGGAAGGTTTCATTAAGTCTCAAGATTTCAAGATATGGGAATCTGTTGTCTCAGGACCTTACATACCAAGCACCTCTTCAGCTGCTGGTGGAGATGGTATGATTCCAAAGACTGTGGCTGACTACTCTGGTGGAGATAGAAAGAGAGTAGAAATTGATCAGAAATCCATGACAACCCTTCAACTGCTCTTCCAAACTCTGTATATAGAGTTTCAAGAAATGCAAAACAGCTAAGAAACTATGGGATGCATTGAAACTAATGTATGAGGGTTCTACTCAAGCCAAAGAGAACAAGAATGATCTCCTGAAGCAGCAGTTTGAAATTTTCACCTTTAAAACAGTTGAAACCATGACTCAATAATACTTGAGGTATGTTGGGATTATGGATACTCTAATGGATGTTGGAGTGACTCTTGAATAAAGGACATTTTTGTGTTGTTATCAAGAGGACTGCGAACCATTCGAATCTCACTTTGACTGAGTTGTATGGTATTCTCAGTGGATCCCCGATGGAGATGAACATGCAAGGTTCATTTGGTAACTCCAGTGATCAAATGAGTTTAGCCCTGCATGTGACTGAAAGGGATAGCATAGAACCTCAACATCATCTTATATGCTACCCTAACAAGTCATAAAAGTGTCCTTTCATCACCTTCCCGAAGACACCAAGAGAAAGCTACACTCATGGAAGCCCATTCCAAGAGACAAATTCTTCACATGCCTTTGTGTCTTCTAATGAAAGCTTGAGCAACTTTCTATTCAGCCTTAAGACCTAGACTGTATACATCCAAATGACCTGGAGTACATAGAGATAGTCCAGTAGATGGCTCTTCTTACTCACAGAGGCAAGAAGTTGTACACGAGGACAAGAAGGAAGTTTCCCAGCAATATAGCTAGTGGAAAGTTTGGGTTGGATAAAAAGCAAAGTCAAGTGTTACAACTATAAGCAAATGGGTAACTTTACTAGAGAGTGCAACGCGCCAAGGACAAATGGTGGCTAAACAAAAACCAAACCAAACTACACTGAGAAATCCACCCCGAATGAGAAGCCAAAGCAGCAAGCTGTAATTGTTGTTGAAGTAGGAGGCTTTGACTGGAGTTTTCAGGTGGAAGATGCAGGTCCAAACCAAGCACTAATGGTTGACCATGATGAAGCAAAGCTATTGGAACATCTCTATAAACCTGAATGTATTGCTAAAGTTAATAGATACAAGTCCTACAACTTAGAGATGAGATATGATCTTGAGTCCTTAAATAGCTTAAAATCTGATTTCAAAGGATCTAAAAAATGACTATAAGTAAAAGATAGAGGACTTTGAAAAATCCATTTTAGTTCTTAAACATGAACACACCAACTACAAGACTCAAAAAAAATATCTCATAACCAAGTTGATTGTATGCTAGGCTGAGCTTCTGATCAGCAAAGCCAGGGCAAAAAAATGTGTTCTTGAAAAAGAGACCTTCAAGAACGTTATATCCTCATCCTTGCATGCAAAAGTTTGTTATCAGAATAAGCAGGGACTATGATCTAGTGAGATAGCTCCTCCACAAACAATCTTGTCTGTAAGATCTCCTAGGTGTGGAACTTGTGAAGATAAGCTTCCTTTCACAGACCCCTTGACTTAAGAGGATGAAGAACTGATAGTGGAGAATGCCTATAAGAAGAATGAAGAATAGGATTCTAAGAAGGGTCACTATCCTTCTGAGGAGAGTAAGAAGCCTGTGATGACCAAGTCTATAAGAAAGAACTTGATCAGAAAAAGCAAGAGTAAAGCAAAAAGGCTCAATAGATCAATGCCACTTTTGGCTCTAAGTAGAAAAAAGTCTTTATCTCCGCAAGGTTAAAGTGGTTAAGACTACAGACATCAACTTAAAATCTAGTACCAAGAGTCCTCGTTCACGTTCAAATCATCCCACATCAAGAAGAAGGTTGATCAGTTGTGTAGCCCTACTACACAGCCTAAACCACCAAGCTCCAAGTGTCATTCTCACCCAAAAGATCTGCCTCAACATCTGCAAAGGTGAAGGTGGAGAAGGAAAGTGATCAAGTTCAGCCTTGTTCTCAAAAGAAGGATCTTAGGAAGAAGAAAATAAACTATGTTATGTGTGAGAGTACTTCTCATCTTGCTAAGGATTTTTTCTACAATCCAAGAAGCACTCTCCATGTGATCAAAGAAGAGACTTCTAAGAGTTCCAAGAAGAAAATATATTCGGAAGGAAAATATGTATCCTTCAAAAGCTCCAATATGATGATTAAGGCAAGTAGAAAATTGCCTTAGGAAGAAAATTTTGTCTCGGAAGAAGGAATATTTCTGAAGCACTGAAGCCTGCTACAGTGATAGCAAGATCTTCCATAGGACTAGTCATCAAAAAGTCAGAAGTCTGTCAAACTTCCAAAGTATTGAAGGTTAAGTCTAAACTTCCAAAGGTGGTGTGGAAGTTCAAGAAAGACCAAGTGACTGAAAATTCTTCATCAACAAAAGTAAAGGATCCTCAAAATATGACTATAGGATCAATTACTTTTTCATTACCTTCAACTTCTTTTAATAAACCCAGACAAGAAAGGCTTGGGTTTCCAAGTGTAACTAACCATCTATTTTGTGAAGGCACAACTCAAGACAAACTAGAATGTTTGGATCATTGATAGTGTTGTTCCAGCTATATGACATGCAATAGGTTACTGCTCCAAAACTTTGAAATAATTGATGGAGGTCCAGTTGCTTTTGGAGGAGATGAGGGTTGTTACATATGTGGAAGGGGCAAGGTCACAAATGGTAAACTAGGCATTGAGAAGGTAAACTTTGTCAAAGAGTTTGGATACAATCTTTTGAGTGTATCTCAATTTTGTGATTAGAGTCATAACATGCTATTCACTAAGCATGAGTGCATTGTTCTCAAGCGCGGAGTTTTCATTCCTCTTTATATTATTCTGCTTGAGCCCTAGAAAAGGAACTTGTACAAGATGGATTTTCAAGAAACATCTCCTAAATAGAAGTTTCATGCTTTTTGTCTAAAGCAAATAGTGATGAATCTTTTCTCTAGCATAAAAAAATGTGCCATGTAAACTTTAAGAACATGAATAAACTAATTAAGAATGATTTGGTAACTAGAATGCCAAAGAAAGAGTTAACAAGAGACCATCATTGTGTTGCATGCTTAAAAGGAAAGCAACACAAGGTATCTCACTAGCCAAAAGAAAGTGTTAGGATCAGTGATCTACGTTTGATTTATTAGAGAGTATAGCAGCGGAATTCTAACAATGAATTAGCCAATTCACAAGAACAAAGAGATATTCAATGTAAGAACAAAAACGGTAATAGATAGAGAGAATTCTGCAGATATATTTCATTCAATATTCGCTTTTGTTGTAACGGAATGTCACACTTACAATTAGGTCGACACCTCTTATATAAGAGATGTGACGTCTGCTGATGTCACTTGATAGTGACATCTAACATAATTTATCACAAACTACTGATAGTTAACATAACTACTGAAGATGTCAAACAGCTGACATCTTCTTACAAAAATGTTGTGTTAACTATTATTACAACTACTGAAAAGAAACTACTGAAACTATAACAACTGAAGACATACTCTTCAGTTGTTTTACAAATACTGAAACAAAGAAAACTACTGAAAGGTAATCATCACAACTACTGAAGAAGACCTCTTCAGCTGTTGTGACAACGTCTGATACTTTGGTCTTCAGCACTTGTGTCTTCAGACTTTGTCTTCAGCACTTGTGTCTTCAGACTTGTCTTCAGCACTTGTGTCTTCAACTTTGTCTTCAGCACTTGTGTCTTCAGACTTTGTAATCAGCACTTGTGTCTTCAGACTTTGTCTTCAGCACTTGTGTCTTCAGACTTTTTCTTCAGCACTTGTGTCTTCAGACTTTGTCTTCAGCACTTGTGTCTTCAAACTTTGTCTTCAGCACTTGTGTCTTCAGACTTGTCTTCAGCACTTGTGTCTTCAGACTTTGTCTTCAGCACTTGTGTCTTCAGACTTTGTCTTCAGCACTTGTGTCTTCAGACTTGTCTTCAGCACTTGTGTCTTCAGACTTTGTCTTCAGCACTTGTGTCTTCAGACTTTGTCTTCAGCACTTGTGTTTTCAGACATTGTCTTCAACTGTTGTTTTCAGCTGTTGTGGTCTTCAGTAGTTGTTGTGACGTCTGTGTGACTTAAAGGTTTTTCTGATCCGGCTCATTGGTTCTTTTGGTCCAATAAACTCCCCTGAACCAATGCAGCCAAAACCTTTAACTTTATTGAGGTCCCACTTATTGTTGGCAGAATGGTTGGTCTTTTTCCTTCTTGATCAGTTGAGAAGATGACCCATATAAGCACTGGCCTGGAAATGAGTCTCTGATGATTTGGTTGGCAATGTATGGATGGGAGCTCTGTATTGGGGAATTGGACACTGAGCTGTTCCCCTATCCATGAGACTTACTTCCCTTATATAAGCCTGTAGGATTCTCTAGTGTATGCTCTGAGAAACATGATTTGTTCTTCCATGGTCAGGTTCTCGGCTTCACCATCAAACAATCCTTCTCGCCCATACAGCTCTGCGATGTACTTGGCATGTTTACCATTTTTGAGCTCAACTGTTGTAATCTGTCTGTATGCAAACTCATCAGGATGTGTCCCTTCAAGTAACAGACTGAGCTCATTTTGTTTGAAATTCTCAAGCCTCTTGTAGACTAACCCCTTTTTAATAATTCTATTCTCTAACATCTTTTGGGGTGGTTGTTTAGTCTCATAGGCCTTCTTCAAGTCTTCTACAATCTCCCAGGGTGATACTACAAGGACCACTGTGATCTCTTCATCTATGATCCTTTTGACTTGGCCCTTGTATCTCGAAGGAATGTCTTTCTTTACAATCCTGTGAGCCACCCTAGAATCAGGCCATACTCTCACCTTTTCCTTCTGATATTGAAATGTGTTGGCAAGGGTGTACAACCTCAGAGCTTCTTTCTTCATACTAATAATTGATGACGAAGCAGCATAAGTTTTGTCAATGCTTTTCAGCATTTCATCATCATGAAGCTTTTGCTGCTGTTCTTCTTCAATCTTTACTCTCACAGCTTCCATCTGTGAAGTGGGAGTGATGGGCATGGGTTTGGCTTTAGCCAATGTTAGGACTGCAGACAGAGGCAGCCTATCTTCTTCCACATCATCCTCTTCTTCTTCTTCTAGCCTCAACACCCTTCTCTTCTTCTTCTTAGGTGCATCATCGGCTGTTGGTTTAGATGGAAGGGAGTTGGTTTTGTGGGTTGTGGTTGTGGTTGTTTTGGAGAGGGAATGTTGACAGGCCAAGTTAGCATTTTGGAGGTGAGTGTTGCTTTTGAGTATTTGGCTAGCTCAGTCCTGCTCCCTGCTCCTGCTTCATTTAAAGCTTCAATAACAAGTCCCTTAGTATATGCTTTAGATGAACAGATCTTGGTGGTGATTGCCAAGATACTGTCCCTGGACCAAGCTTTGATTTCGATCATTGATCTTCCCAGATATTTTGCAATAAATCTAATCATGATCTCAAGCCTTTCTCTTTCTAACACTTCATAACTTGCCCATCTATTCTGGATTTCTTCAATCTCTAATCGTCGAATCTCAGAGTCAAGTTTATCGGTGTCATGGCCTTGCCTAAACAGCTAATCAATGATGTTGTCCATTGATCTGCTGTGTTCGGCATCAGCCTCTTTTATCAGTAGCTCCAAGGCTTTCTCTTTTTCCTTCTCTTTATCGGTCTCCACATTCAACTCCAACTCCTTTTCCATTACTCTCCCTTCTGTTTCTTTCTCCTTTTCTTTCTCCTCTGTACTCCTCTTTCTTTTGCTTTCACTGACTTAATCTCCCCCTTTTTGGTTGCATTGGTTGCAAGGGGTTGATTGCCAGAAAGTTGTTTGCCCATAACCTCCTCTATCAATGGTTGTATTACTGAGGAAAGCCTCTCATCAATGGCTTTGATCACTATGTCAGTGATTATGGGTATGATGAGAGGGAGGGAATTTTGAAGGATAGCAACTATTTGCGTAGAGGGTTCTGTTCCTGAGAAATAGTGCCAGAAGCAGAGGCAGGTGGCTGAGTTGTTGGGAGTGGCTTAGTGTTTGGGAGACCTTCAGATGAAGGTGCCATCTGTGAGGTGGTAGAGGCAGATGGTCTTTGTTCCTTAGAAGGTTTGGCAAGCAGCTCTTGAGTCTGCTCACCTCCTCTTCCAGGATGGTGTTTTGGGCGATTACATCGTAAAAGAAGCCCAGGTCATCATCAGTAGATACTGAATCACCTGACCTCCTGATAGGATCAGGATGAACATGCACTGAGTGTAGCTCAGTTGTAGCATGTGCCCCTTTGTCTTGGAACTGGGGACTTCCTGCCTCAGGACTTTGCCCGTCATCAGCAGTTGCCTCTGGTGGGGTCTTAGGAATGGTACCAACTACAACCTGATCATATGCTGAAGCAGGAGAAGTGGCAGCCTCACCAGAAGTTCCAATCTCCATTGCTACACTAGGAGAAGGAACATTGTAACCCCTATGCTGTGGGTTCTCAGCTGCACTTTGGTCCTCCCCCTCAATGGTAGAAGTATTCCCAGTAGTAATTGGTATCTGGGGAGGGGGTGAGGAGTGCAACTGAGTCAGCACTTGTGCAACAAGTAATGTAGGACTTTGGGGGGCGGTTGCATGGGGAGATGGGGTAAAAGCAGTGTGCACCTGGGGAGAATGGTGCTCTTCAATGGCAATCTCCTCAAATGAGGAAGATCCCAGATTGGTGGGTACCCCTTCTGTGGTTGCTGCAGGCTCCTTTTGAGAGGAATCCTGAGCGGCTGTGGCTGGGAGAGTCCTTATATCCACTAGGGGGTTATAACCAGTGGATATAGCCTGTGTTTGTGTTGCAGGGGCATCCTCAGGGGACTCATTTCCCTAAGGAGCCTTTTTGGTTTTCTTTTTAGTGGGTTTGGTGGGGACTTTTGATTTGGAGGTGGTGGCTGTGGGGTCCAGCTGCGTGGGTTTGCGCAGCTTGGCAGCCATTTTGAGTAATTGGTCAGAGTTGTGCCAGGAGTATACTTCAGGCAATACAACCATAGCAGGGATTCCCAGGCCAACAAGTCCCTCAGCTTGAAGCTGGTTTGCAATTATGGCCATTATGAACCGAGGATATAATACCCAACGGTTAGCAGTTTGTTTTTGAGCCATATCCTTGAGCTCTGAAAATAGTAATTCCGAAAAATTTAAAGGTTGTTGCTCAAGGATGGAGTACATTACCTGCTGCCACCTTGTAGACATTTGATCCGAAGAGGAAGTCTTAGGAGCCAAACAGACATTTACCATGTGAAATATGAGACGTTCAGCATCATGGAAATGTTTCTTCAGTATGGTGGAGGCACTAAGGTTTCCCTGATATCCATGGTGGGCAAAGGATAAATCAGTTGTGCCCTTTGGATATCTAGCAGGAGAAGTGGCATCATCCAGGTGTAGGGTTTGACGAAGTATATCGGGAGTGATGACCACTTCGTGGTTGTTGATGACCGATCGGAGAGACGCTGTGTTGTTCTCCCCGTGGTGAGGGTGACGTTCATCCAAAACTGGTTAAGGGATTCGGCATGAAGGATTGGATTGAGAAGAAAGGCCGTTTTGTAGGGTGACTCGACCATAAGATCAATAGCATTATCGAACTTAGCCCAAATGGCGATTTGGTGAGGTAAGCTACACAGTTGTGTCGTGGTTTGAGCTGCATGGACGCCATTTATGAAAGAGAAGTTTTGGAGAGATGAACGTTAGGTTTGAAGAAGATGAGGCTCTGAAGGATTAGGTCGGATATTTATAGGGTACGGGTTAGAAAACGACTGAAGGGTTGGTGTTAGTCATCAGTAGTTTTAAACGACTGTTGACATGGTATACCCTTTCAGATGTTGAAACAGCTGAAGTCGTGTTTTAGGCATCAGTAGTTAGAAAACTACTGAAGACCATGGTTTTGACTTCAGATGATGAATCAACTGAAGACTTGGTATGAGTCATCAGTAGTTGGAAAACTACTGAAGACATTGGTTTTGTCAGCAGTTGTTGTAAACAGCTGAAGACTTGGTGTTAGTCTTCAGTAGTTATGAAACTACTCAAGACATGGCTTTGTCATCAGTTGTTGAAAACAGCTGAAGACTTGGTGTTAGTCTTCAGTAGTTGTGAAACTACTGAAGACATGGTTTTGGCATCAGTTGTTTAGGATGAAACAGCAGTTGTAGAAACAACTGAAGAGAAAGTTCTCTTCAGTAGTTTTCGTCAATTCATAGCCTTTCAGCTGTTTCATACTGTCCTCAACACTTACTCATCAGACTTTGCATCTGCTTTTCAGGTGTTTCATAGGACGTCAGTACTTAGCTGTTTGTACTGATTTCAGTAGTTGTAACTACATCAGTAGTTGTAACTACATCAGTGGCTTAGAACAGATAAAGTACTTCAATACTTGTGAGGCATTTAGCCGTCAGTAGTTATAAAAACTACTGAAGGTGAAAGAACTCATCAGTACTTATATGTGACATGGTTACCAATGATCACCAGTACTTTTTACTGAAATCATCAGTAGTTGTCACTTATTCTAGCTACATCATACCAAGCCTTAACACAAGGTTTTGGAAAGTAGAACTATCCAAAGCTTAGTAAAAATATCTGCAAGCTCATCAGCACTAGGCACAAACTTAGGATCAATCAGACCTTTTTCAAAACAATCCTGAATAAAGTGATGTCTGATCTCTATATGTTTGGTCCTAGAGTGCTGGACTGGATTTTTGACAATACACAGAGCTGAAGCACTATCCATTAATAATGGAGTCTTAGTCTCTGTAATGCCATAATCCAGAAGTTGGTTCTGAAGCCAGAGTACCTGAGAAGTGCAACTTGCAGTAGCAATGTACTCTGCTTCAGCAGTTGATGTAGCAACAGATGTTTGTTTCTTACTCTGCCAAGAAATCAAACAGTTGCCTAGGAATTGACAACCACCAGAAGTTGACTTTGTAGTTAACTTGCACCTTGCATAGCCACTATCTGAAAAAGCAACTAATTTGCAAGAGTGTCTAGTGGAATACCATAAACCTAGAGATTGTGTACCTTGCAAATATCTAAAGATTCTCTTGACTGCAATCAAATGAGACTCTTTAGGAGCAGCCTGAAATCTAGCACAGACACAAGTAGCAAACATGATATCTGGTCTAGAAGCTGTTAAATACATCAAGGACCCAATCATACATCTGTAAAGTGTTTCATCAACAGCTTTACCTTTCTGATCTGCATCCAGTTGTATGGTGTTGCACATGGGAGTAGAACAGGGCTTACAGTTTTGTAAATCAAACTTATTCAAAAGATCTTTTGTATATTTTGACTGATGAATAAAGATTCCATCAGCCTTTTGTTTAATTTGAAAGCCTAGAAAGAACTGTAATTCTCCCATTGCACTCATTTCAAACCTCTTTTTCATTAATGTTGTAAAATCATCACACAACTGGGGATCAGAGGATGCAAAAATGATATCATCAACATAAATCTGAACAAGTAGCTTATGCTGATCCACCTTCTTAATAAACAAAGTTTTATCAATGGAGCCTCTAGTGAAATTATTCTTAAGAAGAAAAGTGGAAAGTGTCTCATACCAGGCTCTAGGAGCTTGTTTCAACCCATAAAGAGCCTTATCAAGTTTATACACCCATTCAGGATGTTTATTATCCTCAAAACCTGGTGGTTGACACACATAAACTTCTTCCTTTATTTTACCATATAAAAATGCACTTTGACATCCATTTGAAAAACTTTAAGATTGTGGAATGCAGCATAGGCTAAAAACAATCTAATTGCCTCTAGTCTGGCTACAGGGGCAAAGGTTTCATCATAATCAATATCTTCTTCTTGTGAAAACCCCTGTACTACCAGTCTAGCCTTGTTCTTAACAATAAGCCCATTTTCATCAGTTTTATTCCTAAACACCCATTTAGTGCCTATTGCACAGTTACCTGGGGGAAGAGGAACCAGTTCCCACACTTGCTGTTTCTTGAACTGAAGTAGCTCAAGCTGCATGGCTTCAACCCATCCATTGTCTCTCAAAGCAACATGGTAGTTCTTTGGCTCTAGCGACTGATGAAGAGAGCATAGAAGCAGAAGTTAGACAATTGACTTCTTGTTGAAACTCCAGCATTGATATCACCAATAATCTGAGACATTGGGTGATTCTTCAGTTCTTGATAAACGGAGATCTGTGCAAGTGTTTTAGGACCTTCAGCAGCAGCAGATGTTGATGTAGACTCTTGAAACCAAGAATTAGATTGTAACTGAAAAGATGTAGAGGAATCAGAGATCTCATCAGCATTTGTTGTGGATGGAACTGCTGAAGCTACAGGAACATCAAATTTAGCAGACACAGGCAGTTGGGCACTAAACTTGAATAGGTGAGTATTGATATATCATCATCATCATCAATACCACCAGGTGGAAGACATGCTGCAGAAGATGATTTATCCACATGATCTGCAACAGCTGGAGGTTGATAAGGAACATATTGCAGTATGTCCAAATCAAACAACTCCACAGGGTTTTGTGGAATCTTGTCCATAGGAGATTCATTAAACTTCACTTGCAAAGTCTCTTCAACTATCTTTGTTCTGCAGTTGAAGACTCTGTATGCCTTGCAAGTAGATGAATAACCAACAAAATACCGTGCATCCACGTTAGGATCAAATTTTTGGAGTTGATCCTTTGTGTTGAGAATAAAACAGGGACACCCAAATGCTTTGAAAAATGAAATTAGAGGAGCCAAGTGATGGAGAACTTCATATGGAGTCTTCATCAACCTCTGATTTACTAAGGCTCTATTCTGCACATAGCAAGCTGTGTTAACAGCTTCAGCCCAAAAGGTCAGTGGCAAACCAGAGTCAGCCAACATGGACCTTGCAGCTTCAATTAGGGTCCTGTTCTTCCTCTCCACTACTCCATTTTGTTCTGGAGTCCATGGTATGCTAAACTGCCTTTTGATTCCCTTTGAAGATAGAAGTCATCAAGTGTATGGTTTCTGAATTCAGTTCCATTGTCACTCCTAATACACTTGACTGGAAGGGAATACTGCTTCTCAACATGCAACACAAAGTGAATAATCTTCTGAGCAACCTCATCCTTTGAATGTAGAAAGAAAGTCCATACAAATCTGGAGTAATCATCCACAATTACCAGACAGTATTTCTTCTTTGCCATGCTCATCACTCTCACAGGACCAAATAGATCCATGTGCAGTAATTGCAAGCAGGCAGTGGACTTAGGCTCTTCAATAGGAGGGAATGAGACTTTGTGCTGTTTTCCTTTTAAACAAGCAGTGCAGGTTTCATCACAGTGGAACTCCTTTATTGGTAAGCCTCTGACTAAACTATTCTGAATCAGCTGATTCATGTTTTTGAAATTAACATGACCCAGCCTTTTGTGCCATAGTTTAGATTCTTGAGGAGAAGCTTTGGAAAATAGGCAAGGATGGCCTCTGAGACCTATTTTCTTGGAAAGATCTAAGGCATATACTCTACCTGTCCTGTTGGTTCTCAGGAGAGTGTGATCATCCAACACCTTATCAATCAAATGCAGAACTTGGATGACAGAATCCTACAGTTCTGACTGGTGAAAAGAGCAACATGGCCTTTATCACACATTTGACTGACACTCAAGAGATTGTACTTGAGATTTTCCACATGATTAACATCATCAAACTTTATTTCTCCATTGGAGAAAAAGCCATTTCCAATGATGTAACCCCTAGCATCATTGCCAAAAGAAACAAACCCCTTCTTTCTTGAGAGTAGTCATGAAGAAGAGAGTTGTTCCCAGTCATGTGCATAGATCCCCCACTGTCTACATACCAGATGCTACTTTGGCATGTTGAAGAACCCTGCACTAATAAACAATCAGTTAGTTTTGGAGACCCAAACCTTTTTGGTATTGGGCCTGTTCTCATCAACAGATGGTAAACTAACAGGTTTGATGGAAACAACAGCCTGAGAGGAAGAAGATGGTGAAGAAGAGGAATCCTTTGGCTTGGACCTCCTTTTCTGTGGTTTCAACATAGAACATCTAATTGGTTAACTCTTCCGAATATATGTTGAACCATCATAACCAGCTGTGTCTGATTTTGTGATAAAGCTTTCAGCTCATCAGACACATTGCATTGGAGTTTGATAAGTTCCTATGTTGCACCTTCTTCTTTTGAGCAATCTCAGCTATTACCTGTTTTACCCCTTCCTTTTTGGATTTCTTAATGGACTTAAGGGTTACAGGATTTGATGTTGCTGATACAAATGTGGTCTCAAACTCAGTTTTCATTTTAACCATTTTCTCTTGATTTCCTCTTTATGTTTGAGTTTGGATTCTCTTTTGTACCAACAATCATCATTAAGATGATTGAATAAGCCACATACTTCACATGGTTTCTTCTTCATCTTATGCTGATCATCAACTAAAGAGGATGAAACTACTGAAGACTTGCTCTTCAGTGCTTTGAAAGCATTGTTTGCTTTCTTGACTTCCTCTTTAGTAGTCTTCAAACTCTTTCTACTGACAGTTTTCTTCTTTTCAGTACTAACACTAGTTGGAGTTTGAACTTCAGGTGTTAAATCTTGCTCTCAGTCCTTTCAGGACTTTCAGAATTAACTCCTGAGTTGATCAACTCTTTGATCATGTGATTGTTAGCAGTGGAACCATCAATATTAGCTGATAGGTTCTGAGAGGGCTTAGTGCTGACATCTACTTCTGATGGTGCTGTATGAGAAAGTAGATCACATGATGAAATGGATTGGTTATTGCTCTCACCATCAGATTCTACCTCCACTCTGGGAGTAAAATCTGTAGGTGGAGTAGTGTGATTGTAACCAATGCCAAACTTCACATTGGAAGCAGATTGCTTACTAAGAAGCATTTCAAAACCCTTGCAAGAGTTTACCCATCGATCACACTCTACCTGGGTAGTTGCAAGTGTATCCTTGAGATCTCTATACTTCTCTAGAAGTATTTCTTCCCTAGCCTTATCATCAGTTATTTGGCATTTAAGTTTGTAAATCTCGTCATTCTTCTCATTAAGCACAGACTCAAATTCAGCTTTGCTTTTGGAAATTATTTGTTCTAGCTCAATGTTCTTGTTGATTAAAGCTACATTTGCTTCTCTAATAGATGCAAATGCGGCTATGCATGATTCAGAACATAGTTTGGCTTTTGCCTCAGAGGATACCTGTGATACCTTTGGTGTAGAGGCATTAGAGGATGAAGTATCAGCAGAATCCAAAGCCATAAGAGCTATATTTCCAAGGGACTGTCACCACCATGTTGACCAGCACCAGTGAACAGTTGTTTATGACCAGACAAATCATCTGGTAAACTGCTCCAGTCAACAACTCCTGGGGTGAAGAAGCTGTGTTGTTGAGGTTGATTTGTCGCTGAGATTGGGAAGGTTGAGGTTCAGGAAATGCAGGTGATTGTTGTGAAATGGGAGCTTGAACTGGATTAGACTGAGGCAAGTAATAGCAGGAACAGGATGACATTTGAGCCTGGGAAAAAGTATGCAGGAGATCTAGGTGTGAATGATGAGCAGAACCAGCAGGATGTTGCCCTCTGTTTTGTGGACGAGTACTAGGAAAAGTCACAAAGGGTGCAGAAGAGTTAGATCTGGTTGATCTACACTCTCTTGCAAAGTGTCACAACCTTTGGCATTTGTGACACCTCAACTTACTCTTGTCAAAACCAACTTTGGTTTTGCCAGAGAGTCCAGGAAATTTCCTACCAGTTCTCTTGTAGAACTTCTGAGATCTGATATTAATCAATGCCATTTGGCTCAGAATATCCATCTCTTCTAGATCATCATCAGCTATTCCTTTCAAATCATCCATGATGAAGCATAGATTGTCACTATTACTGCCAGAATGACTCTCAATACCAACAAATGCATGATCAGAACTAGTTGAAGAGAAATCAATATGCTCATCATAATTGCTTTCAGATGCAGCATATTCTAACTCATGACCAACCAAGGCAGTATTCCCTAATACAAAGTTATCAGTGAGCTTTCCTGATGAGGACAGTTTCCTTTTCTGCTCTATCTCTCTTTCGAATGTAAGCAGTTTCCCATGAGGTTGGGTGAGAGATAGGCTATCCAGATTTGCACTAGAGCGTAGGACAATAGTGTATGTGTCCCATCTCTCAGGCAGTGATCTGAGGAACCTGTTATTCATCTGGCTGTTGGTGTATTCCTGTTTCACCATTTTCAGCTCACAGATCAAGCAGGAAAAACGCTCAAACTGTTGAGTCAGTGTCTCACCCTTTCTATGAGAGAATGTCTCATATTGTTAGGCAAGGATTTCTCTATTGTTTGCTAAGACCTCATTTGTGCCACCGAATTGTTCCTTCAGGGCATTCCAGTGATCATGAGCAGTTTCATGATGCATAAGCCTTGAATAGATTTCATTAGGCAGTGCCATGGCCAGAATTCCATGGGCTTTAGCATCAATCTCAAACAGTTTCCGATCTTCATCAGAGTATTTTTCCTTCTTCTTCGGAACCATTTGATTGGTTTCCGGATTGTTCACCATAGGCTTATGTGGTCCATGTACCATAGATGTCCAACAACCTGAACTGTTAACAGACAGGTGATGAAGCATTCTTTGCTGCCATATGTTATACTCAGTCCTAACCAGCATTGGGGGCTTGGTTGAGGAACGGTATTGTGAGGATCATTAGAAGGAGTAGTGATCTCAGATTCAATCAAATTCAATTAAGCTATAACAGATTTAGAACAAAAATACAACAACCATTGAACCAAGAGAGATCTCAAAATAAATGAACGAAAGCGTCAGAAATTCAATAATCTATAACCAGTTCTTGCAAATATGCTAATTCAATCAAACATAGATATCAATTAGCAGTTTCAATGATTAATTTGTTAGATCGATCAATGATTAACCTGCTCTGATACCATTTGTTAGGATCAGTGATCTACGTTTGATTGATTAGAGAGTATAGCAGCAGAATTCTAACAATGAATTAGCCAATTCACAAGAACAAAGAGATATTCAATGTAAGAACAAAAACAGTTATAGATAGAGAGAATTCTGCAGATATATTCATTCAATATTCGCTTTCGTGGTAACGGAATGTCACACTTACAATTAGGTCGAAACCTCTTATATAAGAGATGTGACGTCTGCTGATGTCACTTGATAGTGACATCTAACAGAATTTATCACAAACTACTGATAGTTAACACAATTACTGAAGATGTCAAACAGCTGACATCTTCTTACAAAAATGCTAAGTGTTAACTATTATTACCACTACTGAAAAGAAACTACTGAAACTATAACAGCTGAAGAACATATTCTTCAGTTGTCTTACAAATACTAAAACAAAGAAAACTACTGAAAGGTAAACCATCACAACTACTGAAGAAGACCTCTTCAGCTGTTATGACAACGTCTGATACTTTGGTCTTCAGCACTTGTGTCTTCAGACTTTGTCTTCAGCACTTGTGTCTTCAGACTTTGTCTTCAGCACTTGTGTCTTCAGACTTTGTCTTCAGCACTTGTGTCTTCAGACTTTGTAATCAGCACTTGTGTCTTCAGACTTTGTCTTCAGCACTTGTGTCTTCAGACTTTGTCTTCAGCACTTGTGTCTTCAGACTTTGTCTTCAGCACTTGTGTCTTCAGACTTTGTCTTCAGCACTTTTGTCTTCAGACTTTGTCTTCAGCACTTGTGTCTTCAGACATTGTCTTCAGCACTTGTGTCTTCAGCACTTGTGTCTTCAGACTTTGTCTTCAGCACTTATGTCTTCAGACTTTGTCTTCAACTGTTGTTTTCAGCTGTTGTGGTCTTGAGTAGTTGTTGTGAGGTCTGTGGGACTTAAAGGTTTTTCTGATCCGGATCATTGGTTCTTTTGGTACAACAAAGAAACTCCATCACTACTCCCTTACACTTGTTGCATATGGATATCTTTGGCCCCACCATTGTAATGAGTCTAGGAAGGACCTCTTACTATTTAGTGATCACATGTGACTTCACAAGATTCCCTTGGGTCTTCTTCTTTCAAACTAAGGATAAGACTCCTAAGATTTTGAAGAATTTCATCTTAAAGATTGAGAATCAATCTGCTCACAAGGTCAAAACCATAAGATGTGATCAAGGAACTGAATTCAAGAACCATTCCTTGATACATTTTGTGATGAAAAGGGTATTACAAGACAACATAGTGCTACGAGGACTCCTCAGCATAATGGTGTTACTAAGAGGAGAAACATGACATTTATTGAAGCTGCAAGAACTATGTTGTTAGACTCTAAACTGCATAACATCTTCTGGGCAGAGCCAATCAACACCGCATACTATATGGAAAATAAAGTTTAGTAGTGAGGACACATGGCAAGACTACATATGAACTTTGGCACAAGCGGAAACCTTTCATTGGTTTCTCAGATCATTTGGATGTCCTTGCACCATCTTCATCTTCTGATCCATAGCAGGGTTCTATCCCCTTTTAATCTGAACAAGTGAGAGAGGAAAAATAAACTAAGCAAGACAAAGCTGATCAACAAGGTGCTGCAAGCCAGTCTTCTCAGTTAAAAAGTTCAAAAAGGAGAAAAAGGATGGCTTCTAAACCATAGTCAAAGAAGAAGAAGAAATAGACATCCATTTCCAAGCCGCAGGATGAGTAAGAATATCCTGAGGATGTGAAACAAGAGGTAGCTTAACAAACTCTAATCTAAGTAGCTCCTCTGGCGTTAGGAAGACCCATCTTGTCTTGGGCTTATTTTAGTAATCCTCAAAGATGGCATGTCATCAGATATCAAGGTGTTGAAGATGTTTGCACATGGCAAGACATGTTTAATCAACCTCTAAATGGTCTCTTTAAGATGAGAAGACATTCTAAGAGTCTAAATGATGCTGACCATCTTAGGATGAAAGGCATGATCATCATCATAATGAGGACTACCAATGTCCGACGTCTTCAAGTGTTTTGGTAGCATCAGCCTAGGGGCAGTTTGTAAGGTTTCTTATAAGGTTGATGCAATCCAAAACATCCAAATAGTTTGCCCTGCATGGATGCATAAAGTGCTGAAGTAGAATGCTTTGGAAGTTTCTCATTCTGCACTAGAAAATATTCTAAGTGTGAAATCTTCCGAAGCCAAGACCAACATTTTCCAAAGCCAAACATCAAGTCTTCCGAAGCTTCAAAGACAAAGTCTTCGGAAGCTATTTTATAAAGATAGATTTCTTTTGAAAACTTTTGAATACATGCTTTATTTGATGTACCTTATACCATAAATTTGGACCACCTTTTCGCTACTCTATTTGACTCACCAACTTTCACAAGTTGGTGAAAAGGTCCATGCTTTTGGTAAATTGTACATTGAGATCTTGAGTCTATTTCTTTCTACTTTATGTACTTTTATCCTTTTTGTAATATATCAGGATGTGAGCTATGGCATGTTATAGTCACTAGTCAAAAGGCAATCTACCTTTTGTCTCTATATTGATTTTGTTATTGTCTAGATCATGTATCCAGCTAGCTTTTAAAGTATGACCAACTGTAAGATGTAGTATAAAGTATCTCTGGTCCTTTGTATCTTAGTGTATGCTTTATAACACTTGTAATGAACTAGAGAGCACTATACAATATTGTTGAAAACCAAACACTTGTGTATTTTGTCTGTGCTTTGTCTCTCATTTACTTGTGTTTTTTATTATCATTGTAACTAGTTACTAGTTCCCTATTTGACCCGTTAAGTGTTCTAAATCAATCTCTCCTCATTGTGTGTTGTGTTCTACGTGACCAAACCCCCTCAAATGGTCCTACAGAGTCACAACATGCTTTTCACTACGCATGAATGCATTGTTCTCAAGCCCAGGCTTGTTATTCCTCAAGAGCATATCCTACTCAAAGCCCCCATGAGAGGGAGCATGTACAAGATGGACTTGCAAGAAACATCTCTCTCAAGAGAAGTTTCATGCTTTCTATCTAAATCAAATAGTGATGAGTCTTTTTGATGGAATAAAAGAATATGCCATGTAAACTTTAAAAACATGAATAAACTAATTAAGAATGATTTGGTAACTGGAATGCCAAAGAAAGATTTTACAAGTGACGAGCATTGTGTTGCATGCCTCAAAGGGAAGCAACACAAGGTATCTCACAAGCTAAAGGAAAGAAACTATATCAGGACTCTCCTATACTTATTACATATGGATCTTTTTGGCCCCACTAGTGTAATGAGATTTGGAAGGACCTCATATTGTTTAGTGATCAGATATGACTTTATAAGATTCACTTAGGTCTTATCTCTTAGAACTAAGGATAAGACTCCTGAAATCTTGAAGAGTTTTATCTTAAAGATTGAAAATCAATGTGATCACATGGTCAAGCTCATAAGATGTGAGCAGGGAACTAAATTTAAGAATAAAAACCTTGATACATTTTATGGTGAAAAGGGTATTACAAGACAATATAGTGCTCCGAAGACTCCTTAGCAAAATGGTGTTGCTGAGAGGAGAAAAAGGACACTAATTGAAGCTGCAACAACCATGTTGTTTGATTCTAAACTACCATCACCTTCGACGAAGAAGTAGTAAACATTGCTTGCTATATGCAAAACAAAGTTTTAGAAGTCAAGAATTATGTTATGACTCCTTATGAACTTTGGCAAAAGAGAAAACCTCTCATTAGTTTTCCCAGGTCATTTGGATGTCGTTTCACAATGTTGAATACCATAGACCAAATAGCCAAATTTGATGATAAATCAAACAAAGGAAACTTTATTGGATACTTTTCTCAAGCCAAGGTTTATAGAGTATACAATTTCAAAACTAGAGTAGTTGAGGAGTAAGCCAATGTGACTTTCAATGAGAACACTCCTAGTATGAAAGGTTCTGGTCCTAATTGGTTTTGATCTTGATTTAGTAAGCAATTGTTTTAACAAATCTTTTGAGAATGTTTTAGGGTCCATAGAAATCTTATCATCTGGTTATCTTGATCCAAGATTTGAGCTGAGAAGACCATCAACTCATACTTCTTCAGCTCCAATGGTAACTAACTTTGCAAATAGGGTTCCTATTGGCGCAACCATGTCAAATTTAGTTAACACATCTGAGATGCCACCAAATTCCATATCAAAGGCATAACACTCAATTTAAGGAGCTTCTAATGTGAAAGGAAATGGTGGTGGTCATAATAATCAGAATTTCTTGATGCTGAAAACCACTCCATTGAAGACAACATAACTGATGTCACACACTCATTGGATCACATTTTTCTTAATAAGTGTATTGATGTGGTGGAGAAACTTTAATGCCTGATCTAAATTTCTCATGATAAGGGAATGACTATACATATGTCTTTGCTCCTGTAGCAAGACTTGAAGCTGTCAAAATTCCGAGTTTTTGCTGCATCCAAGAATTCCTAGTTTTTGTTGCATCCAAGGATTGAGGAAGACTTTTATGTCAACAACCACCTGGTTTTGCAGATCCTGATCATCCTAATTATGTCTGCAAGCTTCATAAAGCTCTTTATGGGTTGCACCAAGCTCCAAGGAAGTGGTATGAAAGTCTATCTACGTATCTTTCTTACCATCGCTACAAAAAGGGTACTATAGATGGAACTATTTTCTTCAAAGGAACGAGGAATGACTTAATGCTAGTTCAAGTATTTGTAGATCACATTATCATTGGCTAAACTAATCCAAAGCTCTACAAATACTTTGAGAAGCGGATGAAGAATAAATTTGAAATGGGCACAATAAGAGAGCTTGATTTCTTTCCAGGAATCAAGTGAAGCAAGTTGACAGTGGCATCTTTATAACTCAGTAAAAGCATTTACAAGACATACTTACAAGATTCAACATGACTTATTGTAAGATTGCAAAGACATCCATAGCCACAAATCATTTCCTTCAGCCAGACAATGATGGGAGTGTGTAGATGAACATCTTTATCGGGTTATGATTGGGTCTCTCATGTATCTTTTTGGATCATGAAGAAGGCTGGTGCAACCAAAACCAAATCACTTAGATAATTTTGGTGCTACATGCAAAGGCTTTTGAAGCTTAGCATGGAACTTCCGAAGGTTGAAGAGTTCTTCCAAAGATATAGTGAAAGATCAACTTCCGAAGCAGAACTCTACTTTCGAAGTCAAGAGCATGCTTCCGAATGTCAACTCCTAGAAGAGCAATCAGAAGACTACTTCTGAAGTATGAAGAAAAGAAGAAGTTCCCAAGCCTTAGAAGAAGTAGCTTCTTTAGAAGTATAAGTGGCTTCGAAAGTACTTGTTCTTCTGAAGCTATTTAACCTTCGGAAGACACTACTATGAACCAGTGGACATAAGTTTGGTCTCTGACACTCCGCTGCAGACCTCTGATACTGTATGGCATTTTCTCAAAGAGCCATGCAGTTGACCATACTTTATTCCACTGTTTATTTTTTTATGATAGTACATGTTACCGGCTTTAGTTGGTGACAAAAGGTAAGTTAGGGACATGTCCTGACTACCATATCTCAGATAAGACTTTATCCGAGATACCTTAAACTATAGCCATGTAGTATACGCTTTAGCTATAGGATCCTAGCTAGTATCAAAGTATATCCGGCTGTAGGTAGTATTATATATAGTTTCTCATTGTAACTCGAAAAGATGAGCTTGTAAGAGTCTTGTAATATTTGAATTGAGAAGGAATATATTCAAGTACCTTGAAAATTACTTTGTGTGTTCTTTATTACTTACTATATTGTGATCTTCTCTTATTGACTCTATCTTCATCCAAGTGTTGTTCAAGTGAGCTTGAGAGAAAAACAAAGTGTTAAGTGACCATAACCGATCGTGCAATTGGTATCAAAGCTTTTTAGGCTGTTGATTGCGTGATCTAACCATCAAAATCAACCTGTTTTTCACTACTCCCTACAACTCACTCGCTCAAAATGGTCCTTAACAAATCCGAAGTAGAGATGGGAACTACGAAAAAGGCTTCCATCATTACTCCTGAAAACTTCAGGTCCTGGAGCAAGATGAATGGAAGGCTTCATCAGATATCAAGACATCAAGATGTGGAATTCCATTGTCAATGGCCCGTATAAGCCAAAGGTGGCATCAGCTGGTGGAAACGGTGCCATAATAGAAAAAGCCATTAAAGACTATTCAGAGAAGGACCAAAAGAAGATAGACATCAACAACAATGCTATGACCATTCTCATGACTGCAATACCAAACTCCATCATGGTGGGGTTTGAGCACTATAAGTCTGACAAAGGAATTGTTTGATGCTCTAGCTCAGATGTACTCAAGCTCCAATAACTCACAGAAGGACTCACTAAAGCAGCAGTTCGAGAACTTCACTTATATTACTGGAGAGACCCTCAGCCAATAGTATTTCAGGTATCTGGATCCAATCTCCTCCATTCAGTCTATGAAGATCACTCCTGAACTCAAAGATCTCATGAGAAAGTTCATGAGTGCTCTTCCAAACGAGTGGGCATTTTACTGTGTTTTTGTTAAGAGGACAAAAAACTTGAACACTCTCAGTATAATTGAACTTTATGACATCCTCGATGGATATCGTCTTGAGATGGAAAGTAAGAAGGGCCACCAAGCAGGTCGACCTCTGAGTCTTCCTGCTAGTAACACTTTAATCGTTGCAGAAGGCTCAGCACCCCCACAACCTCAGCACTACCTGACTTACCATCAGCCATCTTGCTCTTCTGGACCTTACATCACTTTTCCTGAGACTCCAAGGTCTCAATAGGCTCAACACAATTCCTTTCAGGAAAGTTGTGCCTTTGTCTCAGGAACTAGACACTCTAGTGATTTTTAATATTGTTTTGATGATCTTGAGTGTTTTAATCCAGACGATGTAGTGTATGTTGACATTGTCCAATAGATGGCTCTTTTAACTTATAGAGGAAAGAAGTTCTTCAAGAGAACTGGAAGGCAGTGCCCTCAAAACTCAACTACGAGCAAGTTTGGATTTGACAAGACCAAAGCAAAGTGTTACAACTGTAACCAACTCGGTCACTTTGCAAGGGAATGCAAGGCTCCCAAGACCAATCCGGAAACCCCATAGGCCTCCACACATCTCTCAACCTCAAAGATCACTGGAAAGTCAACTGAAACAACTGCAATGGCTCAAGAAGTTGACTAGAGCTTCATCGTACAGGATGTGACTACTGCTCAAGCTCTCATGGCAGGAACAGATGATACTCAGGTATATGAACGTCTCTGTACTCCAGCCTATATAGCTAAAGTTAAACTTTATTATGATTACAATATGGAAATCAGATCTGATATTGACTCTTTAAATATTTTAAAATCAGATGTTAAGAGAGCTTAATCTGACTACCAAAAGAAAATTGTGGAGTTAGAGAAAAATGTGTCTCTTTTAAAACATGAACACACCAACTACAAGACTCAAATCAAGGATCTAATATCCAAATTGTCTGAGGCTCAAGCCCAGCTTGTCACTGCTGAGGCTCAGGCCAGGAAGCTTGCTATTTCTAAGCAGAGCTTCCAAGCTATTCTTACATCATCCTCCCACTCCAAACTTTGTTATCAGAACAAAGGAGGGTTGGGAACTAATGAAATTGCTCCACCACACTCTTATGAGTCTATTAGACAACCTAGATGTGGTACTAAGGAGCAAGAGGTTCCAACTACTGACCCTTCCTCACTAGAGTTAAAGGATGAAGCAACAATAGTGGCGGCCACAGGGAAGGAACAGGTAAATTTACCCATCTCCTCCTGTGAAGCACAAATCCTAACCACTTAGGCCAGAAGAAGCAAAGCTAAAGTTTTAGAAGAACTGCCAAGAAAGTAGCTGAGTCGAAGCTGAAGATTGACCCAAGCAGAAATGTGTCTTTATCTTAGCTGGATTCCAAGTGTTAGGTACTTCTGATTCAGGAAAGGAGTGTAATACCAGCACACCTGTCCTGCCAAAGGATCAGAAGTTGAAGGGAAAGGTTGCTGATGAAGATAAAAAGCCCAAGAAACAGTAACCCTCACAATCCCAAAGGACTAACATTGGATGCATAATGTGTGGTCTGCACAACAACATGGCAAAAGATTGTTACTACAATCCTGCAAGCACACATTATGCATATAATGTTAGAAAAGATGGAGTCAGGGAAGGTTCACATTTGGACCTTTTCAAATGGTTCAAGTGATGAAGAAGGGAAAATTAGTTTCCAAAGCAAGGTTGCTTTCAGAAAAAACTTTTTCTTCCAAAGGGAAATGGCCTCGGAAGCTAATGCTACCAAAGTTCGGAAGAACAAGAAGATTTCCTTGAAACCATCCTAGAAGAAGACTGCTTTAGAAAAAAAGGCAGTGAAGGCTTCTTCCGAAAAGAAAGAAGCTTCAGAAGAAGGCCATGCTGCAAAAGCTTCAACAAGTTCATCCTCCAAGACCAACCAAAGGATGGACTGGAAGATCAAGGAAGATGTTGCAGCCCAAACCTCTTCTTCAAAGACATCTATTGAACCCCCATGCATATCTTTTGGTTCAATTATGTCATTATCCTTGGAAGAACCCAAGACCTGCAAGCCTTGGGTTTCCAATCAAAACTAACAATCTCATCTTATGTGCATGGACATCCATATGACAAGAAAAACAATGTATGGATTGTAGACAGTGGATGCTCCAGGCACATGACAGGGAACAGATCTCTTCTTCAACAGTTTCAACACTATGATGGAGGTCCTGTCCAATTTGGAGGTGAGGCTGGAAGATATATTTCTGGCAGAGGGAGTATATCCAATGGTAAGTTAAAGGTTGACAAAGTTCACTTTCTCAAATTGCTTGAACATAATCTGTTAAGTGTTTCTCGATTCTGTGATCAAAAGCACCAGATGTTTTTCACAGAACATGAGTGCATTATCCTCAAACCAGGGATGACCATTCCTCCGAAATTGGTGCTTCTTAGATCTCCCAGGAAACGGGTTATGTACAAGCAGGATATGAACAATGCTTCCCTAATGGGTGAAGTGTCATTCTTTCTTTCCAAGGCTGATGGTGATGCGTCAACACTTTGGCATAAACGTATGTTTCATGTAAATTTTAAGACAATGAATAAATTGGTTAAAAATAACTTGTTACATGGTTTGCCTAAAAATGAATTTTTCTGCAAAGATAACTGTGTTGCATGCCTGAAAGGGAAGCAACACAGGACATCTCACAAATCCAAAAGTGTTAACTCTATCACTAATCCACTATAATTATTGCACATGGATCTTTTTGGTCCCACAAGTACAATAAGCATTGGAAGGAAATCATACTACCTTGTGATAGTTGATGATTTTACAAGATTCACATGGGTATTCTTTTCAAGAACTAAAGATGAAACTACTGAAACAATAAAATCTTTTATTCTTAAAATAGCATATCAAATTGATCACAAGGTTAAGATTATTAGAAGTGATCAACGGACTGAGTTTAAGAACTTTGTTCTTGACTCATTCTGTAACTCAAAAAGGATAGCCAGACAATATAGTGTTCTCAGAACTCCTCAACCAAACGATGTTGCTGAGAGGATGAATAGGACACTTATTAAGGCTGCTCGAACGATGTTAGTTGATTCCAAACTACCTCTAACATTCTGGGCAGAGGCAGTAACACTGCATGCTATATTCAAAACAGAGTTCTTGTAGTTAAGCCACATTGAAAAACCGCTTATGAGCAATGGAACAAGAGGCCACCGTTCATTGGCTTTCTAAGGTCCTTTGGTAGCAGGTGTACCATACTTAACACAAAAGACAATTTAGCAAAATTTGCTGAAAAGTCAGATGATGCTATCTTTGTTGGATACTCTTCTTGCTCTAAAGCTTACAGTGTATACAATAATAAGAATCAACAATTTGAGGAGTCATCCAATATATTTGTTGATGAGCACACTCCTTATGTTAGGGGGAATGGCCCTGATCATATATTTGACTTAGAATAGTTTCCAAACTATTCTAAACCTTCTTGTGAGAATGTTTCAGTTGGAACATGTGCTCAAAATGATGCTGATGCTATTGCTGATGATCAACTGTTTGAGCTTCCCAGACCTCGTCCAAATTGTCCAAGAGCTGCAATACATCAAGCTTCCTCCATGCACATATCTGACAACTTAACCATATCAAAGAATAGTGGAGCTTCAACAAGTGAATCCCTTGCTAAGCCACAAAACTCATCAGGTGGTCCACCATAACACAAGGCAGAAAAAAGTAGTGTTTTGAAGGAACAGGGAACTATTAATACTACTTCACAGCCAACCATTGATGATGTTTCTCACTCGTTTAATCAGTCCTCATTGAATGATTTTGAAACAGCAGCTAGACCGAATGTATCAGTCCCCGAGCAGAATATGTCCAACCTGGATTTATCTCTACAGCTGGAAGTGATTCATTGTCTTAGGATTCATAACACTCATCCAACTGAGAACATCATAGGGGATGTCTCTAAAGGTGTGAGAACAAGAGGACAGACTCATCATGGGAATGTCTGCTTGTACTCATGCTTTTTATCCTAGATGGAACCCAAGAAGGTGGAAGATGCCTTGAAAGATAGTATCTGGCTTGAATCGATGCAAGAGGAGTTGCTTCAATTCAATAGACAGAAGGTATGGAACCTATGTCCGCTACCGTCCGGTCAAGTACCTATTGTCACTAAATGGGTTTTCAGAAACAAAAGAGATGATAGAGGCTTGATCATCAAGAACAAAGCAAGACTTGTAGTTCAATGATATACCCAAGAGGAAGGAATCGATTACACTGATGTCTTTGCACCTGTTTCAGGACTTGAGGTTCGGATCTTCCTTGCTTATGCTGCATCCAAGGAATTCACTGTTTACCAGCTTGATGTCAAGTGTGCCTTTCTAAATGGGGATATAGATAGGGAAGTCTTTGTGTGCCAACCTCCAGGATTTGAAGACCCACATCACCCCAACTATGTGTGAAAATTGGATAAAGCTCTCTATTGGCTACACCAAGCGCCTAGGCTGTGGTATGAGACTTTGTTTCAGTTTCTTCTGATGAATGGCTACACTTGAGGTACCATTGACAAGACTCTCTTCATCAGAATGTCTGGAAAGGATATTTTGCTTGTTCAAGTCTATGCCGATGACATCATATTTGGTTCTTCAAATGACCAATGTGTAAGGACTTTGAAAGCATTATGAAGAAAAATTTGAGATGAGTTCCATGGGGAAAAATGATTTTTTTCCTTGGAAATCAGGTGAAGCAAATGAAGGAAGGGTTTTCCATTAATCAATCTAAGTATGTTTCTGACATATTAGAAAGATTTTGGATGAAAGATTGTAAGCCTGTCAACACACCCATACCTAGAAACCACAATCTTTGTCCTGACCTTGAGGGGGAGGATACTGATCAACATCAGTATAGGATAATTATTGGTTCTTTGATGTATCACACAACCAGTAGACCTGATATCATGTTTGCTACCTACATCTGTGCAAGATATCAGGCTGCTCCAAAGATGTCTCATCTAGCTATTGTTAAGAGAATCCTCAAATACCTCAATGGAGCACCCAAACTAGGACTCTGGTATCCAAGAAACAAGGATTTCAATCTCTATGAATACTCTGACAGTGACTATGGCGGCTGCAACATTGACAAGAAATCAACATTAGGAGGATGTCAATTTCTTGGTGGAAGGATCATCTCATGGTAGTGCAAGAAACAATCATGTGTCTCTATATCAACTGTTGAAGCTTAATACATTGCTATTGCTAGCTGCTATGCTCAACTGCTTTAGATATAGAAGCAGATGTTAGACTATGGATTCAAATTTATGAGTACTCCTATCCATATTGACAACAATAGTGCTATATCCATTACTGAAAATCCGGTAAAGCACTCCAACACAAATAATATTGATATCAGGTACTATTTTATTAGAGATATTCATGAAAAAAATCTTTTTAAACTAATCAAAGTTGACTCAAATAAACAATATGCTAATTTGTTTACCAAAGCCTTTGATGAACAAAGATTTAAGTATCTCACAACAACTATTAGGATGATAAACATTGATTAGATTACCTTTTTTGAAAACCTTTTTAATATGTAATGTCTTATGTCAATACTATTTAAGGCCTGTTACAAAAGGTCTCTCTGAAATTTTCAAAGTATAAATTTCTTCCGAAGAGAAATTAACCCTCGGAAGTAATTTTCATATCTTCCGAAGCAAAATTTCTCAAAGGATAATTTCTTCTCGGAAGAGTTTTTGCTCTCGGATGAAGCGATTGATTTCATATCAGTCTACTTTCGAGGCTTACACATACTCTCCATTCGGAAAGCAATCCTGACCTTCGGAAGCAAAGTCTTTGCTTTGGAAGTAAGAATTGCCTTCGAAAGAGAAATTACCTTCGAAAATAGTTTATATTTCAAAGAGAGATTTTACTGTGTAACCGAAATCTCTTGGGCCCCACATTGTAAAAAGCAAAGATTTTGTTGATGATGTGGAATTATTTAACTGATTTTAACCTTACCGCCACTATCATTTCCGCCACTAAAACATCACATCATCTTATCCTAACCCCCATTACCGCCTTCCCACCCTCCTTTAAATAATCCCAACTATTCAATTTCATCTTCCTACTTGAAATTTTTACTACCCTAGAAGTTTTCTCCACTCCAACTTTACCCAAACTCAAATTTATCCTCACTCACCTTTCTCCAATGGCACTCAACCCTCAGCATAACCAAGTCACACTTCTTGATTCATCAAGAGATGCTAACTTCTCTAAAAACATCTCCTTTCTCACCCAATCATCTTACTACACAGCCCTTACCGTTAAGCCCACTGTTTACTCCAACCAAATGGCTGAATTTTGGGTAAATGGTCAAGTCGAAACGCTAAATAGGATTCGTGTACTAAGGTCCAGCATTTGTGGAGAAGAGTTGGTCATTACTGAACAACTCATCAGGGAGCATCTCGAGCTTCATGCTGAAGGAGCTCCTACTAAATTCCCCAAAGAAGATCTAGACAACACTTAAATTCTCATGGGATATGGTGGAGACTTGAGCAGGTCGACAGTCTACAAGTAAAACTTATCCTACAATTGGAAGTTCCGCCTGCACGTTATTCTCCACTATCTGTCAAACAAATCTGGGGGATGGGATCAAATTCCATATGTACTAGGTTGCTTAGTTCATGGACTTGTGAGAAGCATCCGCTTCAATTACTCCAGATTTGTGTTCACCAATCTGATTAGGAATCTTCAAAGGGAGACATTCTTTACGTATCCCCGATTCATTCAACACATAATCAACAGTGAGTTGTAATAGAGTACGCTTGTCTGTGCAGCTACTCTTACTATCCCTCACATGAGGCCTACCATCCTTAAGACATTGAAGAAGGTGTCCACCAACTTCACTGGAAGGTACACTTCTCTACTTCCAAGTATGATTGAGCGCATAGCTCCTGGTGACATCCCTGTTCACCCTAAAGGTGATGAACCCACACCAGCAACCACCTCCACAATGCCAACACTACCTTCTCTACCCATCACCATCACATACCAAAGACGCCCTAAACAAACCCTTATTCATTCTAGTTTGATTGCGCAAGCCCCTCCTGTTCAATCCAAAAAGACTAGAGTGGAACCATGGGCTCCTACTCAGACTGAGGTCTCACCATCCTTCACATTCGACCTCAATTTGGGTTTTAAGTGTCCTCAGCCTCAAACCCATGAGCCCGACACCCAAACCAACAGCCCTCAGGATGAGTATTTACACTCTTCTAAGCAGCCAACAAGGGACAGCCCCACCAAAGGCTCAATGCCTATAGAAATTGACTAAGGTCCCGGATCAGTAGGCTTAATATTCATATCTGTCACTGACATTCTCTTTAAAACTGATGAAGAGACAACATCTCTCCACCATAATGAAGTTGATCTACAACACCCTCTCCAAGATCAACAGAGCCCAGCGAGATCCCTTATCTCTAGCCTCCATCAACAACCCATAACTGAGGTGAGTCCCACTAATGTGGAGGGGACTCATGCAGATTCAGCTACCACTATAGAAGGTGCCTCAATGGACCCTATGGAAAGTGGTAACATATCAGAGACTGAATCTGTAGCAATCATGCCATTAGATGACTCTGAAAGAGACATCATTCAGCAAGGGAAACTAGGGTGCCAAGAAACCACATCTGATGGTGAGGCTAAACATACTAGGTATGTTACCTCATCTCCCCATGATTCTTCAAAAGAAGATAAGGGAATCATGCAACTCCTTATAAAAGACCTTTTGTCTAAAGTCTCAAACCTTGAATCCTTGGTTAGGACTTTAGTAGATATGTTCGCCACTCAGCAACTTGAGATTGACAATCTAAAGGCTCAAGTAGCTGAGAAACAGACCAAGAGATCTGTTAGGCATGTACCTGTTCAGGTCTCATTGACTTCTTCCTCCAGCTCATCTAGCTCTCAAGATGATGCTACCAAAAAGGGGGAGAATGTTCAGAGATAAACACTTGAGGACCCACAGCTTCATACTTCAATTTCAACATCATCAACTCCTGTTATCACTTTGTCTGAGCCATCTCAGCTTGTACTTCAAATCAACCCAAAGATGCTCAGAGATCTCTATAGACTCTTCACCACGTTTCTGTTGAGATCCTCTACTGATCAGCCAAGCCTAGATGCTTCAATGATTACTTCGGAGCTGAATAGCTTCAGATGCTTACTGCACCTTCTACCACTGTGGAAGAAGTTGGTCAACCTAAGGTCCACATGGAACCTAAGATTCATTTCGAAGGGGAAATGGGGACTGATGGCCTAGCAACTGAAATAGTCGAGATAGAATCTGCATTTCCTCAGACTTCCAAAGCTGAAGTTCAAGCCTCAGAAGAACAAGCTGAATCTTCCGAAGCTGAAATGGAAGTTGCGGAAGGACTGTTCAAGATGTCCGAGGAACTGATCATCACAGATGCAATCCTAGAAATGGAATTTGAGGTGAACAATGAGGACTTTCTGAATCTACCTCTATCCCAGACACCATCTCTGCCTCTCTCACAATCAGAATCCACTCTATAAGAACCACCACAGTCAGGCTCTTCAAAAGATAACAAAGGGAAATGGAAGATGACTGTGGAAGAGCTTCAAGAAGAGGAGAAGATTGAGAAATTAAAGAAGAAAGGGAGACTTCCAACTGAGAAGTTGCTAGCTGCTAGTACAAAAGCAGCTGCAGCCAACCAGGAAGCTGTCAAAAACAAAAGGAGGGAAAAGATAATTGATCAGCTCATCCAATTGGATCTAACAATGAAGAAACACTCCTCCTACCACTAGAGGAGCTGGCAAAACTGGAAAAGGCAACCAAACTGAAACATGTGAAACAACAAGAAGCAGGCAGGTTGCCCTTAAAGAAAGAGAAAGAAGAAGAACAGAAGGAGGCTGACTTGCAGCAGAGGAGAGATAGGATAGAGTTCCTAATCTCCAAAGGCTTCAATCTTCAAGAACTCTCTTCACAAAACAATGAAACGATCCTATGGCTCTACAACAAAGAGCAAGATCAAATGGAGAAAGAGAGAAGAAAGGCTGCAAGAGAAAAGCTAAAGGAAAGGAAGAAGACGAAGGAAGAAGCAAAGGCCACTGCAAGCACAAAGCTCAGTGAGAAGGCCTGGATGTAGGACTATCTCCGGGCTCATGGCTTCTCTGGAAGGCAGGTGGGTCCCATGTCAGAGAGGTACGGATTGTGAGCGAAATCAAGGCTGACATCCGCTTGGGAAAGAGAAAAGAGATGTATAGAAGGGTAAAGGGGATGACCTTCACTACAACTACTCAACCACAACCTGATCCCTCACTCTTACCCTTCACTATCAAAACTGAGCCCCTTCACCCCCAAATCCATATCTTTACCCTCCCCCATTTCATCACCTCAACCACCTAAACTTCCCATCCTTCAACCAAAAACACTTCCTAGAACTTCTGAACCTAAACCTAATCAACAACCATCCAAACCATCCCCTCATCCTTCTCAACATCTCTCTCTAAGGAGTTCAAGGCAAGCAAGACTAAGCTCACCAACTGCACAACTTTGAGCGAAGAATCATTTGAAGAAGACTCTGTCAATATCACCTATGTTGATGGATCTTCATGTTCCCTCACAAGAGATTAATTCATTGATTTTCCTAGAGGAACATTGGACCAGGCAGCTAGACTTCTAGGCTTCAACTTAGATTCACTAAACGATGAACAGAAGAAACTTAGAAGGAAACTGGTGACTCTGCTGGATACAAAATAAGAGAACAAGATTCGTAGTCAGTCTCTTGTGCCTAGAAAGAGAATAATCTAGTGGAGGTTCGATAAACTTCTCATAACTTTGTTGTGGAAAGGGAGAATGGCGAAGTCAACAGACTTAATGCAACCTCTTTGTTACACTCCAGCAGATTTGATATTGCTGAGTTAGCAGAGAAGCAATCCTCCAACCCCTCCAACTCTTAAAATTGCTGCATCCATCAAAAATCATCTCGGCAGTCTTCATCTAGCTGAGCTAACTGCAAAAGCCAAGATTGAAGAAGATTTGAAGTTAAGAAGATAGGAAGACAAGGAAAGACCTCCTACAAAGGGCACTGCCTTTCTATAGACGGTAGAGGGTCCCGAATTAGAACCTATAGTTAGATGGGAATATGATTACAGTTCCCATCAACTAACTCTTTTCAGAGGGCAATAACAGAGGGTACATATCATCCAAGGTAACAGAATGGACTTCCTATCTACCAATGATTTGTACAAACTTCTCAGCACCACATCAAGGAAGAACAAGGAAACAGAAAAATATCTACTTTCCTTAGTGCTGAATGTTTTGAGAACTAGAAAAAAAAGAGGTTTTGGTAGCCTCTGCCTAGGGAGAGTTTGTTGGATTAAGAAGAAGGCTGGCGCAACCAAAACCAAATCACTTAGATAATTTTGGTGCTACATGCAAAGGCTTCCAATGCTTAGCATGGAAGTTCCAAAGGTTGAAGAGTTCTTGTGAAGATAAAGTGAAAGATCAACTTCCAAAGTAGAACTCTACTTTCGAAGTCAAGAGCATGCTTTCGAAGGTCAAATCTTAGAAGAGCAATTAAAAGACTACTTCTGAAGTATGAAGAAAAGAAGAAGTTCTGAAGCCTTAGAAGAAGTAGCCTCTTCAGAAGTATAATTGGCTTCGGAAGTACTTGTTCTTCCGAAACCATTTAACCTTCAGAAGACTGTGCTATGAACCAGTGGACATAAGTATGGTCTCTGACACTCCGCTGCAGACCTCTGATATTGTATGGTGTTTTCTCAAAGAGCCATGTAGTTGACCATACTTTATTCCACTATTACCTTTTTATGATAGTACATGTTACCAACTTTAGTTGGTGAAAAAAGGTAAGTCAGGGACATGTCTTGACTACCATATCTCAGATAAGACTTTATCCGAGATACCTTAAACTATAGCCTTGTAGTATAGGCTTTAGCTATAGGATCCCAGCTGGTATCAAAGTATATCCGGCTGTAGATAGTATTTTATATAGTTTCTCATTGTAACAAGAAAAGATAAGCTTGTAAGAGTCTTCTAATATTTGAGTTGAGAATCAATATATGCAAGTACCTTGAAAATTACTTTGTGTGTTCTTTATTACTTACTATATTATGATCAACTCTTATTGACTCTATCTTCATCCAAGTGTTGTTCAAGTGCGCTTGAGAGAAAAACAAAGTGTTAAGTGACCGCAACCGATCCTGCATATCTTACAGCTAGCAGGCCTGATATCATGTTTGCCACATGCATTTGTGCAAGATATCAAGCCAACCCTAAGATGTCATATCTACTCCCTGTCAAGAGGATATTAAGATACCTCAGTGGTGTTGCTACATTAGGTCTTTGTTGGAACCTTAGAAAGATTAGCATTTTAGTCTTTAGATTAGTTTTATCATTGTAGAGGGACTTATTATGTAATATATGTTCCTTTTGTTTCTTGTTATTAGTATAAATAGGATTGCTTGTTTTTGTGCAGCTTAGACTTTTAGATATTATTTTCTCTTAATTGCACTTTGTATTCCTACTAATATCAATAGAAACTCTATCAATTTTTCTGATATTTGTTTGCGTTGATTACATTGTTCATATTATTGTGAATTGCTTGTTAACAATCATAAATCAATCCATTTGAACCTATCAAATGGTATCAGAGCTTTTGGTTCAGTGATTTGAAGTTCAAAAATTACTTTTGAGCATTTTCGAATCACTTAAATCTGTGATATGATCGCAATTGTTCAATTAATTGATGACTTAGTTGTGTTTTATCACAAGAAACATGATTTGAATCACAATTGAGTGAATTTACATCATCAAATCTGAATTTTCGACAAATTTGTGTTCGGACAGTTCTTCAAAACTCGAACACTAAATCTGCAAAATTGAGAATTAAAGTGTTATTAATTGAAAGAAATGATGATAAAGGACTGATTATCAGTGTGTTAGTGACTTGATTGAAGAGTTTCAGAGCGTTTATCAAGTTCTGGAAATTTGTTAAGATTAGATTCTTACGAAGAACATGAATTAGGTGTTTGAGGTGTTGAAATCATCTAAAAAATCACCTAAGTGTTTAGGCACATAAACACTATTCAGACGCTTTAACATGTTTAGGAATATTATAGTGGTTGTTTTGACACTGGTTGAACGTTTTAGCACTGATCGGACATTTTTCAGAGAACTAAGTCTCAGGCGCTTTGGAAATATTCAGGCCCTTTGAAACTGTTTCAGACGCTTCAACACTATTTGGGAGTTTTGAAAATGTTTAGGCGTTTTGACACTGTTCAGGCGTTTCTACACTTGGAAACCTCAGAAGTTCACTAAGGCAATCCCTTAGGCGTTTCTAAGTAAAGTTGGGCGTTTCACTATTGTTCAGACGTTTCTCTACTGTTTAGACGCATCTAATTCATACTTTTCACTCAACACTTAGAAATTTGTAGAATTTTTTAAAATATAAAATCCAAAAATAATTTTATTTCTTTATTTCATTTTAAATCTAAAAAAACATAAAAAATAGTATATTTTCTTAAATTCAAAATTAATCATGGCTAAGTCTGACGATTCAGAGAACAGAGTACCAAAGCTGAAGAATAAAGCCAACTTTAAAAATTGGTCACTCAGATTAACACATTATTTGAACTCAATTGATACTGATCTGTGGAAGTCAATTGAAAAAGGACCTCGTATCCCAATCACTTGATGGTCCTGATAGAGGATTTGTGTATACTAAAGATACTAAGAAGCCATATCCTGAAGATGGCTTACATGGTGATGACTTAAAGAAGGTGAAGAATGATGTTAAAGGATATTCGCTCATGTGCAAAGGGTTACCTTTAGAGGCACTTTTAAGACTAGAGAACTATCAAATTGGTTATACCATGTATAAAGCTCTGAAAGTTATGTGTGAAGGAGGAAAGGAGATACAAGATCTCAAAAGACAATTGTCAAAGAGGCAACTTGAACTTTTTGAGCATGTTTCGGGAGAAACTATAAACTAGATGATGAATAGATATGTTCAACTCACATATGAAATGTCAACCATAGGAATCAGAAATGATCTTAAAGACCTAAATGACAAAATCCTGAATGCACTTCCATCATCATGGAAACAAACTATAACCTTGTTAAAGCACACTGAAAAGTTTCCTACGGATCTTAATCATCTATTTCCTAAGATTAAATCTGTGGAAATTGATGAGAGTTCAAGAAATAATGATAGATCTGCTTTAACATCTCAATACAAGTATGTTGCTTCTCCAGCAAATATAGTAGAGAATGCCTTTCTTGCAAAAATGGTGCTACTCCTGAAGATGAGGGTGATCTGTTCGTGGGAGCTGGATTTTTCACTAGTACCCTAGTCTATTCAACTCAGCCACAAACACAGTCTCCTCCAAAATCTACAATGCCTAAAACACAATATAAGACTCCATCTTCTAACTCTATTAATCCAAGCAATGTTAAAGATGTTATAAATATCCTATTAGAGGATGCAGAGCCCAAAATTGCATTTACAGCTTTTATGACAAGCTTCCAAGCCTATCAGGGTAGTCATCTAACTCAAATTGATTTGATCTTGCAGGATATGTTTGAGATGGATCCTGATGACGTAGAAGAAATGGATCTTAATTGGCAAATGAAGATGATTGCTTACATAACATAAAAGCACTCACATGTCAACAACAACTACAAGCCTAGTGCCAAGAAAACAGTTGGTTTGGACAAGACAAAATCAAGATGTTTCAATTACAACAGTTATGGCCATTTTTTCAGAGAATGTAAAGCTCCAAGAACTCAGTGGGAATGGCGAAAGCAGTTCCAATAATCAGAGATATCAACATCATACTCAAAAGACTTTCCAATAACCATATCAAAGTCTAGCTATGCTAGAATTAAAAGATGATCAAAAGACAGCTGAAGAATCAAAGAAAGCAATAGTTGTAAGCATAAAAGATGGTTATTACTGGAGTGCATATGCCAAACACTTTACAGCTAATCTTACATCAGATTTAACATTAATTTCTGAAATGAACAAAGACTGGTCTGAAAAGAATGAAGGTTGTAAACTTTACATTTGATACTGAGTCTTCAAGTTCATATCCTGAAATTCCAATTGAAGTAAGAGAAAAATTGTGCATGAAAGCATGTTTTGAACAAGTTGAACATTATAGAACATACACATTCAAAATATGTGATAAATTGAAGCAAGAAGAATCAATGTATAGAAAACTGAAAGATGATCATAAAGTTGATGATGATAAAATCATGTTACTTCAAACAAGTTGGAACAAAACTGTAAAAGGACTTGAATTTGTTAAGAAACAACTTGATGATATGACAAAAACACTCAAACAAGAAAAATTGGTACATGCTGCAACTCAAATAGATTTGGCCAAAGTAAAAGGCTCAAATACTATAGTTGAGCAACTAGTAAATGGAAGAAAAGATAAAGATAAAATAGGTTTAGTTTTTACACATGAACCTATCCCTAAATCTATCTCTAATAATTTACCAGAAACTTCAATACTCATGACCATTCTCCAGAAAATAAAGCTAAGTTAAAAGAATTTCAAGAGAAGAAAAAGAGTGGTCAAGAAACCATTGAAAGTGAAATTGAAAAAATAAACATTCAAATATCTTAGGAGAAAGATTCAGAGAGATTAAGAATGGCCATCCAATTAAAGTAAAATCTCATGAACCTCGTCTAATGAATAAACAACTATTTGTCCCAAAAAATAATTGTGTAATAGAGAAGAGTCAAATTGATCAAGACAATGTGAAATCTAATAAGATGAATATCAAAAAAGGAAAGAGTCAAGAAGAGAAATCAGACACTTCATGTTCTGATGATTCAAGCTCAATTGAATTAACTCAAAACAAAGATTGTGAAAAAGAATCTTCTCAAAATTTAATTAAAACTCAAAACACTAAGAAGTCATGAAGAAATCAAAGAAGAAGAAAAAAACACCTAAAACTTAACAGTCTGAACCAATCAAAATAGATTTGTATTTAAGGAGTTAAAGAATTATGAGAGTGTTCAAAAGCAAAATCCCAATATTCAAAAGACCAAACTCACATTGCAAAAACAAAAGCTTAGCTAGTCTAATCCTAAATATAGACAAAGATTCAATGTGGCATGTGCATTTATGGTTAAGCAAAGGTTGTTTAAAAAGCCATAAAAATATTGTGTGATATATGTGACATGTACAATCATAACACATCTAAGTGTTATTTTAACAAATACCCTCACATATATGATAAGACAAATCATAACATAAGTAATTATTATTTTAACAAATACTGTGCATTGTTTAATGAAAGCACTCATAATACTGAGGATTGTTTCTTCAGGAAGAACTCACCGAGAAAGGATTTGATAATCAAGGATATGTTAATCCAAAGTTTAAAAGAAATCATAATTATGGATTTCAAAGTCTATCAAAAACACCTACTTTAGGTTTGAGATCATTTAGAAAAATCAATTCAGATTATGGTGATCAGTTTAAAGTCAGATCACAACAGTATAATCAAGGACATTTCGTTCCACGCTCAGTGAGAATGAAAAATGAAACATATAATAAGAAAAACATTTCTAATGTTTGAAAAAAAGTTTCAAAATTTCTTGAGGATGATCTTGAAAACAGATTTATTGTTTTGTAAACAAAACAAAGAAAAGACAATCAAACTGTTTTCCAAAGAGAATTTGAAAATCATGAATTTCAAAAGAGTACTAACATAAATAAACTCTATTTCTAATAGTTTACCATTGTAGATAAATTTTGAAAACCTAAGACCATTTCGGCTTGGATTAGTAACTCTACTTAAATGTCTTTGAATGCAGTACGCCCATGGAGACCCGTAAACACATGGTATGTTGACAGTGGGTGTAGCCGGCATATGACAGGCAATCAAGCCTTGCTTCAAGATTGTAAGCTAAAAGATGGTACTCATGTTGTGTTTGGTGGAGATTCAGGTGGAAAAATAACCGGTGAAGGAACAGTTTCAAATGGAATAATAAGTTTTGATCAAGTCAACTTCTATGAACAATTGAACTTCAATCTTATAAGTGTTTCACAAATATGTGATAAATCATAATCTACTTTATTTGATAATTCTTTTTGTTATATCTCAAAGCTAGGATTTCAGATCAGCAAAGAATGGGTTGTTGTTAAACCTGTTCTTGATAGAGAGGTCTACAAACTAGACATGTCTCATGTTGATCCGTCTACAGAAACAACCTGTCTCATTGCTCATGCATCCAACGATGAAAGATAAATTTGGCATAGACGTCTCGGTTATTCAAACCTCAAGAACATGAACAAGCTTGCAGCAGGAAATCATGTTATTGGAATTCCTTCAAAGAAGTTTGCAACATCAGACCTCTGCAAAGCATGTTTGAACGGAAAATAACATAGAGCGTCTTATAAGACCAAATAAATAAACTCAAATTCAAAGCCTTTACAAATGTTACACATGGATATATTCGGTCCTGTAAAAATACAGAGTATAAGGAAGAAATCGTATTGATTAGTCATCATTGATGGTTACACATGATTTTCATAGGTTTTCTTTCTTCATGCAAAATTTGAAACAGCTAAATTTTTAGAAGAATTTATCAATAAAGTAGAAAATCAATTAGATCAAAAAGTTAAAATAATTAGAAGTAATAATGGAACCGAATTTCAAAATGCTAATATTGACAGTTTTTGTGCATAAAAAGGAATAGCTCATCGTTCAGTGCTCCTCGAAATCCACAACAAAACAAGTTGTAGAAAGGAAGAACAGAACATTGATTGAAACAACTCGTGTAATGTTAGCTGATGTAATGATTCCTATCACCTTCCAGAATGAAGCCATATCAACTCCTTATTTCATTCAAAATCGTACTCTATTGGTTAAAGACAAACAGAAAACTCCTTATGAGTTAATGTTTGGTAGGAAACCCAATATTGATTTTCTTAAATCTTTTGGATGTCCTATTTTGATTTTAAATTCAAATGACCATCTAGGCAAATTCGATTCAAAGTTTGATGATGGATTCATTCTTGGATATTTGTCCGCTTCGAAAGCATATAGAGTTTATAACTCTAAGACGAATGTTATCATTGAAACGTTAATGTTAAATTCCTTGAAAACTCTTTTCCATCAGTTGGAAATGGTCCAAAGTGGTTATTTGATTCCGACTCATTAACAAACTTATTTAATTCTAATATGTTTGAATTTTCGTGTGTCAACATGAAACAAGCAGGTCATCTTGGAACCTTCAATGAAGATTCTAATTCTGATGATATGGATGATACAAGCCCAGAATATCCATTTTTCTCTTTTGCAAGAGATCCTTTATTCTCTACAGAGAATCATGAGCAACAAAATTATGAGCAACAACAAGTTCCTGAAGATTCTGATGTTTCTCAACTAAATCATAATGATAGACCAAAAATTCACCATCCTGAGTCTGGAACCTCATCTGTATTCGGAGATATAGATGTTAATGACAAGTGTGATTACTTTGTCAATTCTCAAACTCAAGTTCCCAATTTCATTCCACATTCTTCAACTTTATTGCACCAACTCTCCGAACTGAACCAAACTAATCTAGATGTGAATGTTCAACAAGACGAGATTCCAACAACTCGTATTCACAAGAAACATCCCATCTCTCATATTATAGGTCCTTTGAATGAAAGAACAACACAAAGTCATCTAAACGAGTAAATCTTTGCTGGTACTTATGTTTTCTTTCTCATATTGTCCATAAAAACATTACTGAAGCATTTAAGGACAACAGTTGTATTGAAGCAATGCAAGAGGAATTACTATAATTTAGAAAATAAGAAGTGTGGAAACTGGTGGGTTTGCCTGAAATAGAGAATGTCATTGGCATAAAATGGTTACTCAGAAACAAATCAGATGATACAAGAATAATCATTCGAAACAAAGCTCGATTAGTTGCTCAAGGAAACACTCAGGAGGAAGGAATAGATTATGATGAAGTATTTTCTCTAGTTGAAAGACGAGAAGCAATTTGGTCTTTCTGCCGTATGCATCTTATAAGAAATTCAATGTGTATCAAATGGACGTTAAGGGTGAATTTTTGTATGGACCAACCACTGATGATGTGTATGTTAAGCAACCTCAAGGTTTTGAAGATGCTGAACTTCCTCATCATGTGTACAAGCTCAACAAAGCTCTATATGGTCTACATCAAGCCCCAAGAATCCGGTATGAAACATTGTCACAACACTTGATCCAACATGGATATACACGAGGGAAGATTGATCCTACTTTATTCATCAAGAGGGATGCGTTTGATCTTCTTTGTGTACAAGTGTATGTGGATGATATCTTTTTTGGATCAACGAGTCAAAACCTTTCCTCAGAATTTGAAGAAATCATGAAATCTTATTTCTAGATGCGTTCTATGGGAGAAATCAATTTCTTTCTTCGATTGCAAGTTACACAGTCTGCAGATGGCATCTTCATCAATCAAGCGAAGTTTGTTGATAAACTATTGAAGAAATTTAAGCTATAAGATTATCAATCCATCAGAACTCCAACTGACATAAACACTGAGATTAATCCTGATCGAAAAGGAAAATCAATAGACGAAACATTATATAGATCTATGATTAGATCTTTGATGTATTTAACTGCATCTAGACCTAACATAATGTATGTTGTTTGTGTGTGTGCCAGGTATCAATCAGACCCAAAGGAATCTCACCTTATCGCTATCAAACACATATTCAGATACTCAAAGGAAGACTAGCTCTAGGGTTATGGTATCCTTATGAAGGAAACTTCGAGTTACATGGATATACTGATAGTGATTATGGAGGATATTGTTAAGATAGAAAATCTACCATGGGTGGTTGTCAGTTTTGGGTCCTTGATTAGTCTAATGGAAATGTAAGAAACAGACAAACTCTCAGTCTCAACTGCAGAAGCTGAGTACATTGCTGCATCAACAGGATGTTCTCAAATCCTTTGGTTGCAAAATCAATTACTCGATTACGGGTTCAATTTTCTTTAAACTCCTTTTACATTGATAACACTGCTGCTATGTTTATTACAGCTAATCCTATCCAACATTCCAAAAAAACATATCTAGATTTGATGTCATTTTATCAGAGATAACTCTGAAAAAAGTTTAATCATTTTGATTCAGATATGGCAGACCTGTTTACCAAAGCTTTCTTACGAGGAAGGTTTGAGTATCTAGTTGAGTCAATTGGTCTTATTAATCATGTTAAAAAATGATTTATCATTATCAAAATAATAATAAGCCTAACTCATTTACATAACCAAATCAAAAGTTAAACCGTCAAATTTGAATGCCTGATTATGTATATTGTGTGTGTTTGTTAAATGAAAAAGAAAATACAACATCAGAAAATCGCAAAAACAAAAGAGAAAATTATAAAATGAAAATAAAAAAATATAGTTTAGTTGTTATAGTTTTTAGGATTGAATCTGCCTTTGCAATATGTGAGAAATGATAGTACAACAGTTTTAATCAGTTGCATACTTCTCACGATAATAACGTCTGACCTGATCAGCTATGATTTGCATGCAAGATCATGTAGTTATACTGAAAAAGTAAATTCTTGTGATTAAACTAAATCATCTATGTATTTGTGTGTGTCCATCTTAGTTCTAATGAGTAGTATTGACTTTTTTGATTGATGTCTTGTAAGTCATAATCTCACACCTTGAAATTATACATGTAACCATGAGATTTTTTTACCGCATCTGTTCATTTCACTGTTATGATTCATTATAGACCTGAATTGACGTGGTATCCTTTGTTGTAAGTCATTACCGACCTAGATATTCTCACGTGATACAAAAGATTCCAATGTGCACAATCCTTTCTAATGTCCAAAATGGATGCCCTATGATTCTTATGAATCATCTCTATCTATTTCTTTATGAAACAGATTCGGGGATCACCTAATGGCTTGTCCATGGTGGTTTTCTAGGAGATTATCAATTGGTTTAACCATGATGATTCTCTCATTGACCTAAACATGAGATCTCGTATACATATATGATAGGTTTCTAAGTTTAGTAAAAGTGCTTGCTTGCATACCTTGATGAGGGTCGGACTCTCTAAATCTAAGTGTGGATTACATAATGTCATATCTTATCCCACCTTAATAAATCCAAGAATTGGAAAAGTAAGTGTATTGATTCTTTTGCCAAAGCAGCCATGTCTGTCCTTAGATCTCGTGTCTCCTTTGTTGTGGTAACACTAACTTGGAACACACTTGATGAGGATTTAATCATTGTTTATGACTATCCATAACCTCTTTATTTCAGTGTGCTAATCATTAGCTGATATGATCTCACTGCAGGCATGTGATTGAATGTGTAGAGTTTCATTATGCTTTATATTGTTTTTTCATGATTTTATGTGTGCAGGTTGTTAATAATGACTGGTTTTACTTCAACTTCTAACTTTAGTAAACTTCTATGTTTGTAAACTTAAAAGTTTAGGGGGAGTAAAGATGAAAAATAGAATATTAAAATAAATGTTTGTATGAAAAAGGATGAAGCCAAAGTATTCAAGCCAGTGTGTGTTTGATATGTTTACAAATAGGGGGAGTAAAGATGAAAAAGAGAATATCAAAATAAATGTTCGGATGAAAAAGGATGTAGCCAAAATATTCAAGCCAATGTGTGTTTGATATGTTTACAAATGAACCTAAAAACTACAATTTTCAAATTGTTTTAAAATGCGGAAGAGTTTCTTGCAAAGAATTAAGAGTGTTTGTATTTTTATGAAATTTTTTAGACTAAAATGACAAGAAAGTTATTAATAATAATAAAGGTCAAAAGTAAAAATTTGGTTAAAAAGTCAAAATTTGGTCAAAAAGACAAAGTTTTGGTCAAATAATCAAAGTCTGTGTCTTTATTTTAAGTTTGACTAAAGATTGAAAATTTCTATGAAGAACAATGCAATTGATCAAAATTAGGGTTAAATAAATTTTGTGTGAAATTTTTATCAAGTGTTAGACATAAAAAACAAACAAACATACCCAGTAAATCCCACTCAAGAGCAGGGTCTAGGAGTGGTAGTTAGTGGCGAGTCTTTCCTCTATCTTGGGAGATAGAGAGACCACTTCCGAAGAGACCCCCGACTCAATAAGGAAAACAATAACCGTAGCAATTATAATATACGACATACAACACACAGGTATAGATCACATAAAAGCTCAGAAAGTGTGTACAACAAATAAGTGGCAAGAAACGTCAGAAAAGGCAGATTGAAGAAAACAGGGATCCCGCAACTAAGTCTACGACTACCATTCCTCCCACAGATCCCGCTAAAAGTCGTTAATTTTAATTCTACGCCTCCACGCACTCTTATACTCGATCATGTGCTCAGATAGGTGCAAGTCTACCATATCTCGCCTAATTATCTTGTCCCAAGTCAACCTAGGTCCACCTCTACTCCTCCTACCCTCTACATTGTTGTTCTCTACTACTCTAATAGGTGCTACCATCGGCGTCCGCTTTACGTGACCAAACCATCTTATTCTTCCCTCTTGGATTTTATCTATGATACCATCCACCTCTAGCCTATGTCAAAACACGTCGTTTCTTATTCTATCCAATCTTCTGTGGCACACATCCACCTCAGCATTCGCATTTTCGTGACCTCGATTAGTCTCTGGTGTGATTTCTTTATGGCCCAATAGTCTATTTCGTATAACATAGCTGGACGTACTACCACTCTATATAGTTTTCCCTTTAGTTTTGCTGGGAACCTCTTATCACACAATATCCCTCATGTTGCTCTCCATTTGCACCATTCTGACTGCACACGGTGAGCTACATCGCTGTGTATCTCTCCATCCTCCTATACATACGAGCCTAGGTATTTGAACCTAGACGTCTGTGGTATCGTCATACCCTGGATATTGATTTGCGTGTCCTCCTCATCCTCACCACTAAAGTTACAATGAATGTATTCCATCTTAGAGCGACTTATCCTTAAGCCTCTGTGCTCTAGTGTTGCTCTCCACTGTTCTAGCCTCTCGTTAAGCACCGTTTTAGATTATGATATTAAGACAATTTCATCCGCAAATAGCATGCACCAAGGGACTGGCTCTTGTATAGACTTACTCATCTCATCCAACACTATTGTGAACAGAAATAGGCTCAATGTCGATCCTTGGTGTTAGACATATGGATGTCTAATACGCCTAAACAATAACCATAAGTCTAAGTTTAGACACATGATGAGTTTTCAGTTTTATGACAAGTGTTGGATGTTTTGAGTCATCCTCATACGCCTAAACAGTGGTCATAAGTCTGAAATTCTTGGTTAAGTGTTGGGCGTTTCGTACAAGCTCATGCGCCTAAACAGTTACAGACATTTCATATTGAAAATAAAACGAAGTGTTAGGCATTTCATTCCAGGTCATGCACCTGAATAGTGCTCATGCGCCTGAACAGTGCAAATGTGCCTAAACACTTTAACAAAATCTGACCAAATGTAACTCAGGCGTCTAAGGTTCATACGCCAGAACTGTAATAATATGTCTGTACAATGCTAATGCGCATAAACCTCATGCGTCTCAACAGTGGTCATGGGGCCTAAAAAGTTGTAATGCGTCTAAGGGTTTTTACACTTGTATAAATCCAACTCTTGCACAGATTTCATTTCATTCAAACATTTCACACCAACATTCATTCTGTTATTACTCTCAAGTTCCGACTCACTCAATACTCACTCATTACATTGTTTTTCTAAGATTGATTGAATCTCTAAGGTAATATTAGTGAATACGATCAACATATTGAGATTATCTCATCAAATCAGTGTGTATTATCACAGAAATCAATCGCACGTTTGAACCCTATTTATGCGTTCGAGCGCTAAAAACTTGAATAAATCTAAAATTATTGGTTACTGTGATTGTTTGTTAACAATGGAACCAGAAATTGTTAATGACAATGGATTGCGAACTAATTAAGAACATCAAAACCAAAATTTCATCACAAAAGTTTTGATGATTCAATGATTATCAGAGTAAAAATGATAATAAAATAATAGTCTTGAAATGAATTGACATTTGAATTTTTCAAGCAAAACTTATCTGTTTTTCATTAAAACTCAACTTGAATGTTCAAATCAACTAGAAACAAATCACTTAATTGATTATATATTTTAAAATTTGATTAGATCATCAAAGAAGTAAGTTCAAATCTTTGAATTTAAAAAATGAAAATGATCAAATTTTAAAATATAAAATTTTATTAAGTGAACATAAAAGTTATTGAAGGAATTATACATTTTTATAAATTGATAAAAACTTAATTGGGAACCAATCTTTCAAAGTAATTCATATTTCTTTATGATTGACAGATCGATGTTTTAAAGTTTGAGCCTAAGCATAATGTTGCTGCTTTTTTCAATGAAGAAGTTAGAGATGCCGATGGATATGAAGAAATGATCAGATTTCTTCTAAGGATGAAATATGTTTATGCTATGTGTGTCAGACCGGCCATATATGAGAGACTAATCAAGAAGTTCTGGAGAACTGTAGAAGTTGAGTTAGATTATAATAGAAGGAAAGTTTTAAGGGGATTCATCACAAATGATAGAATGATTGAAGTATCTAAAGATTCTATAAGAGTTGCTTTAAGAATGGGTGAGAATGATGATCAAGACTTATCTAAGTACACTTTTAATGAGTGTAGAGAGACTTTCATGCAAATGGGCCACCCAGATAACTTCCCTAAAAATCAATTCTTTCGGGCAAGAGTCCATAATCACTGGAATCTGCTTTGCTACATATTTCAGCACTGTATGTCAAAGAGAAGTGTAGGATACAACTCATTTCCAATAGATATTGCATCTCTAATAGTAGCCATAACCACTAATAGAAGATTCAACATGGCTAAGTGGATTTTGAATGGGTTCATATTTAACTTGGAGAAAGGAAAGAGGAACAAGTAGTTGATGTAACCTAGATTTCTCGAACTGATCATAAATAAAGAATATCCGGACATTCATGCTTATGGAGTACAAGGTGACAGACTTAAGTTAGAGCATACGTATGAAGTTGTGTATAAGAGACTAGCTATGATTACAAGAGCTGATAATGTACCTAAGTTTGACTATATGAGAAATGTAGCCGATGATAATGTTGATATTAATCAACATCACTTCCATTTGACTGAGGATGAGCCTGTGAATCCGAATGATCTTATTGAAGATGTAATGGAAGAATTTGTTGAAGAATCAAAAGAAGATGATGATGATGATGAAGATGAACATAATGATGAGAGTCCTAATAATGATGATGATGACACTGAAGGTGGTGATCAAGGAGGAGAAGTAGAAGGTAATAATGAAGAAACTATTCAAGATATGGATAGTGAGCAAACAATTTTAAATCATGGAGATGATGTTGAAGAGGAAAGGAATGCTGATATGTTGTTGATACTTTATGAATGATCAAAAAAATGATGATCATATTGAAAATGAAGATATTGAGAATGTTGATTTTATTCAAGCCTTAGATTTTGATTCTATATAGTCTGAGCCTATTATAGAGAATGTTATTTCTGTTGTCTACAAGGGATTGCCTGAATATTGATCCAGTTTTGACAGCTTTCAGTCTCTATAAACTTTATGGAATACAATCTCCAAGTCTAGAAGTTATGATTGTGAAGGAAAAAGAACCAGAGATGAAACAAACAATAGATGTTTGTATTCAAACTAAATTAATGATGAATATGATGAACTTGATAAGTTGAAGTTTAAGATTGCATCTAAAAATGAAGAAATTGAGAGATTGAAGAAAGAAAATGCTATGTTATAAGAAAATGATGAAAAGAAGATCATGATGACTGATCTTCAAAAAAAAGTGAAAAGAATGTTTGAAGGGATAGAAAAATTAAAAGAAAGTCTAAAGAAACTTGAAAAAGAAAGTGAGGTAATCGTTGTTGAGGAAGAAACTATACATGATCCTCAAGAGATGGCAACTAGAAAGTTTACTGAATCTGAAAGGGGAAAAGAAAGATGGATGAAGTTGAAACATCTTCAGTTCCTACCAAAGTTCAAAAGACCGTTGATATAGTTGAGAATGTAGAAGAAAATGATATGCAACAAAGAATTTAAGCACTTGATGATATAGAGTATGACTTACTAGATGAATGGTATGATGAAGTGCTAGAAGATGAAAATGTATGTGATATTGGTGTTTCTCTAGTTCAAATGATTCAAGATGACCTTCCTATAGACTTTGAGGACACATATAATTATCTAATTAGGAAGAAGTATAAAAGAGTATATTTGGATGGACTGACGGTGACTCAATTTAATTAGGAGTATGAAAAATGTATGCTTGTAGAGTCCTCAGCTCTGGCAGATCCGAATGAAATAAGTCTTGAACAAGGTGAATGGACACCTTTGAATGAAAGCTTAAATATTGATGATGTTCTTGTGATAGAATTACACCACCCTAACACTGATGATATGGGTATACCAGCTTTAAGAATATGGTTGTAGTCAAGGAATTATCGTAAGAAATGATTGAATAAACTTCAAGGAGAGTCCTTAAGAAGATGTATAACAAGATGATCATTCTTCATATGGATAATCCTCAATATTTAGAAATAAACAAAAGAACCAAAATGCTGAAGCCTCAAGAGAGTATGTCAATGGAGTTGGTAAGAAGATAACATGAAAACAAAAAGGAGCTTATGAGTATGTTTCCTAACATTGAAAAACAAGACTATAAAGTGTATATTGATCAAAAGCAGCTTTGGTAAAGCTAGATCAGCCGAAGACCTAATGAGAATGTGTTACTAACATGACAATCAATTTCAGAGTTGTTGAATGCTATGATTGTGCTTGACAAATCAAAAGAAGTGAAGATTATAACATGGAAATATGATGAGATATTTGATGTTTTGCTTATTAAATCACAGCCCACCTTTCTTCAAAAGTATTGGATATCTACTCAGCCATAACATGTACATCTTGCCCTTTTGGATTATACGTCATGGCGTTACGAAATGTGAGTCTAACATCCTCTACAAACTCTAAGGGAGATTTGTGAAGTTCTGTGCAAGATGACTCTTGATCGTGCCCAAATCCATCGGATGTTTAATAATGTCATGGTAATAATCAAGGCCCAATTGTTTAGCATTAACTAGTTCGTTAAACACCCAACCATGTTTGTGCTTCGTTAACGTATGCATCAAATTGTTACCTTTCTTAGCATCTGATTCATTACATAGTCTCACTCCTGACTACATTTTTTCCACTAGTAGATTTATGCTTCTTGTTCGTTTCAGGGGGTAATCTATCTTTTCCAAGAAGAAAATCAAAATCCGATAATACTGATTAGCCTTTGGCGTCCTCTTCTCTTTCTCCACAAACTCACCAACTCCATGGTTATTATTCACAACCGATACACTTATCTGCCTAAAAGGCCTTATATCACTATTTGTGACTGAACCCACTTCAGAATGAATTCTCATCAACGCTCTACGATACTCCATATAATCAGTACCCATTTCGAAATTAACTCTAAGTAACACCCTCCTATCAACTATATCATCACTAGAATACTACAAATAATTGTAAGCCTCACCATCACCGTTGCCAGCAACACCCTCAATGGTTGAAGTCGTAGTTAGCTCAACTTCTTTATCCTCAAGCCTTTGAGCTACACGTCGGACTCATTCCAGCTCAGCTTTCATCGTCTCCATAAGCTCAATAACTTCATTCTTAGCCGCCATCACAGCTCGTACATTAATCCTCACCCGACCATCTACCACGACAACAATCAGTTTCACCACCCAGTTTCCAGGAGCCTCCTGAATGGAATAATCATCAAACGCCTCTACACATGTGGTATAGTTTGTCGAATTTCATAATACGCGAGCTCTGTAAGTAAGGTTTAACCATTATTTGGGGTGGTTGTTAGAGAAGCGATGGTGACGGTGGCTGTAGGGGTTGGAGAAGAGGCAGATGCTGTGGTGGTGATGGCGGCGGTGGTGGTGGTGGTTTTAACACTTTGTGTGTACACTTTACTACCCTCACCCCACTTACTCTTCCCTTTGCTTATTCTATCCGCATCTTACACCCATGAATCCATACACAAACACACAATTCACAACCTTCAAGCCCTAGAATCCCAACAAATAGAACCCTAGCATCAGATCTCCTCAAACCACAACGTCAATTCAAATTCTGCCACATAAAACAAACAAAACCACAAAGTAGGTGAACGAAGCTAAGCTAACTACGATTTCAACTGTTGATTGTGTTGCTGGTGATGGTGATGTTTATCGTTTTTACTCTAGCATCATGGCCTTACCTGTACAAGATCTAAAGGAAATACACAAGTTACCTTTTATTAATCCTTCAAAGGCTGATTGGGGAGAGAACATCATGAAATTACTTGACAGGGGAAAAACAAGAATGCCTGCCTTTCTAAAAGCTCATTGTGATCAAGAAGACAAAAGTTATTTTGCTAAGCTAAAGAGGAAAGCAAAGAAAGGAGAATCAAGTGAATATATTGAAGATTGTTACTTAGAGACTTTCAGTGATAAGTACTTTGAGAAAGTGACAAATCCTGGATTAAAAGTTACTGATGGCACTCAATCATCAAAACATATTTTGAGATGGTTTTATGATTCATCCACTTTTCATATGAAGCCTGTAAGAAACTTAGATGATTAGGACAGTGATATGATAAGTTTGTTTGGTGTGTTTGAATCAAACTTCTTCATCCTAGTTGTATCTCGTTCTTGTCAAATCAAACTTTTGAGTCAGTATTGTCAGGAGATGCAGAGATTGACAGAAGATACTTTTTGACTATCATAAAAGTTATGAATGCTGCTATGGAAAGAATTTCTTTATGAAGGCGATGGCATATGCTAATATTGTGAAGAGAAGAAAGATAAAATACATAGAGTTCATGAGAATTCCATCAAGGGAGTGTTAGAAATTTACACCAAAGAGAATCGAAAGACAATATAAATAAAGACAAATGACTTCAAGCCTAAGCAAGGGATTTTAGTTGAGAAGTTCAACTCTTCAATCAAGAAAGCTCTTCGAGAACTAGAGCTATACAAAGAGAAGCCGATGTTCAAGATGAAAGTAGAATCAAAAGATTGTTTTTGCTCAAGACAAATGCAAATCTTAGGGGGAGTATTGTTGGAACCCTAGAAAGATTAGCATTTTAGTCTTTAGATTAGTTTTGTCATAGTATAGAGACTTATTATGTAAATATATGTTCATTTTGTTTATTGTTATTAGTATAAATAGATTGCTTCTTTTTGTGCAGGTTAGACTTTTAGATATTATTTTCTCTCAATTGCACTTTGTAATCCTACTAATATCAATAGAAACTCTATGAAATTTATAGATATTTATTTTTGTTGATTACATTGTTAATATTATTTTCAATTGCTTGATAACAATCATAGATCGATCCATTTGAACCTATCAGTCTTTGGTATCCAAACAATTAAGACTTCAACCTATACACCATATACAAATACTCACTATGGTGGCTTCAATATGACTGCAATGTCTACATCTGAGGGATATCAATTAATGAAAGGCTAATGCACTCAAAACAAGCCAAGTCATTCATGCATGCATGCACTCAATACAGAGTAGAAGTTACTTCGAAAGTTTTACACCTTCCATCATAAATATTCCAGGTGTAAAAACTTCCGAAGCCAAGACCAATATCTTCCGAAGCCAAAAGCAAAGTTATCCGAAACTTTAAAGACAAAATCTTCCAAAGCTAATGGAGTAAAGACAGATTTCTTTTGAATACATTTAAGAACATGCTTTCTCTAATGTACTTTTCCTAAAGCTGACCAACTTTCAACTGCAACTCTAATGACTCACCAACTTCTACAAGTTGGCAAATGGTCCATGCTTTTTATAATTGAGGTCTTGAGACTTTAACTTTGTACTTTTTGTAGTTTTATCATTTTTGTAATATCTTAAAATGTTAGCTATGCCCTGTCATAGTCACTAGTCAAAAGACAGATCTACCTTTTGACACTACATTGATTTTGTTTTCTAGATCAAATGTATCCAACTGGGCTTCTAAGTATGAGTGTAGAGAGACTTTCATGCAAATGGGCCACCTAGATAACTTCCCTAAAACTCAATTCTTTAGGGCAAGAATCCACAATCATTGGAAGCTGCTTTGTTACATATTTTAGCACTGTATGTCAAAGAGAAGTGCAGGATAGAACTCATTTCTAATAGAAATTGCATCTCCAATACTAGCCATAACCACTAATAGAAGATTCAACATGGCTAAGTGGATTTTGAATGTGTTTATATTTAACTTGGAGAATAGAAAAAGGAACAAGTAGTTGATGTAACCTAGATTTCTCCAACTAATCATAAAAAAATAATATCCAGATATTCATGCTTATAGAGGTACAAGGTGATAGACTTGAGTTAGAGCATATGTTTGAAGTTGTCTAGATCAAATGTATCCAACTGGGCTTCTAAGTATGGTCGACTGTAGGATGTAGTATAAAGTTTCTCAAGTCCTTGCAACATATTTCTTATGCTTTGTAACACCTGTAATAGAACTTGAGAAGCAATATACTGCAAACTCAAAAACCAAACATCTTTGTTGTTCTTATGTTTCTGTCTCTTGTATACTTGTGTTCATAGTATCATAACCAAAGTCTTTGTACCCTATTGGATCTGTTAAGTGTTCTAAACACTGTCCTCATTGTGAGACTAAGTGTATTGACCATCCCTTAAACGGTCATGCATCAACGTCTACACTACCTCATCTATTTGTAATCTATAATACTTGGCTAGCATTAATAGCAAGTGGTCTCAGAAAATAAGGCTCATAACCTATCTTCTAGAACTTGACAATAAATACTTTGCGATACCATGAGAAAGTTGCAGGTCTGCTACACAATATAGGTAAAATATCACTCTAATTCATACCAATCCCCCTTTGCCTCTACCTGATATAAAATAATGCATCTCTAAATGATTTGGAGTAATGGGTCTCACAAACTACTAACCTTCAGGCTTCAATAGACATAGATCATAAGCACCAACCCCATCATCATGCCAGAACAAGTTCTTCACCTCCCTGATTAGAAACTGATGCATTCCGTTTGTAGAAAAAAATTGTTTGTGGTTCTCTACGGTGAGTAAAGACCTATAACTCGATCGATTTTAGGCACCACCATCACCTTATAGTCCATGTCTCATGATGTACCAAATCACCTACTAGGTGACCTTATATGGGTATCTAAACTCAAATAGGTAGAAGAACTTCATGACTGAGTCAACATACTACATCTCATACATACGAAATAGTTAACACCAAGGATCGATGACCATATGATTATGTTTCTTTGTTTAAGCAATCCCATCAAGAGCTGGGATTTTCTAACGTCGCCTGGCTACAAGAATATTTTAACAGTATATAAGTCCCATCCAACACCTCGACAAGTGGCTCCTCATCATCATCAAACTAAATTAATGGATGATCATATTTACTAGGACATTGAAAGTCAAGATTAGTAAACACACACAAAAAGTACAATTGGAACAAGCCAGTAAAAACTTTTCTTTTGCATAAAATAGAAAAAAAACACCACTATGAAAAGTAGGAGTCATGATCGTGCTTAAAGAAGTATAGGTGGGACCATGTTATTGGCCGCATAACCATGTCAAAATATTAATTTTAAACTCCAAACATGAAGCATATTCGCATCAGTCTAAGGTGCAGTTGTGTTCATGTGTATACTGCGATGCTAGGAGTAGCACGATTGTACTAAAGCATACAACTATGCTTTTAAGGTTTTCAAACGTCATCAAAGACAAGATCACATTACAACTAAGTAGGAAAACGGTAATAAGTGATCCTAACATGTTAACTGTTAAGTGAAAATTCTAACAGAATGGTAGGGTTTAGGGTTTAGGGTTTAGGTACTCTAAAATAGAAAAATATTAGGATAAAGATAAGACTTTTACACCAATTATCACAAATAAAGATAGCAGTCTAATTACTATACCTTTATTATGTACATAGTCATAGAAAGTGTTAATCAAAGAAGGTGAATCGCATTGGAGTAAGAGATTTGTGTTTTCAAAGAGCGAAAGTGAGAATGATTTTTTACCCAAATCCAAATTTTAAATATCACATCCATTTAAAAGATGACATGGTGTGTTTTCTAAGGAATTGTGTATTTTATTGTTAAAAAAGTTAAATTATTAAGTTTATAAACTCGATATGCTACATTAAGAAACTGCAAAACAATAATGAAGTGTACCTACCATATATGTAGTATTTTGATGGTAGGTATGACGTATCATCCAAGGACACAAAGGCTCTTAGTACTCATTTGTTTTTTTCATTTTCTGGCTAGGTAATAAGATAGACTTTTGGTTAAAATGATAAAACACAAAGCACATAACAAAATCTTAGAAACAACACCATATTAATCAAGAAGAGATATCACTTGGGTTTGATTTCCCTTGATGATATAGTTGACTGGTTATCATGATTCTTACAACACCACTAAAACTAAATGTCAAATTTGCAGGTTCATTTTAAGGGTTTGGTCACTTACAACACAACACACAATAAAAACAGATGAGTTGTAACATTTAACTGATCAAATGGGAACTACCAATAGTCACACATTGATACTAAGTAACACAAGTAATATAGATATAGAATAAGAACAATAACAATAACACAAGTGTTTGGTTTTCAAGAATGTTGTATATTGCTCTGAAGTTCCTTACAAGTGTTTACAAATCATAAAGGATTAAAAATTACAAAGGGACCCGAGATACTTTATACTATATCCTACAGCCGGCCATACTTTAAAGGCCAGCTAGATATAATACAAAAAGATAAGAGTACATACAGTAGAAAGTAGCAGACTCAATACCTCAATATACAGTTTATCAAAATTATGAACCTTTACCAACTTATGAAAGTTGGTGAGTCAAATAGAGTTGCAGCGGAATGGTGGTCCAGCTTTATGATAAAAGGTACATCAGATAAAGCATGTACTCAAAAGTCTTTAGATGAAATCTGCCTTTAAGTGTTGGCTTCAAAAGACTTTTTATTTGAAGTTTGGAAGCCTTCATGTTTGGTTTCGGAAGATATTGGTCTTGGCTTCGGATGATCTCACACTTAGAATATTTTCTAGGGCAGAGTGTGAAACTTCCAAAGCATTCTACTTCAGTACTTCTGTGCATTCATGCTTGATAGACTTTGGATGTTTTGAATTGCATCATCCTTATTTGGATCCTTACAAACTTCTCCTAGGATAATGCTACCAGAACATTTGAAGACTTCAGATGTTAACAGTCCTCATCATGATGACGACCAAACCTTTCTTCATTAGATGGTCAGGGTCACTCAGACTCACGTAATGTCTTCTCATCTCAAACAGATCATATAGAGGTAGATTGAACATGTGTTGCTAAGTGTATACATCTTACCTTGATCTCTGATAACATGCCATATTTTTGGATTAGTAGTGTAAGTCCAGGATAAGATGGGTCTTCCTGATGCAAGAGGAGCTACTTGAATTGGAGTTAGTGGAGCTTTCATTTGTTGCACATCCTTAGAATGTTCTGGCTCATCCTGAGGTTTGCAGATGGACGCTCCTTTCCTTTTTTTCTTAGACTTTAGTCTAGAAGCGATTTTTCTCCTCTTAATACCTTTTAACTGAGAAGACTAGCCTGTAGCACCTTGTTGATCATCTTTGTCTTGCTTAGTTGGGCTTTCCTCTCTCACAGGTTCAGATTAAGAGGGGACTGAACCCTACTGTGTATTTGAAGATGAAGCTTGCTGAGATTCAGCTGAGGTTAATGTTATGTTGTCTCATAAGGTTTAATTTTAGCCTCCACTTCTTGAGGGACCTAACTTAGTGGGGAGAGTAAGTCAACAAGTTCTTCTCTTTTGATCATCTACTTGATCACCCCTCATCCATGGTGGATAGAGACATAAGGCCAAGTCTCCTTCCAGAGAATCCATATTTCTTCAAGAATCTCTTCATCCTCTGCCTATCAATAGACTTCATTTGACTTTTCTAGATGATGGCTCTTGCCTTGACAGCTTCTTCCCTTATCTTCCTCTTTGTTGCCTTTCTTTCTTTGAGTACTTCAAGTTCAATTTGCTTGAGATACTCAAACACAATGTACCCAAAGGACAAGTGAAGAAGTACATCAGCCTGATAGAGACCTGTAGCACCGAAGTAGTTGATCATATTGATCTTATCAGTATCTTTGTCTACCTAAAGTTCTTGTGGAGCCACAGTCTTCTGCATAGGACTTTCTTGAACTGGTGAGAGTGTAGGAACATGTTTGTAGAGCCTTTTCAGTCTCCTTTCCTATTTGATTTGAAGAAGCAATCTTGCATCCTCTCCTTTTTTATTCCCTCTTGACAATTCCATGTCAACTAGTTAATTTAATTCCTCTAAGGGGTTGAGATGATATTATCAATATCATAGTTCCTAGTCTGTAAATAAGCAATCCTCACTACCCTCAACTCATCATTGTGAGTGTTTGGTCTGGGAGCAGCCCTGATTGCAGCATTCATGAAGCTAGCAGACCCATCAGAAGAACTTTCCCCCTTAGCTTCATTTTCCTCTCTCTCTCTCTCTCTCTCTCTCTCTCTCTCTCTCTCTTCTCTCTCTCTCCTCTCTCTCTCTCTCTCTTTCTCCTCATCAATCTCCTCAGGAGTCATTTTCCTTTTTCCTATGTTACTCATAGACCTTTGTGACTCAGGATGGAGAGATCTTTGGCTTTCATTGCTTGAAGTAGCATCCACGCTCTGACTAGAGACAGGTTGAGATAGACCTTCACTAGCAGGTGTCTCATCAAGATAATGGACTTCTAAAGTAGTTGGAAGTGTGAAAGGGCTCTTAGGTTCTATGACTGGGCCTTTAGTCAAGGTTTTCCCTTTGAAGCGAATCTCAGGGTCTGCCTCAACATCAAGTTGACCAATGATATTATCTGATTGCCTCTATCTCCTTTTGAGGCCGAAGTCTTCAGTAATCCTATCTTGAATCCATGGGTTGACAAGTGGCATGTTGATAAGGTGAAGAACTTCATAGTAGTTCAAGGTCTGTAAATTGAAGACTTCTTGTTGCCCTTGAAATCTTTGAAGAATAACGGATCTTCTATTAGCATCATACATTCACCCTATGATGTAATTAAAAGTTCCTTGAGGTGGAGATGACATAGCCCTTGGTATGCCTTCCCTAAAAAGACCTTGAATGAAGGAGTTTATAGAGTCCATATCAATGTGAACTTGAGGAAGTTGAGAGTATGGACAGTTGCAAGTGAAGATGTTAAGGCCTCAAAGTCCATGCTCTGTGAAGAACTCTCAGATTCTACGATTGTAATGACTTTCTCTCCCTTTTTGGTAGCATCACCCTCTTGCATAAGTGAGCTAGTAGTTAGGTCAATGAGATTCATAGGACCTTGTGTTCCTGGTTGAGCTCTTCTTAAAGGTCTCCCAGCTAGTTTCTCCTTGAGATAAGAAATCTCAAGTTGCTAATCATTGACCCTGTTGTGTAAGGTACTTACCTAAGATTCCAAGTGACTAACCTTAGAGACTAGATAGGTGCATGTTTTTGATAGTTTTTGCACCGTTAGTCTCACATTCCCCTCTTCTTCATTAAAAGATTCATTAGGGGATGAGATATTTGGACCAAAGTCCCTAGTCTCACCACCAGCATGGTGTTCTTGGCTACTGGTTTTCCTCTACTCACTGAGTATTTCAGATGGAGCATAAATGGGCTGAGTTGCCATGGTTGAGGTCTTAAAGATGTAATCACTTGTAGAAGTGAGAGCCTCTTCCATATGGACCTCTTGAGTAGAGTCAGAAAGATCCACCTCAGTAGTAGGTAGATGATGTGGGCTATACAAGAGAGAATTAGGAGCACTCATCTTTCTTTGAGTAGGTGAAGAAAAGAAAGACTCATGATACTCAGGATTGGTTGGTTAAGATCGAAAGGCTATGGATGGTAACTTTCCCCTGAAGGTTGTTAACTAGAGTGTTGAGACACAGAGTGAAGGCTTAAGGCTATTTGGCTAGTGAGCTCCTCAGACTGAGTATGAGGAACCACAACACTATTTCTTGTAGAGATGGGGGTGGTTTGCTCGTCAAGGTAAGTGGGAGCTCCAGTGTCCACTTCCTCATGTGTGGGTAGTAGTATGGGGGCCTGCACAGACTAACTAGCTTATGTAAGGGTTCGTTTGGTTTTTCTTTCATAGGTGAGGGTGATTTATGGTTGTTTTGGTGGTTGAGAGGTAAAAGGTGTTGGTTCAACACTAACATGTGTTGCTTGGTTGTTACCTTGACCAATAAGGTCTAACATTTTGAGAACAAGGGTTGTTTCTTCCCCGAAGAAGCGAACAATTGGCTTCTACAAAATTTTAAAGATGTCAGGCTTCATCTGTCCCAATTTAAGAATATTACTTGTTTACCTCAACTGTGAGCCTAGTTCACATTTGAGAATGTGTTGAACATATCTAGGAAACATATAATATTCTAAGGAGTCGATGTTAGCAAGTAAATTTGTATTATCAAACTCAGAATACCTGAACTTGACTCCTTGAACCATCCCATGTACCATGTAGGAGAGATCCTCAGGAATCTGGTCCCAACCTCCATGCTTGTTGGACAAGCTATGGATAACCACATGAAGTAGGTTCTTCTATTGGGAGTAGACCTTCCTTGTCATGAAGGCCTTGATAGTGAAATCTCCTTCATAGCCCATCCTCTCAAAGGAGTAGTTGACAGCTGCTTTTGGAAATAACAATTCACCTTCCTCATCATCTAGTTGAACATGGGTGTTTATGATGGCTGGAGTTATGAAGATTGTCCTCCCCTACACTGTGGCAGACAATGCCTTCTCCCCATCCATGATGACCTCTTAACAAGTCTTCTAAAAATCAAATAAATGATACTCATAAAAACCAGGATCAATAGTAAGGGAGGTAGAGTATTGGACAGAGCCAAAAATCAACAAACCTCTGAGAAATAAGGATCTTACTAAGAGTTTAACAGATCAACCTCATTGTGTTGCCTGTGTAACTGCATAGAAAAGTTTGGGTCATTTGTGCGGTTGAGGTTGGCCATTTGAGAAAGCTTAGAGGTGAAGGAAATGAAGAACAAAGGCAGTTTGACAGGATTTTTAGAATTTAGGTCCGAAAGAAGATGAAGATGATAAAGAAAGAGGGGGAACCGTTGGGTTTTATATGAAATGGATTTGAGACAAAGTTAATGAAATAGGATACACTTTGAAATTTAGATGTCGGTCCCACCTCTGAAAATGTAGTTTGCTTAGTTTTCTTCGAAGTCGAAAATCTTTCGAAGGTAACTTGTCTTCCGAAGTTTTGATGATTAACTTCCGAAGCCAAGATGACTTTGGAAGATATTCCTGAGAGTTTTGAGAATTTTGCTTCGAAAGAGAATTAAGACTTGGACGTTTTGTTCAAAATAGGAATAAATCTTCCGAGGGTTAATTTGCTTCAAAAGAAAGTTGTCCTTGAAAACATACAAGTAGCTACGAGAAATGTGAAGCTTCGAAAGATGTTCCAGAAATTTCTTTCGAAGACAATTTTACTTAAGCAATTATTTCTTTTAATGGCATAAGTTTCTTCCAAAGATAAAACCATATCTTTCACTGGACTAAAAGATCAAGATTTTAAAAAATCTAAGTAAAAGTCTTCTAAAAAGATTTTTTTTCCAGAGAAAACAAGAGCTTATTAAGGTGATAAAATAGACAACTTAGGACACACAGATTTAGAAATATATTAATTAGTTTTAAAAAAACTAATCAAGGTAATCATCCAATAGCTGATATGAGATATTTAAATATCTGCTAATCAAAAGCTTTTATGAATAAATTAGCATATTTTTCATTTGGTTAACCATGACTAGTTTGATTAAACCTTTCTCAAAATTATCTCTAATCAAATTATATCTGATATTGATGTGTTTTGTCCTTGAGTGCTGCACTGGATTCTCTGTAATAAAGATGGCATTATTGTTGTCTATGTGAATGGGAGTCTCTTTAAAGTTAAACCCATAGTCTAGCATCTGATTCTAAATCCAAAGCACTTGAACACAACAGCTTGCAGCGGTAATGTATTCAGCTTCAGCAGTTGATACAGAGACACATGATTGCTTCTTGCATTGCCATGAGACAATCCTTTCACCAAGAAACTGACATCCCCATGATGTAGACTTTGTTGTCCTATTGCGTCCACCATAATCACTATCCGTATATGAAAAAAGATGGAAGTCAGAATACTTTGGATACGAAAGGCTACGTGTTTAGGCACCTTTGAGATATCCTAAAATTATATAAACAATGAGAAGATGTGACATCTTGGGGTTGCTTGATATCTTGCACAAACACATGTCGCAAAAATGATATCAGGCCTGCTAGCTGTATGTTACATAAGAGACCCAATCATAGCTTGGTAAAGATATTCATCCACACACTCCCCTTTAAGGTTAGGCCCAAGGGAGTGGTTTCTTACTATGGGTGTCCTAGAAACCTTGTTGTCAGTCATGTTAAACGTCTTGAGTATGTCTTGAACATACTTTGACTGACTAATGATGATGCCATCTTCACCTTGCATCACTTGAATTCCTAGAAAGAAATTAAGTTCCCCCATGGCACTTATTTCAAATCTATCCTTCATCACCTTCTCAAAGTATTTGCACAGTTTTTGATTAGTTGAACCAAATATGATGTCATCTACATACACTTGAACTAGCATCAAGTTTTTTCCTAATCCTTTGATAAATATAGTTCCATCTATAGTACCTATTCTGTGTCCATGCTTGTAGAGATATTGAGATAGAGTCTCATACCACTTCCTTGGTGCTTGATGCAACCCATAAAGAGCTTTATCAAGCCTACAGACATAATCAAGATGATCAAGATCGCCAAAGTCTGGTGTGTGTTTGACGTACACCTCTTCATCAATCAACCCATAGAGAAAAGCACACTTGACACCAAGTTGGTAGACCTTGAAATTCTTGGATGCAGCAAAAGCTAAGAATATCATAACAGCTTCCGGTCTTGTTACTGGAGCAAAGACATCTTTGTAGTCAATTTCTTCTTCTTGTGTGTATCTTTGAACAACTAGTCTTGCATTGTTTTTCATGACAAGTCCCCTACTCCTTCTTATTTCTAAAAGCCCATTTGGTTCCTATAGGAGTCTTACCATAAGAAAAAGGAATTTGGTTCCAAACCTTTTGCCTTTTGAATTAAAGCAGCTCCTCTTGCAAAGCTTCAACCCAACTTCCATCCTTCAGATCCTCATCAATCTTCTTAGGCTCTATCTGAGATATGAAACGAAAGTGAAGACAAAATTTGAATAATAGGTTTGTCCTCTTGTTCTTACCCCTGAATCAATATCTCCAATGATGTTTGAAGTAGGCTGTGACTTGTGGATTCTTAGTTGAAGAATCACAACAAGTTGTTGAGAAAGACCTAAATTAGAGAAATTTAGATTTGGCATTGACGTTTCTCCCACAATATTAGCATACTTATAAAGTGAAACTTGATCCAAAGAGTGTGTCACATCATTGATGTTGTCATCAATGGAGTCGTTATCAGCATCAAGAAATTCTTGATCACTTTCACCCCATTATGATATTCTACATTTGAAGTTTCTTTATCTGGTTGTTGAGCCTCTGAGCAGGATATTGAAGACATCTTAGATGTATCAGCTGAATTTGTCATTGTTATGCTTCTTGAAACTTCATTTGCAGAGCTAATTACAACTGTAGCTGAAGTAATGTTACTTGAGCGTCTTCTCAGCTCCAATCTTGGATCAGTATCACCTGTGGATAAAATATTTGTAGACCTAAAAACATTCTCACAAGATTTGTTAAATATTTGGTAACTAAATCAAGATCAAATAGCCAATCAGGATCAGAACCATTTACACTGGGTGTGTGTTCATTGAGGTCACATTGGCTAACTCCTCAACTATCTTGGTTCTGAGATTGTATACTCTATAAGCTTTAGCTTGAGAATAATATCCAATGAAGTGTCCATCATCAGATTTCTCAGCAAATTTGGCCATTTGATCTTTGGTATTCATGATGGTGCAAGGACATCTAAATAACTTGAGAAAAGCAATGAAAGGTTTCCTCTTATGCTAAAGTTCATAAGGAATCTTACCATGTATCTTAACCACTAGAACTCTATTTTGCACATAGCAAGCAAAGTTAACTGCCTTTGCCCAGAAGGTGATAGGCAGCTTAGAGTCAGGCAACATGGTTCTCGAATATTCAATTAGTGTCCTGTTTATCCTCTTAAGAACACCATTTTGTTGAGGAGTTCTTAGGAATCTGGTACCAACCCCCATGCTCGTTGGACAAGCTGTGGATGACCACATGAAGTAGGTACTTCCATTGGGAGTAGACCTTCCTTTCATGAAGGCGTTGACAGTGAAATCTCCTTTATAGCCCATCCTCTCAATGGAGTAGTGGACAGCTGCTTTAGGAAATGACAATTCACCTTCCTCGTCATCTAGTTGAAGATGGGTGTTTATGATGGCTGGAGTGATGATGATTGTCCTCCCCTAAACTATGGCAGACAGTGCCTTCTCCCTATCCATGATAACCTCTTGACAAGTCTCCCAAAAATCAAGGAATGATCCTCATAAAAAGCAGGATCAATGGTAAGGGAGGTAGAGTATTTGGACAGAGCCAAAAATCAACAAACCTCTGAGAAATAAGGATCTTTCTAAGAGTTGAACAGAGCAACCTGCTTGTGTTGCCTGTGTAACTGCATGGAAAAGTTTGTGTCATTTCTATGGTTGAGGTTAGCCATTTGAAAAACTTAGAGGTGAATGAAATGAAGAACAAAGGCAGTTTGAGAGGCTTTTGAGAATTTAGGTCTAAAAATAGATGAAGATGATAAAGAAAGAGGGGGAACCCTTGGGTTTTATATGAAGTGGATTTTAAACAAAGTTAATGAAATAGGATAAACTTTGAAATTCAGATGTTAGTCCCACCTCTGAAAAGGTAGTTTGCTTTTTGCTCAAAAAGTAGTTTTCTTGGAAGTCGAAAATCTTTCAGAGGTAACTTGTCTTCGGAAGTTTTGATGAATAACTTCCGATGCCAAAATGACTTTGGAAGATATTCCTAAGAGTTTTGAGAATTTTGCTTCGAAAGTAAATTAAGACATGGATGTTTTGTTCAAAATTGGAATAAAGCTTCCGAGGGTTATTTGCTTCGAAAGAAAGTTGTCCTTGAAAACATACAAGTAGCTAAGAGAAATGTGAATCTTCGAAAGATCTTCCAGAAATTTCATTCAAAGGCAATTTTACTTAAGAAATTATTTCTTTTAATGGCATAAGTTTCTTCCAAAGATAAAACCATATCTTTCACTAGACTAAAATATCAAGATTTTCAAAAATCTAAGGAAAGTCTTGTAAAAATATTTTTTTCTAGGGAAAACAAGAGCTTATTAAGGTGATAAAATAGATAACTTAGGACACATGGATTTAGAATAATATTAATTAGTTTTAAAAGAAACTACTCAAGGTTAATTATCCCAATAGCTGATATGAGATATTCAAATATCTGCTCATCAAAAGCTTTTATGAATAAACTAGCATATTGTTCATTTGTGTTAACCTTGACTAATTTGATTAAACCTTTATCAAAATTATCTCTAATCAATTTATACCTTATAATGATGTGTTTTGTCCTGGAGTGCTGCATCAGATTCTCTGTAATAAAGATGGCATTATTGTTGTGCATGTGAATGGGAGTCTCTTTAAAGTTGAACCCATAGTCTTGCATATGATTCTAAATCCAAAGCACTTGAATACAATAGCTTGCAGCAGTAATGTATTCATCTTCAACAGTTGAAACAGAGACACAGGATTGCTTCTTGCATTGCCATGAGACAATCCTTCCACCAAGAAACTAACATCCCTATGATGTAGACTTTGCTGTCATATTGCGTCCACCATAATCACTATCCGTATATGCAAAAAGATTGAAGTCAGAATACTTTGGATACCAAAGGCCAAGTGTTGAGGCACCTTTGCGATATCATAAATTCAATTAACAAGGAGAAGATGTGACATCTTGGGGAGTGGTTTCTTTGTCAGGCCCAAGGGAGTGGTTTCTTTGTATGGGTATCTTAGAAACGTTGCTATTAGTCATGTTGAACATCTTGAGTATGTCTTGAATATACTTTGACTGACTAATGAAGATGCCATCTTCACTTTGCTTCACTTGAATTCCTAGAAAGAAACTAAGGTCCCCTATGGCACTTATTACAAATCTATCCTTCATCACCTTCTCAAAGTATTTGCAGAGTTTTGGATTAGTTGAACCAAATATGATGTCATCTACATACACTTGAACTAGAATCAAGTCTTATCCTATTCCTTTAATGAAGATAGTTCCATTTATAGTACCTATTCTGTGTCCACGCTTGTAGAGATACTGAGATAGAGTCTCATACCACTTCCTTTGTGCTTTATGCAACCCATAAAGAGCTTTATCAAGCCTGCAGACATAATCAAGATGATGAGGAACTCCAAAGTATGTGGTTGTTTGACATACATCTCTTCATCAATCAACCCATAGAGAAAAGCACACTTGACACCAAGTTAGTAGACCTTGAAATTCTTTGATGCAGCAAAAGCTAAGAATATCATAACAGCTTCCGGTCTTGTTACAGGAGCAAAGACATCTTTGTAGTCAATTCCTTCTTCTTGTGTATACCTTTGAACAACTAGTCTTGCATTGTTTTTTATGACAAGTCCTCTACTCCTTCTTATTTCTAAAAGCACATTGGTTCCTATAGGAGTCTTACCATAAGAAAAAGGACATTGGTTCCAAACCTTTTCCCTTTTGAATTAAAGCAGCTCCTCTTGCAAAGCTTCAACCCAAATTCCATCCTTCAGAGCCTCATCAATCTTCTTAGGCTCTATCTGAGATATGAAACGAAAGTGAAGACAACATTTGAATCATAGGTTTGTCCTCTTGTTCTTTCCCCTGAATCAATATCTCCAATGATGTTTGAAGTAGGCTGTGACTTATGGATTCTTAGTTGAAGAATCACAACAAGTTGTTGAGAAAGATCTAAATTAGAGAAATTTAGATTGGCATTAAGGTTTCTCCCACAATATTAACACACTTATAAAGTGAAACTTGATCCAAAGAGTGTGTCACATCATTGATGTTGTCATCAATGGAGTCGTTATCAGCATCAAGAAATTCTTGATCACTTTCACTACCATTATGATATTCTACATTTGAAGTTTCTTTATCTAGTTGTTGAGCCTCTGAGTTGGATATTGAAGACATCTTAGATGTATCAGTTGAATTTGTCATTGTTGTGCTTCTTGAAACTTCATTTGCAGAGCTAATTACAACTATAGCTGAAGTAATGTTACTGGAGGGTCTTCTCAGCTCGAATATTGGATCAGTATCACATGTGGATAAAATATTTGTAGACCCAAAAACATTCTCACAAGATTTGTTAAAATATTTGGTAACTAAATCAAGATCAAATAGCCAATCAGGACCAGAACCATTTACACTGGGTGTGTGTTCATTGAAGGTCACATTGGCTAACTCCTCAACTATCCTGGTTTTGAAATTGTATACTCTATAAGCTTTAGCTTGAGAAGAATATCCAATGAAGTGTCCATCATCAGATTTCTCAGCAAATTTGGCAATTGATCTTTGGTATTCATGATGGTGCAAGGACATCTAAATAACCTGAGAAAAGCAATGAAAGGTTTCCTCTTATGCTAAAGTTCATAGGGAATCTTACCATGTATCTTAACCATTAAGCTCTATTTTGCACATAGCAAGCAAAGTTAACTGTCTTTGCCCTGAAGGTGATAGGCGCTTAGAGTCGGGTAACATGGTTCTCGAATATTCAATTAGTGTCCTGTTTATCCTCTTAGGAACAACATTTTGTTGAGGAGTTCTTAGGAATCTGGTACCAACCCCCATGCTCTTTGGACAAGCTATGGATGACCACACCAAGTAGGTACTTCTATTGGGAGTAGACCTTCCCTTTCATGAAGGCCTTGACAGTGAAATCTCCTTTATAGCCCATCCTCTCAAAGGATTAGTTGACAGCTGCTTTAGGAAATGACAATTCACTTTCTTGGTCATCTAGTTGAAGATGGGTGTTTATGATAGCTGGAGTGATGATGATTGTCCTCCCCTAAACTATGGCAGACAGTGCCTTCTCCCTATCCATGATAACCTCTTGACAAGTCTCCCAAAAATCAAGGAAATGATCCTCATAAAAAGCAGGATCAATGGTAAGGGAGGTAGAGTATTTGGACAGAGCCAAAAATCAACAAACCTCTGAGAAATAAGGATCTTTCTAAGATTTTAACAGAGCAACCTACTTGTGTTGCCTGTATAACTGCATGGAAAAGTTTGTGTCATTTTTGTGGTTAAGGTTGGCTATTTGAGAAAGCTTAGAGGTGAATGAAATGAAGAACAAAGGCAGTTTGAGTGGATTTTGAGAATTTAGGTCTAAAAGAAAATGAAGGTGATAAAGAAAGAGGAGAACCGTTGGGTTTTATATGAAAAGGATTTTAGACAAAGTTAATGAAATAGGATAAGCTTTGAAATTCAGATGTTAGTCCCACCTCTGAAAAGGTAGTTTGTGTTGGACCAAAAGAACCAATGAGCCAAGATCAGAAAACCTCTAAGTCCCACATGATATCACGACAACTGCTGAAGGCTTCATCAGCAGTTCGACAAGTGTTGAAGACTTCAACTGCTGAAGATCAACTACTGAAGACTTCAACAGCTGAAGACTAAAGTGCTGAAGCTCAACAGCTGAAGAACACAAGTGCTGAAGCTGAAGACTAAAGTGCTGAAGTCCAGCAGCTGAAGACTAAAGTGCTGAATTCCAGCAGCTGAAGAACACAAGTGCTGAAGCTGAAGACCAAACTACTGAAGTTAAACAGTTGAAGAATACAAGTGCTGAAGCTGAAGACCAAAGTACTAAAGTTAAACAGCTAAAGAATACAAGTGCTGAAGCTGAAGACCAAAGTACTGAAGTTCAACAGCTGAAGAGTCCACAAGTGCTGAAGATCAACAACTGATGTACAAAGTCTGAAGACAAAGACTGAAGACATCAGCTGATGACATCTACTGAAGTCATCAGCTGATGAAACGTCTGAAGTTCAAGTCTGAAGACCAAGTGCTGAAGTTTCAGTAGGTTGCCATAACAGCTGAAGAGTACTTCTTCAGTAGTTGTGTTTATCAGTAGTTTTATGTTTTTTACTTTCAGTAGTTTTGTAAAACGACTGAAGAGCTTGTTCTTCAGTCGTTGTAGTTTCAGTAGTTTCTTATCAGTAGTTTTGTAATAAGTAAACACTTAGCTTCTTGTAAGAAGATGTTAGCTGCTTGACATCTTCAGTAGTTTTAGTGTTTCAGTAGTTTGTTAAATAACGGTTAGATGTCACTATCAAGTGACATCAACCTACGTCATCTTTCCTTATATAAGGAAAATGACCTAAATTGTAATTTTGCGAAAGCCATGCCAAGCGTGTGATTGAATGAAATATTCCTTTTGTAGAAACTTTCTCTAACTATAACTAATTCTGTTCATTGCTATATCTTTGGTATTCTTGCTCGAATTATGCTAGTTGGTACTCTATTCCGCTGCTGAAATCATTCGAATCGATCAAACTAGATGCTGAGATCCTATCAAATGGTATCAGAGCTGGTTAATCATTGATCGATCTAACAATTGATCCTTGAAACTGCTCATTTGCTCTAAGTTTGATCGAACTAGCAAATTCGCACGAATCTGTTATAGAGATTGAAGTTCTGTCGCTTTTGGCTATTTTAATTGAGGTTCTTAGTGGTTTTGAGCTATATTTGTTTTGCTTATCTTGAATTTGTCTGAATTTTCGAAAATGACTACACTTCTAATGATCCACACAATACTGGTTCCTCAACCAAGCCTCCGATGCTGGTTAGGAATGAGTATAACATTTGGCAACGAAGAATGCTGCATCACCTGTCTGTCAATAGTTCAGGTTGTTGGACATCCGTGGTACATGGACCACATAAGCCAATGGTGAATCATCCGGAAACAAATCAGTTGATTTCCAAAGAAGAAGGAACAATACTCTGATGAGGACAAGAAGTTGTTTGAGATTGATGCTAAAGTGCATGGAATTCTAGCCATGGCACTGCCTAATGAAATCTATTACGGGCTTATGCATCATGAAACTGCTCATGACCTTTGGAATGCACTGAAAGAACAATTTGGTGGCACTGATGAGGTCTTAGCAAACAACAGGGAAATCCTCGCCCAACAGTATGAGACTTTTGCTCATAGAAAGGGTGAGACTCTGACTCAGCAGTTTGAGTAGTTTTCATGTTTAATATCTGAGTTGAAAATGGTTAAACATGAATATACCAAAAGCCAAATGAACCACAGATTCCTCAGATCACTGCCTGAGAGATGGGACACATATACAATTGTCATACGCTCCAGTGCAAATATGTGTAGTCTATCTCTCACCCAACTTCATGGGAAACTGCTTACATTCGAAAGAGAGATAGAGCAGAAAAGGAAACTGGCTTCATCTGGTAAGCTCACTGAAGACTTTGTACCAGGCAACACTACCTTGGTTGATCATGAGTCAGAATATGCTTCATCTGAATGCCAGTATGATGAGCATATTGATTTCTCATCAAACACTTCTGATTCTACATTTGTGAGTGTTGATAGTCAGTTTACTGGGTGTAATAATGACAATCTATGCTTCATCATGGATGATCTCAAGGGGATTGCTGATGATGACTTAGAAGAGATGGATATTTTGAGCCAAATGGCCTTGATAAATATCAGATCTCAGAAGTTCTACAAAAGAACTGGAAGAAAGTTCCCAGGACTCTCTGGCAAAACCAAAGTTGGTTTTGACAAGAGTTAGTTGAGGTGTCACAAATGCCACAGGCTTGGACACTTTGCTAGAGAATATAGATCATCTGGATCTAATTCTTCTGCACCCTTTATGACTTTCCCTGGCAATAGTCAACAACACAGAGGGCAACATCCTGTCAATTTTGGTCATCATTCTCAACCATAATCTCCTGCATATTTTGTTCCTCAGGGTCCAATGCCATATCCTTACCCTTGTTATTACATGCCACAAACCAGTCAGGTTAAAGCACCTATTGCTCAACAACCACATGCTCTTCCTGAGCCTCAACCATCTCAATTTCATCAACCTCCTCAACCTCAACAACACAGCTTCTTCACCCCTGGAGTTGTTCACTGGAGCAGTTTACCAGATGACATGTCTGGTCATGAACAACTGTTCAAAGGTGCTGGTCAACATGGTGGTGACAGTCGTTTTGGGAATCTGGCACTTATGGCTCTGGAGTGGATCATCCTCAAATGCCTCTTCATCACAGGTATCACAGGTATCCTCTGAGGCTAAGGCCAAATTATGTTCTGAAACATGCATAGCAGCATTTGCCTCTATTAGAGAAGCAATGTAGCTTTAATTAATAAGACATAGAGCTAGAAAAGATCATTTCCAAAAGAAAAGCTGAGTTTGAGTCTATGCTTAAAGAGAAAAATGATGAGATTTATAAACTTAAATGCCAAATCACTGATGATAAGGCTAGGGAAGAGGTACTTTTAGAAAAGTACAAAGACCTCAAAGAAACCCTTGCAGTCACCCAAGTAGAGTGTGATCGATGGGTACAATCATGGAAAGTTTTGAAATGCTTCTTATTAAGCAATCAGTTTCCAATGTGAAGTTTGGCATTGGTTATAATCACACTGCTCCTCCTACAGATTTTGCTTCAAGAGCAGAAGTGAATCTGATGGAGAAAGCAATAACCAATCCACCACATCATGTGATTCACTTTCTGATAGAGCACCATCAGAAGTTGAAGTTAGTATTATTCCCTCGTTGAACCTATTAGCTGATCTTGATAGTTCAAATACTGACACTCACATGATCAAAGAGTTGATTAACTCAGGAGTTATTTCTGGAAGTCCTGAAAGGACTGGAGAGCAAGATTTAACACCTGAAGTTCAACTCCAACTACTGTCAGCACTGAAGAGAAGAAAACTGTGAGTAGAAAGGGTTTGAAGACTACTAAAGAGGAGTCTAGAAAGCAAATAGTGCTTCCAAAGTGCTGAAGAACAAGTCTTCAGTAGTTTCATTCTCTTTAGTTGATGATCAACATAAGATGAAGAAAAAACCATGTGAAATATGTGGTTTGTTCAATCATCTTACAGATGATTGTTTGTACAAAAGAGGATCCAAACTCAAACATAAAGAGGAAATTAAAGAGAAAATGGTTAAAATGAAAACTGAGTTTGAAGCCACATTTGTACCAGCAACATCAAATCCTGTAACCCTTAAGTCCAAAAAGAATCCAAAAAGGAAGGGGTTAAACAGGTAACAGCTGAGATTGCTCAAAAGAAGAAGGTGCAACATAGGAACTTATCAAACTCCAATGCCAATGTGTCTGGAGAGCTGAAAGCTTTATCACAAAATCAGACACAGCTGGTTATGATGGTTCAACATCTATTGGAAGAGTTAACCAATTAGATGTTCCTATGTTGAAACCACAGAAAATGAGGTCCAAGCCAAAGGATTCCTCTTCTTCACCATCTTCTTCCTCTCAGGCCGTTGTTCCAACAAACCTGTTAGTTTACCATCTGTTGATAAGAACAGGCCCAAAACCAAAAAGGTTTGGGTCTCAAAATCTAACTAATTTGTTGTGTTTTGTAGGGTTCTTCAACATGCAACAGAGGCATCTGGTATGTAGACAGTGGAGGATCCATGCATATGACAGGAAACAAATCACTTCTTAATGACTACTCTCAAGGAAGGAAGGGGTTTGTGTCATTTGGCAATGATGCAAAGGTTACATCATCGGCAAAGGCTTTGTTCCAATGGGGAAATAAAGTTTGATGATGTTAACCATGTGGAAAATCTCAAGTACAACCTCTTGAGTGTCAGTCAATGTGTGACAAAGGCCATGTTGCTCTTTTCACCAGTCAGAACTGTCGGATTCTGTCATCCAAAGTTCTAAGTTTGATTGATAAGGTGTTGGATGAATACACTCTCCTGAAGGGCAACAGGAGAGGAAGAGTGTATGCCTTAGATCTTTCCAAGAAAATAGATCTCAAAGGCCATCCTTGCCTATTTTCCAAGGCTTCCCCTCAAGAGTCTACTCTATGGAATAGAAGGCTGGGTCATGTTAATCTCAAAAACATAAATCAACTGATAAACCATGGTTTAGTAAGGGGACTGCCTATGAAGGAGTTCAAATGTGAAGATAACTGCATTGCTTGTTTAAAAGGAAAACAACACAAAGCTTCATTTCCCTCCATAGAAGAACCTAAGTCCACTGCCTGCTTACAGCTTCTTCACATGGATCTCTTTGGTCTTGTGAGAGTGATGAGTATGGCTAAGAAGAAATACTGTCTGGTAATTATGGATGATTACTCCGGATTTGTATGGACTTTCTTCTTGCATTCAAAGGATGAAGCAGCTCAGAAGATTATCAACTTTGTGTTGTATGTTGAGAAGCAGTATTCCCTCTCAGTCAAGTGTATTAGAAGTGATAATGGAACAGAATTCAGAAACAATACACTTGATGAGTTCTACCTCTCAAAGGGAATCAAGAGGCAGTTTAGCATTCCAAGAACTCCTGAACAAAATGGAGTAGTGGAGAGAAAGAACAGGACCTTTATTGAAGTTACAAGGTCCATGTTGGCTGATTCTGGACTGCCAATGACTTTTTGGGCTGAAGCTGTCAATACAGCTTGCAATGTACAGAATAGAGTTCTAGTAAATCAAAGGTTGATGAAGACTCCATATGAAGTTTCTTCATTTGGCCCCTCTAATTTCATTCTTCAGAGCTTTTGGGTGTCCTTGTTTCATTCTCAACAACGGGATCAACTCCAAAAATTTGATCCTAAGGTGGATGCAGGGTACTTTGTTGTTATTCATCAACTTGCAAAGCATACAGAGTCTTCACTGTAGAACAAAGATGGTTGAAGAGACTCTACATGTTAAGTTTAATGAATCTCCAAAGGACAAGATTCCACAAAGCCCGTGGAGCTATTTGATTTGGACATACTGCAATATGTTCCTTATCAAACTCCTGATGTTGCTCCTGTCAACAGTTCACCCCTGATGGTACTGTTGGTGCTGATGATGATGATGATTAGTCAATACTCACCTCTTCAGGTTAGTGACCAACTGCCTGAGTCCTCTAAACCTGATGCTCCTGTAGCTCCAGCAGCACCATCCACAACAAATGCTAATGAGATTTCTGCATCCTCAACTTCATTTGAGTTGCCACCATCTTCATGGTTTCAAGAATCTGCATCAACATCTGCTGCTGCTGAAGGTCCTACAAACACTTGCACAAATTTGATTGTTTACCAAGAGCTGAAAAATCACCCAATGTCTCAAATCCTTGGTGATATCAATGCTGGTGTTTCAACCAGAAGCCAGTTGTCCAATTTCTGCTTCTATGCTCTCTTCATCAGACAGCTAGAGCCAAAGAACTATCATGTAGCTTTGAGAGACAATGGATGGGTTGAAGCTATGCAGCTTGAGCTTCTTCAGTTCAAAAAATAGCAAGTGTGGGAGCTTGTTCCTCTACCCCCAGGTAAGTGTGCAATAGGCACTAAATGGGTGTTTAGGAATAAAACTGATGAAAATGGGCTAATTGTTAAGAACAAGGCCAGACTGGTTGTGCAGGGGTTTGCACAAGAAGAAGGTATTGATTATGATGAAACCTTTGCCCCTGTAGCCAGACTGGAGGCAATTAGATTGTTTTTAGCCTATGCTGCACTCCACAATCTTAAAGTTTTTCAAATGGATGTCAAAAGTGCTTTTCTATATGGTAACATAAAAGAAGAAGTTTATGTGTGTCAACCACCAGGCTTTGAGGATAATAAGCACCCAGAATGGGTATATAAGCTTGATAAAGCTCTTTATGGGTTGAAACAAGCACCTAGAGCCTGGTATGAGACCTTATCAAACTTTCTTCTACAGAATATTTCACTAGAGGCTCCATAGATAAAACTTTATTTATTAAGAAGGTGGATCAGCATAAGCTACTTGTTCAAATTTATGTTGATGATATTATATTTGCATCCTCTGATCCCCAATTGTGTGAGGATTTCCAAAACTTAATGCAACAGAAGTTTGAAATGAGTGCAATGGGAGAATTATAGTTCTTTCTAGGTTTGCAAATCAAACAAAAAGCTGATGGAATTTTCATTCATCAGTCTAAATACACAAAAGATCTTTTGAATAAGTTTGATTTACAAAACTGTAACCCTGTTCTACTCCCATGTGCAACACCACACAATTGGATGTTGATCAGAAAGGTAAAGTGTTGATGAAACCTTTACAGATGTATGATTGGTTCCTTGATGTATTTAACAGCTTCTAGACCAGATATTATGTTTGCTACATGTGTTTGTGCTAGATTTCAGGCTGCACCTAAGGAGTCTCATCTGATTGCAGTCAAGAGGATCTTTAGATATCTGCAAGGTACACAATCTCTAGGCTTATGGTATTCCACTGGACATTCTTGCAAATTAGTTGCTTTTTCTGATAGTGACTATGCAGGGTGTAAGTTGACCAGAAATCAACTTCTGGTGGATGCCAATTCCTAGGCAACTGTTTGATTTCTTGGCTGAGTAAGAAACAAACATCTGTTGCTACATCCACTGCTGAAGCCGAGTACATTGCTGCTGCAAGTTGTACATCCCAAGTACTCTGGCTTCAGAATCAACTTTTGGATTATGGCATTACAGAGACTAAGACTCCGTTATTAATGGATAGTGCTTCAGCTCTTTGCATTGTCAAAAATCCAGTCCAGCACTCTAGGACCAAACATATAGAAATTAGACATCATTTTATAAGAGATTGTTTTGAAAAGGGTCTAATTAATCCTATGTTTGTGCCCAGTGCTGATGAGCTTGCAGACATTTTTACTAAGCCTTTGGATAGTTCAACTTTCCACAACCTGGTGTTAAGGCTTGGTATGCTGCAGCTAGAATAAGTGACAACTACTGATGATCTCAGTAATTACTGATGATCATTGGTACCCATGTCACATATAAGTACTGATGAGTTATTTTCCCCTCAGTAGTTTTTATAACTACTGAAGGCTAAATGCTTTAAGTACTGTACTTTATCTGTTCTAAACTACTGATGTAGTTACAACTACTGAAATCAGTAGAAACAAATAAGTACTGATGTCCTATGAAACAACTGAAAACAGCAACAAGGCTGATGAGTAAGTGTTTAGGACAGTATGAAACAGCTGAAAGGCTATGAATTGACGACAACTACTGATGAGTACTCTCTCTTCAGCAGTTCACAAATGCTGTTTCTTCATAAACAACTGAAGCAATACCATGTCTTCAGTAGTTTCACAACTACTGATGACTAACACCAAGTCTTCAGTTGTTTACAACAACTGATGGCAAACCAGGGTCTTCAGTAGTTTCACAAATACTGATGACTAATACCAAGTCCTCAGTTGTTTCAACATCTGAAGTCCAACTTGTCTTCAGTAGTTTTTAAAACTACTGATGCCTAAATCAGAGACTTCAGTTGTTTCAACGTCTGATTGTAAACACCATGTCTTCAGTTGTTTTATAACTGCTGACCACACCAATACCATCAGTCGTTTCAAATCTCTGAAAGTTAATACCACGTCATCAGTTGTTTCAAATACTGATGACTAACACCAAACCTTCAGTCGTTTCATAACCCGTACCCTATATATACCTTATCCCTCTTTCAGAGTTTTTCATTCTTTCACGACCTAAAATTTCAAAAGCTCTGAAAACCTTTCACCTTCATTAATGGCGACCATGCAACTCAAGCCTCGACACAACTGTGTCGCGTACCTCACTAAATCGCCCTTCTGGACCAAATTCGATAATGCTATAGATCTTATGGTCCAATCACCACTGAAAACGCCTTCCTCCTAAATCCAATCATTTATGCCGATTCGCTACATCAGTTTTGGACGAATGCAACTGTTAATGGAGAATCTATCCATTCGTCCATTAACTCTCATAAGGTGGTCATCTCTACTGCTACCATCCGCCAGATATTACTATTAGATGATGCTGCCTACCCTGTTGGATATCCTAAGCGCCAACTTGATCTTTCATTTGGACAACATGGATATCAAGGCGATCTTAGTGCTTCGACCATCCTGAAGAAACATTTTCCAGATGCTGAACGCTTGATATTTCATATGGTAAATGTTTGCCTGGCCCCGAAGACTTCTTCTTGGGATCAACTGTCTTCCAGATGGCAACAGGTACTGTTCTCTATCCTTGAACAAGAACCACTAAACTTTTCTGAAATAATTTTTCTTGAACTCAAGGATATGGCCACAAAACCACTTTCTAACCGTTGGATACTATATCCTCGGTTTATAATGGCCATAATAGAGAATCAGCTTCATGTTGAGGGACTCGTTGGTCTGGGAGTCCCTGCTTTGGCTGTATTGCCGGAGGTATACTCCCGACACAACACTGACCAAACTCTTAAACAGGCTGCCAAGCTGCGCAACCCACGCAGCTGGAACCCACAGCCTCCACTTCCACATCCAAAGTCCCCTCCAAACCCACAAAGCAGAAGCCTAAGAAGGCTACTTAGGGAGTTGAGTCCCCTGAGGATGCTCCTGCTGCACCAAAGCAGGTTATCTCTACTGGAAATACCCCCCAGTAGAGACTATGACTCCACCAACCGAAGCCACTCAGGTTTCCTCTCAAAAGGAACCTGATGCAACCAATCAAAGGGAAGCCACACTGCTGGGATCCTCCTCACTTGAGGGGATTACCATTGAAGAGCACCACTCGTCCCGGGTGCACACTGCTTCCACACCCTCTCCTGATGCAACCGCCCCCAAACAAAGCCCTACAATATTTGTTGCAAAAGTGCTGACGCAGTTGCATTCCTCACCCCCCACCCAGACACCAAGCACTACTGGGATAACCTCAACACCTGAGGGTAGGATCACAATGCTTCTGTCAACCCACAGCACAGGGTTATCATGTTTCATCTCCTGGTGTAGACAAGGAGGTGCGAACTTCTGGTGAGGCTGCCACTGCCTTTGACTCAACAAATGACCAGGGTGCAGTTGGTAACATCTCTAAGACCTCACCAGCGGCAACAGCTGATGAAGGACATAGTCCTGAGGCTGGAAGTCCCCAGAACCAAGAACAAGGGGCACATGCTATAATTGATCTACACTCAAGGCATGTTAATCCTGACTCTGTCAGGAGGCCAGGTGATTCAGTATCAACTGATGATGACCTGAGCTTCTTCTATGATGTAGTTGCTCAAAACACCATCCTAGAGGATGAGGTTAGCAGACTCAAGAGCTGCTGGCCAAGATGTCTCAGGATGCAAGTCCATCTGCCACCACAATACACCCACAGATGGCACCTTCTTCTGAAGGTCCCCTAAACACTGAGCCAATACATACTTCCAAGCCACCAGCCTCTGCTTTTGGCACTGATTCTCAGGAACAGAACCATCCTGATCAATTAGTTGCTAACCTTCACAATCCCTACCTCTCATCACTCCCATGATCACAGATATAGTGATCAAAGCCATTGATGAGAGGCTTCCTACAATAATACAACCCCTGGTGGAGGAGTTGGTGACCAAATCACTTTCTACTGCTCAAACCCTTGCACCCAATGCAACCAAAAAGGGGAGAGTCAGTCAGTTAAAGGAAAAAGGAAGAGGACAGATGGGGAGAAGGAGAAAGAATCAGAGAAGGTACTGAGAAGGAGTTGGCTGTTATAAGTGTGGAGGAGACTGTTTGTTCATGAGAAGGAGAAGGAGAGTGAGAAGAGCTGAAGTGAATGAAAGTCAAAAAGACTTTCATGTCACATATCAAAAGAGGAAAGGAGAGTCTGAGAAGGAGAAGGAGCTGAATGATATGGTGAAAGAAGCTGATGCCAACCATAACCGTTCAATGGATAAAATCATTGAACAGTTATATAGGCAGGGTTTTGACATCCAACAACTAGACTCCAAGATCAGAAGGTTGGAGACAGAGGAGATCAACTCAAGATGGGCTAGTTATGATGCCTTAGAAAGAGAAAGGCTGGAGATAATGATTAGATTTATAGCCAAATACTTGGGAAGATCTCTGATAGAAATAAGGGCCTGGACCAGGGACAACATCTTGGCAATAACCACCAAGATTTGTTCGTCTGAAGCATACTCCAAAGGTTTAGTGATTGAGGCATTGAATGAAGCTGGGTTGGGAACCGAAAAGAACTGACAAAATTTACTAAAGCCTCCCTTACAGCCAAAATGCTAAAACAGTCTGAAAAGCCTCTATCCTCAAAATCACTACCTCCACAACCCACTAAAACAACCCCTTTACCCTCTAAACCAACCATCCAACCCACAAAACCAATCCTTTACCCCCAAACCCACTGCCAGTGATGTACCTAGACAAAAGAAAAGAAAGGTACTGAGGGCTGATGAAGATGAAGAGGAGGATGAAGACAGACTGCCACTCTCTGCAGTTATCACTTTGCCTAAGGCTAATCCAATGTCCATCACTCCTGCTTCTCAAATGCATGATGTGATGATAAAGATTGAAGAGGAACAGATGCAAAGACATGATGAGGAAATGCTGAAAAGCATTGACAAAGCATATGCCACATCCTCTTCAATGATTAGCATGAAGAAAGAAGTCTTAAGAATGTACACCCTTGCTAATACCTTTCAATACCAAAGGGAAAAAGTAAGGATATGGCCTGATCCTAGGGTGGCACAACGGATTGTCAAGAAAGAAATTCCTTCAAAATACAAGGGCCAAGTGAAGAGGGTTGTCGACGAAGACATCACTGTGGTTCTTGTAGTGTCCCCTTGGGAAATTGTAGAAGAGTTCAAGAAAGCCTATGAAGCCAAACAACCACCCCAAAGATGTTGGAGAATAAAATCATAAAGAAGGGATTGGTTTACAAAAACTTGAAAACTTCAAACAAGATGAGCTCAACCTGCTCTTAGAAGGGACTCATCCAGATGAGTTTGCTTACAGACAAATAACCACGGTTGAGCTCAAGCTCAAGAATGGAAAACAGGCAAAGTACATCTCTGAAGTGTATGGCCGAGAAGGACTGTTTGATGGTGTGCCCGAGGTGCTGACAATGGATGAGCAGATCATGTTCTAAGGGCTTACACCAGGGAATCATATAGGCTGATACACGGGAAGTAGATCTCATGGTTGGGGTAACAGCTCGGTGTCCAAGTCCCCAATACAGAGCTCCCAACCATATCATGCAAAACAGATCATCAGAGACTTCTTCCCAGGCCGGTGCTAAAAAGGGTCACTCTCATCTGATCAAGAGGATAAAAGACCAATCTATCTGCCAAAATAAGTGGGACTCGTCAATAACTTAGAGTTTTGGCTGCATTGGTTCAGGGGGAGTTTGTTGGACCAAAAGAACCAATGAGCCTGATCAGAGAAACCTCTAAGTCCCACAGGACATCACAACAGCTGAAGAAGACCTGATCAGCTGTTCTACAAAGTCTGAAGAATACAACTGCTGAAGTACTTCTGAAGTACTGAAGACAAAGACTGAGACAACAGCTGAAGATCTAAAGTCTGAAGACTTCAACAAGTACTGAAGACAAAGACTGAAGATCAACAGCTGAAAGACAAAGTCTGATGTTCAAGTACTGAAGACATCAGCTGATGCTAACCGCTGATGACAACAGCTGAAGAGGGCTTCTTCAGTTGTTGTGATGGTTTTTCTTCTTCAGTAGTTTTCTTTTACTTTCAGTAGTTTGTTTACTTTTCTGTAGTTTTGTTTCCTTTTCAGTACTTGTAAACAACTGAAGAGGTTGTTCTTCAGTTGTTGTAGTATCAGTAGTCTTATGTTTTTCAGTAGTTGTAAATAAGATTTTAACACTTAGGAACATTTGTAAGAAGATGTCATTTGTTGACATCTTCAGTAGTTGTTAAACATCAGTAGTTATAAAACGGTTACATGTCACTTTCAAGTGACATCAGCCTACGTCACTCTTTCCTTTATAAGGAAGGATGACTCACCTGTGATCGTGCCATTGAGGCTGACAATCTTAATGCAATATTCCTTTTGTCTGATATTTCTCTCTCTATAACAAAATTCTTTTATTGCTTTATATCGAATGTTCTTGCTTGAATTTGTCTAATTCCGAGCTATTCCGCTGCTATATCGGTTCAATCGATTAAACCAAGAGGCTGAGATCCTAATAAACATCTGAATGGGTGTACAAACTTGATAAGGCTCTTTATGGGTTGAAACAAGCTCCTAGAGCCTGGTATGAGACACTCACACTTTCTTCTTAAGAATAATTTCACTAGAGGCTCATTGATAAAACTTTGTTTATTAGAAGGTGGATCATCATAAGCTACTTGTTCAGATTTATGTTGATGATATTATTTTTGCATCTTTATCCTCAGTTGTGTGATGATTTTACAACCTTGATGAAAAAGAGGTTTGAAATGAGTGCAATGGGAGAATTACAGTTCTTTCTAGGCTTGCAAATCAAACAAAAGGCTGATGGACCTTTATTCATCAGTCAAAATATACAAAATATTTGAATAAGTTTGATTTACAAACTGTAAGCCCTATTCTACTCCCATGTGCAACACCACACAACTGGATGTTGATCAGAAAGGTAAAGCTGTTGATGAAACGCTTTACAGATGTATGATTGGGTCCTTGATGTATCTAACAGCTTCTAGACCAGATATTATGTTTGCTACATGTTTTTGTGCTAGATTTCAGGCTGCTCCTAAAGAGTCTCATTTGATTGCAGTCAAGAGAATCTTTAGATATTTGCAAGGTACACAATCTCTGGTTTATGGTATTCTACTGGACACTCTTGCAAATTAGTTTGCTTTTCAGATAGTGACTATGCAGGGTGCAAGTTAACTAGAAAGTCAACTTCTGGTGGGTGTCAATTCCTAGGCAACTGTTTGATTTCTTGGCAGAGTAAGAAACAAACATCTGTTGCTACATCAACCGCTGAGGCCGAGTACATTGCTGCTGCAAGTTGCACCTCTCAGGTACTCTGGCTTCAGAATCAACTTCTGGATTATGGCATTACAGACTAAGACTCCATTGTTAATGGACAGTGCTTCAGCTCTGTGTATTGTCAAAAATCCAGTCCAGCACTCTAGGACCAAACATATAGAGATCGACATCATTTTATTCGGGATTGTTTTGAAAAAGGTCTGATTGATCCTAAGTTTGTGCCTAGTGCTGATGAGCTTGCAGATATTTTTACTAAGCCTTTGGATAGTTCTACTTTCCAAAACCTTGTGTTAAGGCTTGGTATGCTGCAGCTAGAATAAGTGACAACTACTGATGATTTCAGTAGTAATTACTGGTGATCATTGGTACCCATGTCACATATAAGTACTGATGAGTCCTTTTCCCTTTAGTAGTTTTTATAACTACTGATGGCTAAATGCCTCACAAGTACTGAAGTACTTTATCTCTTCCAAACTACTGATGTAGTTAAAACTACTGATGTAGTTACAACTACTGAAATCAGTATAAACAGATAAGTACTACTGTTCTATGAAACACATGAAAATCAGATGCAAAGTCTGATGAGTAAGTGTTGAGGACAGCATGAAACAGCTGAAAGGCTATGAATTGACGACAACTACTGAAGAGAACTTTCTCTTCAGTTGTTTCAACAACTGCTGTTTCATTCTAAACAACTGAAGCAAAACCATGTCTTCGGTAGTTTTATAACTACTGATGACTAATACCAAGTCTTCAGTTGTTTACAACAGCTGATGACAAAACCATTGTCTTCAATAGTTTCACAACTACTGATGACAAACACCAAGTCCTCAGTTGTTTCAATCATCTGAAGTCAAAACCACGGTCTTCAGTCGTTTTCTAACTTCTGATGCCTAACACCACGACTTCAGCTGTTTCAACGTCTGAAAGGATAATACCATGTCAACAGTCGTTTAAAACTACTGATGACTAACACCACATCCTTCAGTCGTTTTCTTACCCGTACCCTATAAATATCCCTGACCTAATCCTTCACTGCTTCATCTTCTTCAAACCTAACGTTCCTCTCCAAAATTTCTCTCTTCTCAATGGCGTCCATGCAAATTAAACCGTGACACAACTGTGTTGCCTACCTTACTAAATCGCCTGTCTGGGCTAAGTTCAATACTGCTATCGATCTTATGATTCAGTCCCAATACAAAACGGCATTCCTTCTGAATCCCATTCTACATGCCGAATCCCTCCAACAGTTTTGGATGAACGTCACCATTACCACTGGGGAGAACAACATACCATCTCTCCAGTCGGTCGTCAACAACAAAGAAGTGGTCATCACTCCTGCAATAATCTGCCAAATTCTTCATCTGGATGATGCTATTTCTCCTGCTGGATATCCGAAGGGCACCATAGATCTATCCTTTGCCCAACATGGATATCAAGGCAATCTCAGTGTCTCCACTATCATGAAGAAACACTTCCATGACGCCGAACGCCTAATTTTTCAAATGGTGAATGTATGTTTGGCTCCTAAGACTTCGTCTTGGGATCAAATGTAGTCAAAGTGGCAGCAGGTAATGTACTCTATTCTTGAGCAACAACCGTTAAACTTTTCAGAAATAATATTTTCGAAGCTCAAGGACATGGCTCAAAAACTAACCGCTAACCGTTGGATACTATATCCACGGTTCATAATGGCCATCATTACAAACCAGCTTAATGCAGAGGGACTTGTTGTCTTGGGAGTCCCTGCTACGGCTGTTCTGCGGAAGTATACTCCCGGCACAACTCTGACCAGACACTCAATTGGCTGCCAAGCTGCGCAAACCCACGCAGCTGGAACCCACAGCCACCACCTCCAAATCAAAAGTCCCCACCAAACCCACCAAAAAGAACCCAAAACGGCTACTCAGGGAATTGAGTCCCCTTAGGATGCCCCTGCAACACAAACGCAGGAGATATCCACTGGTCCAAACCCCCTAGTGGATATAAGGACTCTTCCAGCCATAGCCGCTCAGGATTCCTCTCAACAGGAGCCTGCAACAACCACAAAGGGGTACCTACACATCTGGAATCTTCCTCACTTGAGGGGATTGCCATTGAAGAGCACCAACCTCCCCAGGTGCACACTGCTTCTATCCCTTCACCCCATACAACCGCCCCTCATAGCCTAACTTTAATAGTTGCACAAGTGCTGACTCAACTGCACTTCTCACCCCCTCCCCAGAAACCTCTTATTACTGGGAACACCTCTACAATTGAGGGGGAGGAACACAGTGCAATTGAGAACCCACAGCACAGGGGTTACCACTTCTATCTCCTGGTGTAGATAAGGAGGTTAGAATATCTAATGAGGCTGCCACCTCTTCTGAATCAGCACATGATCAGAATGAGGCTGGTAACATTGCTAAGACCTCACTAGAGGCAACAGCTGATGATGGACATTGTCCTGAGGCTGGAAGTCCCCAGTACCAAGCAAAAGGGGCACATGCAACAACTGGTCTACACCCAGTGCATGTAAATCCTGCTCCAAGCAGGAGGTCAGATGATTCAGCTTCGGTTGATGATGACCTGGGCTTTTTCTATAATGTTCTTTCCCAGAACACAATCCTTGAAGAGAAAGTCAGTAGGCTGCAAAACCTACTTGACCAACTCTCACAAGGAGAAAGACCATCTGCCTCCACCAACCCACAGATGGCACCTTCAGTTGAAGGTTCCCCAAACACTGAGCCACTCCAAACTCAACCACCTGCCTCTGCTTCAGGCCCTATTTCTCCAGAACAGAACCCTCCTCAGCAAATAGGTGCTGTACTTCAAACTTCCCTCCTTCTCATCACACCTATTATCACTGATATTGTGACTAAAGCCATTGAAGAGAGGCTTTCCTCAACTTTACAACCCTTGATTGATGCTGTTGTGCAAAAGACACTTTCTGCGGTACAAACCCCTTCCTCCAATGCATCCAAAAAGGGGGAGAGTACTGCAGTGAAAGAAAAGAAGAGGAAAAGAACAAAGGAAGAGAAGGAAGAGAAGCAAGCCCAAGAGAAGGAGAAAGAAAAGCAACAACTGCTCACTTACAGGCGAAAGAAAAGTGCTGATGATCATACTGCTGAAGACAAATCCTTGGAAGAGCTGGTAAAAGAAGCTGACACTACACACAGCCGATCCATGGATAAAATAATTGAACAACTCTTCAGGCAAGGGTTTGATACAGCCACATTCGATAGTGAGATCAGATGTTTGGAAGTGCATGAAATTCAAACCCGATGGGCTGGGTATGATGCTCTTGAAAAAGAGAGATTGGAGATCATGATACGCTTCATTGCAAAATACTTAGGAAGATCCTTAATGGAGATTCGGGCGTGGACCAGGGACAGTATTCTGGCTATAGCCACCAGAATCTGTCTGTCTGAGCAATTCCACAAGGGGATTATTGTTGAAGCCCTTGATGAGGCTGGGGCTGGTAAAAGGTTGGAAATTGCTAAACTTACAAAGCGAAACTTACTACAAAGATGCTGGATCAACCTTCCCTTCCACCCACTCAAACACAGCCTACCCCTCAAATCTCCAAACCAATCTCTAAGCCCAAAACCAAACATCCTCATTCTTCAAAACAATTCCTTTACCAACCCAACCATCATCCAGTGATGCACCTAGAAGGAGGAGAAGGGTGCTGAGGATGGAAGAAGAAGAGAAGAAGAAAGGATGAAGATGACAGTCTGCCACTCTTTGCTGTTCTAAAGCTACCAAAACCCAGAAGTCAACCCATGATCACACCTGACTCTCAAAGGGAAATGGTCAGAGTCAAGATAGAAGATGAAGAACAGCAGGTACAGCACGATGAGCAACTATTGAAGATGGTTGACAAGGATTTCCTCAGTCATCATCTATACAAGCCATGAAAGGGCATGCTCAGAGGCTGTACACTCTCAGGCACACTTTTCAATATCAGAAGGAGAGAGTGAGAGTATGGCCAGACCCCAGGGTTAGTTCTAGAATCCATAAAAGAACTATTCCACATAGATACAATGGCCAGGTTAGAAAAACAATAGATTCTACCATCATGTTGGCCATTGTAGTCACACCCTGAGAAATAATTGATGAATTCAAGAAAGCTCATCAAGCAAAGATGACCCCTCAAGCTTTACTGGAAAACAAGATGATCAAAAAGGGGTTGTTATATAAAAAGCTTGAAGACATCCAGAAGAATGAGCTCCAGTTACTCCTTGAAGGCAACCATCCTGATGAATTTGTATATAGGGAGGTAACTACGGTGGAGCTGAAAAATAGCAGGACCATGAAGTACTTATCAGAGTACTATGGTCCAGAGTTCTTCTTCGAAGGAGGAGTAGAAGAACTCTCTCAGGAGGAACAAGTTGTTCTCCTTGACGCCTATGTTCGAGAGTCATACAGACTCATTATGGGGAAGTAAATCTCATGAATGGGATAACAACTCTGTGTCCAGTTCCCTAAAACAGAGTTCCCATTCATACCCTGCCAAACAAATATCTGAGATTTCTTCCCAGGCCGGAGCTTACATGGGTCATCTTCTCTACTGATCAAGAAGGAAAAAGACCAACTTTTGCCAACAATAAGTGGGATAATAAATAATTTAGAGGTTTTGGCTACATTGGTTCAGGGGGAGTTTGTTGGACCAAAAGAACCAATGAGCCAAGATCAGAAAACCTCTAAGTCCCACATGGTATCACAACAACTGCTGAAAGCCTCATCAGCAGTTTGACAAGTGCTGAAGACTTCAACAGTTGAAGATCAAGTGCTGAAGACTTCAACATCTGAAGGACTAAAGTGCTGAAGTACAACAGCTGAAGAACACAAGTACTGAAGCTGAAAGACCAAGTACAGAAGTACAACAGCTGAAGAGTTTACAAGTGCTGAAGATCAACAACTGATGTACAAAGTCTGAAGACAAAGACTGAAGACATCAGCTGATGATATCTACTGAAGTCATGAGCTGATGAAACATCTGAAGGTCAAAGTCTGAAGATCAAGTACTGAAGCGTCAGTAGTTTGTCACAACTGCTGAAGAGTACTTCTTCAGTAGTTGTGATATCAGTAGTTTTATATTTCTAGTTTCAGTAGTTTTGTAAAACGACTGAAGAGCTTGTTCTTCAGTCGTTGTAGTTTCAGTAGTTTTATATTTCAGTAGTTATAACAACTGATAACACTTAGAACTTTTTGTAAGAAGATGTCAGCTGTTTTGACATCTTCAGTAGTTGTGTTTCAGTTGTAATACATCTGTTAGATGTCACTATCAAGTGACATCAGCAGACGTCACATCTCTTATATAAGAGGTGTCGACCTAATCATATTGTGACATTCTGTTACCACGAAAGCGAATATTGAATGAAATATAATTGCAGATATTCTCTCTCTCTATAACCGTCTTTGTTCTTCATTGAATACCGTTTTGTTCTTGTGAATCGACTAATTCATTGTTTGAATTCCGCTGCAATACTCGTCAATCAATCAAACATAGATCACTGATCCTAACAGTAGTTTTCTTTCAGCCTTTTCCTATCCCAACCCTATAAATACCTGTCTTCTTCTCAACGTTCCATTAGCCGTTCTTCTGACCTTCATACTCTCTAAAATGGCAACCATGAGTCTAAAACCTAGACATAACTGCGTCTCCTACCTCACAAAATCGGCCTTCTGGACAAAGTTTGATCACGCCATAGACCTAATTGTTGATTCTTAGTATAGTACTGCTCTGCTCTTAAACTCGACCATCTACCCAAGTCACTAAGTCAGTTTTGGTCCAATGCCTACGTTCACACTGATATGCCTTTCGGCCAAATTTCTGTTCGGTCATTGGTCAACCAAAAACAAGTAGAGGTTACACCTGATAGCATTCGTCGAGTGCTAATTTCCAAGATGCTACTGCTGTGACTGAGTACCCGAAGGGCACAACTGATATGTCCTTCATCAACAATGGGTACGATGGAAATCTTCGAGCTGCTACCATACTGAAGAAGAACTTCCTTGATGCTGAAAGACTGATATTTCATATGGTGAATGTTTGCTTAGCCTCGAAGACATCCTCATGGGATCAAATGTCTTCCCGGTGGCACAGGTATTATATTCAAATCTAGAACACCAACCTTTAAATTTTTCACAAATTGTGTTTCTAGAAATCAAAGATCTAGCACAGAAACCTGTGGGAAACAGATGGCTATTATATCCCAGGTTTCTGATGGCCATAATTTTAAATGAATTACAAACTGATGGCCTTGTTGGCCTTGAGTCCCTGCACCAGCTGTCTAGCTGAGGTATACTCCAGGCATAACTCCGACCAATCTCTCAAAGAAGCTGCCCGTTTGCTCAAACCCAAGCAAAGGGAACCCACAGCTTCAACTGCCAGATCCAAAGTCCCCACCAAGCCAAAATCCAAACCCAAACAAGCTAATCGGGGAGATGAGTCCCCTAATGATGCTCCTGTACCACCCAAACAGGATAAACCTACTGATTCAAACCCTCCAGTAGTGTTAAAGACTCAACCAGCAACAGCCGCACAGGTATCCTCTCAAAAGGATCCTGTTGCAACCACTTCAGGGGAAACCACATTACTGAGACCTCTCTCACTTGAGGAGGTTATCGTTGATGAGCATCCCTCTCCCCAGATGGAATCAGCTTCTATCCCCTCTCCCCATGCAAATGCCCCCCAAAGTCCAACCATTATAATTGCTAATGTGCTGACTCAGCTGCATGCCTCTCCTCTTCCCCTACAACCACCAACAAAGGGGAGAACAACAACAATTGAGGAAGAGGATACACATGCTTCTGACAACCCACAGCACCGGGGTTTAAATGTTCTATCTCCTGGTGTGGATATGGAGATCAGAACATCTGGTGGGGCTGCCACCTCTTCTGAATCAGCATATGATCAGACTGAGGTTGGTAACATAACTAAGACCTCACTAGAGGCAACAGCTGATGAAGGACAAAGTCCTGAGGCTGGAAGTCCCAAGTTCCAAGACAAAGGGGCACATGCTACATCTGTTCTACACCCAGTGCATGTACATCCTGCTACAAGCAGGAGGTCAGGTGATTCAGCATCTGCTGATGATGACCTGGGCTTCTTTTATGATGTTCTTGCCCATAACATAATCCTGGAGGAGGAAGTTAGTAGGCTGCAAAAACTACTTCACCAACTCTCTCAGCGTGAAAGACCATCTGCCACCATATCAACCCAACAGATGGCACCTCCTCTGAAGGTCACTAAACACACAGCCACTCAAAGAATCTCAGCCACCTGCCTCTGTTTCTGGCAACATTTCTCAGGACCAAAACCCCCCTGAGCAAATGGATGCTATCCCTCAAATCCCCTATCTCTCATCACACCGCAGATAACTGAACTTGTCATTAAAACTGTTGATGAGAGACTTTCTTCTGTCTTACAACCTATGGTGGAGGATGTACTGAGCCAAAAGCTTTCTGCTGATCAAACCCTTAAAACCAATGCACCCAAAAAGGGGGAGATTCCAGCAGTGAAAGCTAAAAGAAAGAGGATGGAGAAGGAGAAAGAGAAAGAGAAGGACAAAGAAGTGGAAATAGAGAAGGACTGTGTGTATGAGACCGAGAAAGAGAAGGAGAATGAGAATGAGAAGGGAGCTGAAAAGGACAAAGTACATGAAAGTCAAAAGGACTTTCATGTCACATATAAGAAAAAGAAAAGTGCTGAAAAAGAGAAAAACTTGAATGAAATGGTTAAGGAGGCTGATGCTGAACACAGCAGATCAATGGACAATATCTTTGATCAGCTGTATAGGCAAGGTTTCAATATTGAAAAGCTGGACTCTGAAATAAGAAGATTAGAGATCGAAGAGATTCAACAAAGATGGGCCAGCTACAACACAATGGATAGAGAAAGACTTGAGATCATGATCAGATTTATCAGCAAATACCTTGGGAGATCATTGATCGAAATAAAATCATGGACCAGGGACAGCATCTTGGCCATAACCTCCAAGATCTGTTCGTCTGAGGCATATACTAAGGGATTAGTAATAGAAGCTTTGAATGAAGCAGGAGCAGGGAGCAGGACTGAGCTAGCCAAACACCCAAAAGCCACACTCACCTCCAAAATGCTAACTCAGCCTGTCAACATTCCCTCTCCAAAACAACCACAATCACAACCCACAAAACCAACACCCTTACCCTCAAAATCAACAGCCGATGATGCACCTAGCAGAAGAAGAGAAAGGTGTTGACGCTGGAAGAAGAAGAAGATGATGATGAAGACAGGCTGCCGATCTCAGTTGTTCTGCAGTTGCCTAAGGCAAAGATCTCTCTCTTGCAATATCTCCTGAGCAACAAAGAGATGCAATCAAAGTGAAATTGGAAGAAGAAGACCAACACAGATTGCACGATGAAGAGTTATTGAGGAGAGTAGATAAAGCATATGCAGCCACTTCCTCCATCATTAATATGAAAAAACAAGCTCAGAGGATTTATACTCTTAGACATACTTTTCAGTATGTGAAAGAACGAGTAAGAATTTGGCCTGATCCCAGGGTGGCTCATAGAATACAAAAGAAAAATATCCCTCAGAGATACAATGGGCAAGTGAAAAAGATTGTAGATGAAGTGATCTCCTTAGCCCTTGTAGTCTCACCCTAGGAAATCCTGGAAGATTCCAAAAGGCCTACACCTCAAACATGCCCCCACAAAAGATGCTAGAGAACAGAATAATCAAAAAAGGGCTGGTGTATAAGAGGCTGAATGAGATCAGAAAGGATGAGTTACCACTGTTGTTAGAAGGTCATCATCCTGATGAATTTGCTTACAGACAGATTACAACAGTGGTACTTAAAAATGGAAAACAGGTCAAATTCCTGTCTGAGTAATATGGGCAGAAGGATTCTTCGATGGTGAGGCAGAGGAGCTCACCATGGAGGAACAAATTGTATTTTTGGAGGCCTACACCAGGGAATCCTACAAGCTCATAGTTGGGAAGTGAGTCTCATGGATAGGGGAACAGCTTAGGTCCAATTCCCCAATACAGAGCTCCCATCTATACATTGCCAACCAAATCATCAGAGACTCATTCCCAGGCCAGGGCTTATATGGGTCATCTTCTCAACTGATCAAGAAGGAAAAAGACCAACCATCTGCCAACAATAAGTCTGAAATAGGATAAGCTTTGAAATTTAGATGTTAGTCCCACCTCTGAAAAGGTAGTTTGTGTTGGACCAAAAGAACCAATGAGCCAAGATCAGAAAACCTCTAAGTCCCACATGATATCACGATAACTGCTGAAGCTTCATCAGCAGTTAGACAAGTGTTGAAGACTTCAACAGCTGAAGATCAAGTACTGAAGACTTCAACAGCTGAAGACTAAAGTGCTGAAGCTCAACAGCTGAAGAACACAAGTGCTGAAGCTGAAGACTAAAGTGCTGAAGTCCAACAGCTGAAGAACACAAGTGCTGAAGCTGAAGACCAAAGTACTGAAGTTAAACAGCTGAAGAATACAAGTGCTGAAGCTGAAGACCAAAGTACTAAAGTTAAACAACTAAAGAATACAAGTGCTGAAGTTAAAGACCAAAGTACTGAAGTTCAACAGCTGAAGAGTCCACAAGTGCTGAAGATCAACAACTGATGTAAAAAGTCTGAAGACAAAGACTGAAGACATAAGCTGATGACATCTACTGAAGTCATCAGCTGATGAAACGTTTGAAGTTCAAGTCTGAAGACCAAGTGCTGAAGTTTTAGTAGTTTGCCACAACAGCTGAAGAGTACTTCTTCAGTAGTTGTGTTTATCAGTAGTTTTATGTTTTTACTTTCAGTAGTTTTGTAAAACGACTGACGAGCTTGTTCTTCAGTCATTGTAGTTTCAGTAGTTTCTTATCAGTAGTTTTGTAATAAGTAAACACTTAGCTTCTTGTAAGAAGATGTCAGCTGCTTGACATCTTCAGTAGTTTTAGTGTTTCAGTAGTTTGTTAAATAACGGTTAGATGTCACTATCAAGTGACATCAGCCTACGTCATCTTTCCTTATATAAGGAAGAATGACCTAAATTGTAATTTTGCGAAAGCCATGCCAAAGCTTGTGATTGAATGAAATATTCCTTTTGCAGAAACTTTCTCTCTCTATAACTAATCTGGTCATAGTATATCTTGGTATTCTTGCTCGAATTGTGCTAGTTGGTACTCTATTCCGCTGCTGAAATCATTCGAATCGATCAAACTAGATGCTGAGATCCTATCAGTTCGCTTTTTGCTCAAAAAGTAGTTTTCTTGGAAGTCGAAAATCTTTCAGAGGTAACTTGTCTTCGGTAGTTTTGATGAATAACTTCCGAAGCCAAAATGACTTTCGCAGATATTCCTGAAAGTTTTGAGAATTTTGCTTCGGAAGTAAATTAAGACTTGGATGTTTTATTCAAAATTGGAATAAAGCTTCCGAGGTTAATTTTCTTCGAAAGAAAGTTGTCCTTGAAAACATACAAGTAGCTAAGAGAAATGTGAATCTTCGAAAGATCTTCCAGAAATTTCATTCGAAGGCAATTTTACTTAAGCAATTATTTCTTTTAATGGCATAAGTTTCTTCCGAAGATAAAACCATATCTTTCACCGGACTAAAATATCAAGATTTTCAAAAATCTAAGGAAAGGCTTCTAAAAATATTTTTTTCCAAAGAAAACAAGAGCTTATTAAGGTGATAAAATAGACAACTTAGGACACACAAATTTAGAAATAATATCAATTAGTTTTAAAAAAACTACTCAAGGTTAATTATCCCAATAGCTGATATGAGATATTTAAATATCTGCTCATCAAAAGCTTTTATGAATAAACTAGCATATTGTTCATTTGTGTTAACCTTGACTAGTTTGATTAAACCTTTATCACAATTATCTCTAATCAAATTATACCTTATATTGTTGTGTTTTGTCCTTGAGTGCTGCATCGGATTCTCTGTAATAAAAATGGCATTATTGTTGTGTATGTGAATGGGAGTCTCTTTAAAGTTGAACCCATAGTCTAGCATATGATTCTAAATCCAAAGCACTTGAACATAACAGCTTACAGCAGTAATGTATTCATCTTCAATAGTTGATACAGAGACACAGGATTGCTTCTTGCATTGCCATGAGACAATCCTTCCACCAAGAAACTTACATCCCCATGATGTAGACTTTGCTGTCATATTGCGTCCACCACAATCACTATCCGTATATGCAAAAGGATTGAAGTCAGAATACTTTGGATACCAAAGGCCAAGTGTTAAGGCACCTTTGAGATATCATAAAATTCTATTAACAATGAGAAGATGTGACATCTTGGGGTTGCTTGATATCTTGCACAAACACATGTCGCAAAAATGATATCAGGCCTGCTAGCTGTAAGTTACATAAGAGACCCAATCATAGGCTGGTAAAGATGTTCATCCGCACACTCCCCTTCAAGGTCAGGCCCAAGGGAGTGTTTCCTACTATGGGTATCTTAGAAACGTTGTTGTTAGTCATGTTGAACATCTTGAGTATGTCTTGAACATACTTTGACTGACTAGTGAAGATGCCATCTTCACTTTGCTTTACTTGAATTCCTAAAAAGAAATTAAGTTCCCCTATGGCACTTATTACAAATCTATCCTTCATCACCTTCTTAAAGTATTTGCAGAGTTTTGGATTAGTTGAACCAAATATGATGTCATCTACATACACTTGAACTAGCATCAATCTTTTCCTATTCCTTTAATGAAGATAGTTCCATTTATAGTACCTATTCTGTGTCCATGCTTGTAGAGATACTGAGATAGAGTCTCATACCACTTCCTTGGTGCTTTATGCAACCCATAAAGAGCTTTATCAAGCCTGCAGACATAATCAAGATGATCAGGAACTCCAAAGTATGTTGGTTGTTGACATACACTTCTTCATCAATCAACCCATAGAGAAAAGCACACTTGACACCAAGTTGGTAGACCTTGAAATTCTTGGATGCAGCAATAGCTAAGAACATCCTAACATCTTCCGGTCTTGCTACAAGAGCAAAGACATCTGTGTAGTCATTCCTTCTTTTTGTATGTACCTTTGAACAACTAGTATTGCATTTTTTTATGACAAGTCCTCTATCATCCTTCTTATTTCTAAAAACCCATTTGGTTCCTATAGTAGTCTTCCCATAAGGAAGAGGACATAGGTTTCAAACCTTTTGCCTTTTGAATTAAAGCAGCTCCTCTTGCAAAGCTTCAACCCAACTTCCATACATCAGCGTCTCATCAATCTTCTTAGGCTCTATATGAGATAAGAAATAATAGTGAAGACAACATTTGAATCATAGGTTCGTCCTCTTGTTCTTACCCTTGAATTCAATAATGTTCTTAGCTGAAGAATCACAACAAGTTGTTGAGAAAGATCTAAATTATAGAAATTTAGATCTAGCATTAAGGTTTCTCCCACCATATCAGCACACTTAAAAAGTGAAAATTGATCCAAAGAGTGTGTCACACCATTGATGTTGTCATCAATGGAGTGGTTGTCAGCATCAAGAAATTTTTGATCACTTTCACTACCACTATGATATTATACATTTGAAGTTTCTTTATCAGGTTGTTGAGCCTCTAAACTGGATTTTGAAGGCAACTCAGATGTATCAGCTGAATTTTTGTCATCCTTGTGCTTCTAGAAACTTCATTTGTAGAGCTAGTTACAACTGTAGCAAAAGTAGTGTTACTTGATGGTCTTCTTAGCTCAAATCTTGGATCAATATCACCTATGGATAAAATATTGTAGACCCTAAAACATTCTCACAAGATTTGTTAAAATAGTTGGTAACTAAATCGAGGTCAAACAACCAATCAGGACCCGAACCATTTACACTTGGTGTGTGTACATTGAAGGTCACATTCACTAACTCCTCAACTATCCTGGTTCTAAGATTGTATACTTTATAAGCTTTAGCTTGAGAAGAATATCCAATGAAGTGTCCATAATTTGATTTCTCAGCAAACTTGGCAATTTGATCTTTAGTATTCAAGATGGTGCAAGGACATCTAAATAACATGAGATAAGCAATGAAAGGTTTCCTCTTAAGCTAAAGTTCATAAGGAATCTTACCATGTAGGTTGGACCCTAAAAGGATTACACATGCCAATTCAATGGGCGAGTTGATGGTTGCTTTGCTGGATTCCCACAAGTCCAAGAAGAAATGCAGATGAAGATCTTGCACAGAAGAAAAACCAAGTATGGTCTTCTGCATTTGTCAAAGAGGAAATCTTAAAACAAATACGGACAAGTATTTGTTCTTCCGCATTAACAAATGCGGAAGACCAATCAGTAATACGGACAAGATTTTGTTCATCCGCCTTTGCCAATGCGGATGACCTGACAAATGCGCAGAAGTATTTGTTCATCCGCATTAACCAATGCAGATGACCAACATACCAATACGGATGATGAAGTGAAGAAATGCTGATCAAGTCAACTCCTCCACATTTGCCTATGCGAATGAACACGCAGAGATGCGGATCAAGACTTACACTAGTTTTGATGTAATACGTCAGGGTTAGTTTAGTCATTTTGTAAAAGGCATCTTGTCTGCCTATAAATAGAATAGCTAACCTCGTACATGAAGTGACAGAATTTAGAAAATCAAAATATTGGTATTCTCTAGGTGCATTATTACTTTTCTTGCTAAACCCTAGAAGTCATTGTAATCAATCACTTTTATTAATATACACAAAGCATTTATGAGTATTTATTCTACATTTATTGTTTCTTGATTGTATGATTCCACCATTCAATCATTAACTCGGTGATTATATTCGATCCTTAGTGAGAATCTCACTCTCACTAACCGAGTCAATTTGTATGAGAGCTTTGGCTCTCGGTTCTTTTTCAGATCTACAAAAGACCTTAATAGGACTTGATTGATCTGGTGATTGAGTTGCTAATAGCGTATTCCATCATTTCCAATTAGTAAACAGTAGAAAATACTCCTGTCAACATGTTCTTACCAAGACAGTTACATCAACCAGTTACTGTTCAAGAGATTTTTGTCAAGAACATTGCATCAGACTTCATTCTTGAAGCTGTGAACCGTTGAAATAGCAAAAAAACCATTAACAAGAAACTCACTAAAGTATCAGATCTAATTCTGAAATCTGTTTGGACTATTTGGACAAGTTGGACTAATTAATCTTAAAACTCACCTAATCTATATTTATACAAGCTAAACACCTTGATAAAATGGATTCTCGTAGTTTCTCAGAACTTGGCCATACACCTAAACCTCCTATGCTTAAACACAAATTAGAGTTTAACAATGGAAAATCAAGTTTAGGAATTACATTACACGTGTAGATCCAGATTTTTGGATCTCAATATGCAAGTGGCCACACATCCGGTCACTCTGTCTACAGATCAAGCTACAATTTACAAAATTGCAAGGATAACCATTGAATTTCTAACTCTGATGAAGAGGATTACAAGAAAATCAAGACTGATCTGAAAGCTTACTCTATCCTAACTCAAGCACTAAAGATGGATGTGCCAAACAGATTGGAGAAGTATGGTACTGTAAAAGCTGTGTGCGATGCACTGAAAAATATGTGTGAGGGAAGTAGTGAAGTTGTAGAAATAACAAGGATAAGCTAGTTAATTAGTACGAAACATTCATCACACCAAGGGGGAGTCCATATCCAAACAACTGCACAAATTTGTACAATTGGTAAACGACTTGGAAATAATGGGAGTCACTTACAAGATCAAGGAATTAAATTAGAAAATGTTACACAGCCATCCTGAAAGCTGGAAATAGAATGTAACAATGCTAAAAAATACTCTTGATCTCGAGAGTACTACTTTGGATATCATGATAGCCAAAATAGAAGCATTGGAACTTGATGAAAGAAGCAGAAATCTTGGTGGACCAAGAGTGATTGAGGCTTACAAAATTCCATCAGAATCTCATTCTGTGGAAAATGCCTTCATCACTGAGGAGGATGATTTCATCTAATTAAGAGATCAACTAAACTGTTGGACCAAAAGAACCAACGAGCCAAGATCAGAAAACCTCTAAGTCCCACATGGTATCACAACAACTGCTGAAAGCCTCATCAGTAGTTTAACAAGTGCTGAAGACTCCAACAGCTGAAGATCAAGTGCTGAAGATCTTAACAGCTGAAGAACCAAAGTGCTGAAGTACACAGCTGAAGAGTTCACAAGTGCTGAAGATCAACAACTGATGTACAAAGTCTGAAGACAAAGACTGAAGACATCAGCTGATGATATCTACTGAAGTCATCAGCTGATGAAACACCTGAAGGTCAAAGTCTGAAGATCAAGTACTGAAGCCTCAGTAGTTTGTCACAACTGCTGAAGAGTACTTCTTCAGTAGTTGTGATATCAGTAGTTTTATATTTTTATGTTTCAGTAGTTTTGTAAAACGACTGAAGAGCTTGTTCTTCAGTCGTTGTAGTTTCAGTAGTTTTATATTTTTGTACTTAACATGCTGATATGCTCTCAGTAGTTGTGAACATTTCAGTAGTTGTTAAGAATTAGTTATTTCTGTATTGGATCTGCCAGTTGTCACTTTCCGTGATAACAGCAGTGACTGTTGCACTCTATATAAGGAGTGACAACCTATTGTAATCAATGAGGAATGAGTAATTGAATGGAATGAATGATTGATTTGATTAGAAATATTCTACATCTATAAACATTCCTAGAAATCAGAAATACATATCTCTCCCCATAACCGTATGCTATCTTAATGCTTACAAGTATCGATTGCTTGCTACAATTTGTCTAATTCTAGTTTGTATTCCGCTGCTTTGTATTCTGATACATCAAACTTGTGATCTGATCCTGTCAAATGGTATCAGAGCAGGTTAATCATTGATCGATCTAATAATTGATCATTGAAATTGCTATTCAAGATCCAAGTTTGATTGAATTAGCTTTGTTTTTGCAAGAAACGGTATAGAGATTGAATTTTCTGTATTTCTGCTCATTCATCCTGAGATCTTTTTCTTGGTTCTCATTGAGTTTGTTGTGGTTTGTCTAAAACTTTTTAAAACTTGAACTAAATTGTTTTTGAACTGAAAATGACTACCCCTCCAATCCTCATAATACTGGTTCCTCAACCAAGCCACCTATGCTGGTTAGGAATGAGTAACATATGGCAAAGACGTATGCTCCATCACCTGTCCGTTAACAGCGCAGGGTGTTGGACATCAGTGGTACATGGTCCACACAAGCCTATGGTGAATAACCCGGAAACCATCAAATGGTTCCGAAGAGGAGGGAGCAATACTCAGATGAGGATAAGAAGTTGCTTGAGATTGATGCGAAAGCCCATGGAATTCTGGCCATGGCATTGCCCAATGAAATCTATTCTGGGCTAATGCATCATGAAACTGCCCATGACCTCTGGATTGCTTTGAAAGAACAATTTGGAGGAACAGATGAGGTCTTGGCAAATAATAGAGAAATTCTTGCCCAACAATATGAGACATTCTCTCATAGAAAGGGGAGACACTGACTCAACAATATGAGCGGTTTTCTTGTTTGATCTCTGAACTAAAAATGGTCAAACTTGAATACACCAATGTTGGACCAAAAGAACCAATGAGCCTGATCAGAGAAAACTCTAAGTCCCACAAGACATCACAACAGCTGAAGAAGACCTGATCAGCTTGTTACAAAGTCTGAAGAATACAACTGCTGAAGTACGTCTGAAGTACTGAAGACAAAGACTGAGACAACAGCTGAAGATCTAAAGTCTGAAGACTTCAACAAGTACTGAAGACAAAGACTGAAGATCAACAGCTGAAAGACAAAGTCTGATGTTCAAGTACTGAAGATATCAGCTGATGTTAACAGCTGATGACAACAGCTGAAGAGGGCTTCTTCAGTTGTTGTGATGATTTTCTTCTTCAGTAGTTTTCTTTTCCTTTCAGTACTTTGTTATTTTTTTTCAGTACTTGTAAACAACTGAGAGGTGTTCTTCAGTTGTTGTAGTTTCAGTAGTTTTATGTTTTCAGTAGTTGTAAATGAGATGTTTAACACTTAGGAACATTTGTAAGAAGATGTCAGTTGTTGACATCTTCAGTAGTTGTAAACATCAGTTGTTATAAAACGGTTACACGTCACTTTCAAGTGACATCAGCCTACGTCATTCTTTTCTTTATAAGGAAAGATGACTCACCTGTAATCGTGCCTTTGAGGCCGACAATCCTAATGCAATATTCCTTTTGTCGGATATTTCTCTCTCTATAACAAAATTCTTTTATCGTTTTATATCAATTGTTCTTGTTGAATTTGTCTAATTCTGAGCTATTCCGCTGCTATATCTGTTCAATCGATTAAACCAAGGGCTGAGATCCTAACAAATGGTATCAGAGCAGGTTAATCATTGATCGATCTAACAATTGATCATTGAAACTGTTCAATCGCTCTAAGTTTAATCGAATTAGCAAAATTCGCAAGGATCTGTTATAGAGATTGAGAGTGTATCGCTTCTGGCCGTTTTATTTGAGGTTCTGTGTGGTTTTGAGCTAAATTTATTGTGTTTTTACTTGAATCTGTCTGATTTTCAACAATGACTACTTCTTCTAATGATCCTTTCAATACTGGATCCTCTACCAAGCCTCCGATGGTGGTGAGGAATGAGTATAACATTTGGCAGAGAAGATTGCTCCATCACCTGTCTGTCAATAGCTCAGGTTGTTGGACATCTGTGGTACATGGACCACATAAGCCAATGGTGAATGATCCGGAAACAAACCAGTTGGTTCCAAAGAAGAAGGAGCAATACTCCGATGAGGACAAGAAGTTGTTTGAAATCGATGCAAAAGCCCATGGAATTTTGGCTATGGCTATTCCTAATGAGATTTACTCTGGGCTTCTGCATTGTGAGTCTGCTCATGACCTCTGGAATGCCATCAAAGAACAATTTGGTGGTACTGATGAGGTTTTAGCAAACAACAGGGAAATCCTCGCCCAACAATATGAGACTTTCTCTCATAGAAAGGGTGAGACTCTGACTCAACAATTTGAGCGGTTTTCATGTTAATCTCTGAATTGAAAATGGTTAAACATGAATATACCAGGAGTCAGATGAACCATAGATTTTTAAGATCACTGCCTGAGAGATGGAACACATATACCATTGTTCTACGCTCAAATGCTGATGTTGATCGCCTATCTCTCACCCAACTTCATGGGAAACTGCTTACATTCGAGAGAGAGATAGAGCAGAAAAGGAAATTGGTTTCATCTGGCAAGCTCACTGAGGATTTTGTCCAAGGGAACACTGCCCTGATTGGACATCAAGAGTCAGAATATGCGTCATCTGAAAGCCAGTATGATGAGCATATTGATTTCTCTACAAACACTTCTGAGCCTGCCTTTGTGAGTGTTGATAGTTATTCTGCTGGTTGTAATAGTGACAATCTATGTTTCATCATGGATGATCTCAAGGGGATTGCTGATGATGACTTAGAAGAGATGGATATTTTGAGCCAAATGGCCTTGATAAATATCAGATCTCAGAAGTTCTACAAAAGAACTGGAAGGAAATTCCCAGGACTCTCTGGCAAAACCAAAGTTGGTTTTGACAAGAGTAAGTTGAAGTGCCATAAATGCCACAGGCTTGGGCACTTTGCAAGAGAATGTAGATCATCTGGATCTAACTCTCCTGCACCCTTTGTGACTTTCCCTGGCAATAGTCAACAAAACAGAGGGCAACAACCTGTCAATTCTGGTTATCATCATCAACCACAATCTCCTGCATATTTTGTTCCACAGGGGCCAATGCCATATCCATACCCCTGCTATTACATGCCACAACCAGGTCAGGTTCAAGCACCCACTGCTCAGCAACCACATGCACTCCCTGAGCCTCAACCATCCCAATCTCATCAACCTAATCAACTTCAACAACACAGCTTCTTCACACCAGGTGTTGTTGACTGGAGCAGTTTACCAGATGATGTGTCTGGTAATGAACAACTGTTCTCAGGTGCTGGTCAACATGGTGGTGAGCATCCTTTTGGAAATCTAGCTCTCATGGCTTTGGAATCCTCTGATGGATCATCCTCAAATACCTCTTCAACACAGGTATCACAGGTATCCTCTGAGGCTAAGGCCAAATTATGTTCTGAAACTTGCATAGCAGCATTTGCCTCTATTAGAGAAGCAAATGTGGCTTTAATCAATAAAAATGTAGAGCTAGAACAAACAATTTCAAAAATAAAGCTGAGTTTGAGTTTGTGCTAAAAGAGAAAACTGATGAGATTTACAAATTAAAATGCCAAATTTCTGATGATAAGGCTAGGGAGGATGTACTCTTAGAGAAGTACAAAGACCTCAAAGATACTCTTGCTGTCACCCAGGTAGAGTGTGATCGATGGGTACAATCTTGCAAGGGCTTTGAAATGCTTCTTAGTAAGCAAACAGCTTCCAATGTGAAGTTTGGAATTGGTTATAATCACACTGCTCCTCCTACAGTTTTTGCTTCAAGAGCAGGAGCGGATTCTGATGGAGAAAGTAATGACCAATCCACCTCATCATGTGATTCACTACTTGATAAAGCACCATCAGTAGTTGAAGTCAGTAGTAATCCCTCTGTGAACCTATCAGCTGATATTGATGGTTCAACTGCTGACACTCACATGATCAATGAGTTGATCAACCCAAGTGTTACCCCTAGCAGTACTGAGGGTACTGGAGAGCAGGGGATAACATCTGGAGTTCAATCCTAATGACTGACAGCACTGAAGAGAAGAAAACTGTCAGTAGGAAGGATTTGAAGCCTACTAAGGAAGTTGACAAGAAGGCAAAAAGTGCTTCTAAACTGCCGAAGAGCAAGTCTTCAGTAGTTTCATCTTCTTTAGTTGATGATCAACAGAAGATGAAGAAGAAACCATGTGAAATATGTGGTCTATTCAATCATCTCACAGATGATTGTTGGTACAAAAAGGGATCCAAACTCAAACAAAAAGAGAAAATTAAAGAAAATTTGGCTAAAATGAAAACTGAGTTTGAGTCCAAGTTTGTACCAGCAGCATCAAATCCTGTTACTCCTATGACCAAAAGGAAATCTAAAAAGGAAGGAGTGCAACAGGCAATAGCTGAGGTTGCTCAAAAGAAGATGTTGCAACACAAGAACTCATCATCAAACACCAATACCAATGTGTCTGAAGAGCTGAAAGCTCTCTCCCAGAATCAGACACAGCTGGTAATGATGGTTCAACATCTGTTGGAAGAGTTAACCAACTTGATGGCCCTGTGTTGAAACCCCAGAAAAGGAGATCCAAGCCGAAGGATTCCTCTTCTACACCATCTCCTTCACCTCAAGCTATTGTGTCCAATAAACCTGTTAGTTTACCATCTGTTGATGAGACCAGGCCCAAAACCAAAAAGGTTTGGGTCTCCAAAACTAACTGATTGTTTATTTATGCAGGTTTCTTCAACATGCCAAAGTAGCATCTGGTATGTAGACAGTGGAGGATCTATGCATATGACTGGGAACAACTCACTTCTTAATGACTACTCTCCAGGAAGGAAGGGATTTGTTTCTTTTGGCAATGATGCAAGAGGTTACATCATCGGGAAGGGCTTTGTTTCCAATGGGGAAATAAAGTTTGATGATGTCAACCATGTGGAAAATCTCAAGTATAATCTTTTGAGTGTCAGTCAATTGTGTGACAAAGGCCATGTTGCCCTTTTCACAAGCCAGAACTGCAGGATTCTGTCATCCAAAGTTCTGAGTTTGATTGACAAGGTATTGGATGCTCACACTCTCCTGAAGGCCAACAGGACAGGAAGAGTGTATGCCTTAGATCTTTCCAAGAAAATTGATCTCAAAGGCCATCCTTGCCTATTTTCCAAGGCCTCTCCTCAAGAATCTAATCTATGGCATAGAAGGCTGGGACATGTTAATTTCAAGAACATGAATCAGCTGATACACCATAGTTTAGTAAGGGGAATGCCTATGAAGGAGTTCAAGTGTGAAAACAACTGCACTGCTTGTTTGAAAGGAAAACAGCACAAAGTTCATTTCCACCTATTGAAGAACCAAAGTCCACTGCCTGCTTACAACTTCTTCACATGGATCTCTTTGGTCCTGTGAGAGTGATGAGCATGGCACAGAAAAAATACTGTCTGGTAATTGTGGATGATTACTCCAGATTTGTATGGACTTTCTTTCTACATTCAAAGGATGAAGCTGCACAGAAGATCATAAACTTTGTGTTGTATGCTGAGAAGCAGTATTCCCTCTCAGTCAAGTGTATTAGAAGTGATAATGGAACAGAATTCAGGAACAATACACTTGATGAATTCTACCTTTCCAAGGGAATAAAGAGACAGTTTAGTATTCCAAGAACTCCTGAACAGAATGGAGTCGTGGAGAGAAAGAACAGGACCCTCATTGAAGCTGCAAGGTCTATGTTGGCTGATTCTGGACTGCCATTGACTTTTTGGGCTGAAGCTGTCAACACAGCATGCTATGTGCAGAATAGAGTGCTAATAAATCAGAGGTTGATGAAGACTCCATATGAAGTTCTACATCATTTGGCCCCTCTCATTTCATTTTTAGAGCATTGGGTGTCCCTGTTCATTCTCAACACAAAGGATCAGCTCCAGAAATTTGATCCTAAGGTGGATGCAGGGTACTTTGTTGGTTATTCATCAACTTGCAAGGCATACAGAGTCTTCAATTGCAGAACAAAGATGGTTGAAGAGACTTTACATGTCAAGTTCAATGAATCTCCAAAGGACAAGATTCCACAAAGCCCTGTGGAGCTCTTTGATTTGGACATACTGCAATATGTTCCTTATCAATCTCCTGCTGTTGCTCCTGTCAACAGTTCACCACCTGGTGTTACTACTGAAGATGATGATGATAGTAGTAATCACCTCTTCAGGTTTAGTGATCAACTGCCTGAGTCCTCTAAACCTGATGCTCCTGTAGCTCCAGCCGCACCATCCACAACAAATGCTGATGAGATTTCTGCATCCTCAACTTCATTTGAGTTGCCACCATCTCATGGTTTCAAGAATCTGCATCAACATCTGCTGCTGCTGAAGACCCTACAAACACTTTCACAGATTTGATTGTTACCAAGAGCTGAAAAATCACCCAATATCTCAAATCCTTGGTGATATCAATGCTGGTGTCTCAACCAGAAGCCAGTTGTCCAATTTCTGCTTCTATGCTCTCTTCATCAGTCAGCTAGAGCCGAAGAACTATCATGTTGCTTTGAGGGACAATGGATGGGTTGAAGCCATGCAGCTTGAGCTTCTTCAGTTCAAGAAACAGCAAGTGTGGGAGCTTGTTCCTCTACCCCCAGGTAAGTGTGCAATAGGCACCAAATGGGTGTTTAGGAATAAAACTGATGAAAATGGGCTAATTGTTAAGAACAAGGCCAGACTGGTTGTGCAGGGGTTTGCACAAGAAGAAGGTATTGATTATGATGAAACCTTTGCCCTGTAGCCAGACTGGAGGCAATTAGATTGTTTTTAGCCTATGCTGCACTCCACAATCTTAAAGTTTTCCAATGGATGTCAAAAGTGCTTTTCTATATGGTACAATAAAAGAAGAAGTTTATGTGTGTCAACCACCAGGCTTTGAGGATAATAAGCACCAGAATGGGTATATAAGCTTGATAAAGCTCTTTATGGGTTGAAACAAGCACCTAGAGCTTGGTATGAGACCTTATCAAACTTTCTTCTACAGAATAATTTCACTAGAGGCTCCATAGATAAAACTTTATTTATTAAGAAGGTGGATCAGCATAAGCTACTTGTTCAAATTTATGTTGATGATATTATATTTGCATCCTCTGATCCCCAATTGTGTGAGGATTTCCAAACCTTAATGCAACAGAAGTTTGAAATGAGTGCAATGGGAGAATTACAGTTCTTTCTAGGTTTGCAAATCAAACAAAAAGCTGATGGAATTTTCATTCATCAGTCTAAATACACAAAAGATCTTTTGAATAAGTTTGATTTACACAACTGTAAATCTGTTCTACTCCCATGTGCAACACCACACAATTGGATGTTGATCAGAAAGGTAAAGGTGTTGATGAAACCCTTTACAGATGTATGATTGGTTCCTTGATGTATTTAACAGCTTCTAGACCAGATATTATGTTTGCTACATGTGTTTGTGCTAGATTTCAGGCTGCACCTAAGGAGTCTCATCTGATTGCAGTCAAGAGGATCTTTAGATATCTGCAAGGCACACAATCTCTAGGCTTATGGTATTCCACTGGACATTCTTGCAAATTAGTTGCTTTCTCTGATAGTGACTATGCAGGATGTAAGTTGACCAGGAAATCAACTTCTGGTGGATGCCAATTCCTAGGCAACTGTTTGATTTCTTGGCAGAGTAAGAAACAAACATCTGTTGCTACATCCACTGCTGAAGCCGAGTACATTGCTGCTGCAAGTTGTACATCCCAATACTCTGGCTTCAGAATCAACTTTTGGATTATGGCATTACAGAGACTAAGACTCCATTATTAATGGATAGTGCTTCAGCTCTTTGCATTGTCAAAAATCCTGTCCAGCACTCTAGGACCAAACATATAGAAATTAGACATCATTTTATAAGAGATGTTTTGAAAAGGGTCTAATTAATCCTATGTTTGTGCCTAGTGCTGATGAGCTTGCAGACATTTTTACTAAGCCTTTGGATAGTTCAACTTTCCACAACCTGGTGTTAAGGCTTGGTATGCTGCAGCTAGAATAAGTGACAACTACTGATGATCTCAGTAATTACTGATGATCATTGGTACCATGTCACATATAAGTACTGATGAGTATTTTACCCTCAGTAGTTTTTATAACTACTGAAGGCTAAATGCTTTAAGTACTGTTTATCTGTTCTACACTACTGATATAGTTACAACTACTGAAATCAGTAGAAACAGATAAGTACTGATGTCCTATGAAACTACTGAAAACAGCTAAAAGCTGATGAGTAAGTGTTGAGGACAGTATGAAACAGCTGAAAGGCTATGAATTGACGACAACTACTGATGAGTACTCTCTCTTCAGTAGTTCACAAACTGCTGTTCTTTATAAACAACTGAAGCAATACCATGTCTTCAGTAGTTTCACAACTACTGATGACTAACACCAAGTCTTCAGTTGTTTACAACAACTGATGGCAAAACCACGGTCTTCAGTAGTTTCACAACTACTGATGACTAATACCAAGTCCTCAGTTGTTTCAACATCTGAAGTCCAACTTGTCTTCAGTAGTTTTTAAAACTACTGATGCCTAAATCAGAGACTTCAGTTGTTTCAACGTCTGATAGTAAACACCATGTCTTCAGTTGTTTTATAACTGCTGACCACACCAATACCATCAGTCGTTTCAAACGTCTGAAAGTTAATACCACGTCATCAGTAGCTTCAAATACTGATGACTAACACCAAAACCTTCAGTCGTTTCATAACCCGTACCCTATATATACCTGATCCCTCTTTCAGAGTTTTTTCATTCTTTCACGACCTAACTTTTCAAAAGCTCTGAAAACCTTTCACCTTCATTAATGGCGACCATGCAACTCAAACCTCGACACAACTGTGTCGCGTACCTTACAAAATCGCCCTTCTGGACCAAATTTGAAAATGCTATAGATCTTATGGTCCAATCCCCCCTAAAAACGGCTTTCCTTTTAAATCCAATCATTTATGCCGATTCGCTACGACAGTTCTGGATGAATGCGACCGTTACTGGAGAATCTATCCATTCATCTATCAACTCGCATAAGGTGGTCATCTCTACTGCTACCATCCGCCAAATATTACTGTTAGATGATGCTGCCTACCCTGTTGGATATCCTAAGCGCCAACTTGATCTTTCCTTTGGACAACATGGATATCAGGGTGATCTTAGTGCTTCAACAATCCTGAAGAAACATTTTCCAGATGCTGAACGATTATTATTTCATATGGTAAATGTTTGCCTGGCTCCGAAGACTTCCTCTTGGGATCAACTGTCTTCCAGATGGCAACAGGTATTGTTCTCTATCCTTGAACAAGAACCACTAAACTTTTCTGAAATAATTTTTCTTGAACTCAAGGATATGGCCACAAAACCACTTTCTAACCGTTGGATACTATATCCTCGTTTATAATGGCATAATAGAGAATCAGCTTTCTGCTGAGGGACTAGTTGGTCTGGGAGTCCCTGCTTTGGCTGTATTGCCGGAGGTATACTCCCGACACAACACTGACCAAACTCTCAAACAGGCTGCCAAGCTGCGCAAACCCACGCAGCTGGAACCCCCAGCCTCCACCTCCACATCCAAAGTCCCCTCCAAACCCACAAAGAAGAAGCCTAAGAAAGCTACTCAGGGAATTGAGTCCCCTGTGGATGCTCCTGCTGCACCAACGCAGGTTATCTCTGCTGGAAATAACCCCCCAGTAGAGACTGTGACTCCACCAACTGAAGCCGCTCAGGTTTCCTCTCAAAAGGAACCTGAAGCAACCACTCAAAGGGAAGCCACAATGCTGGGATCCTCCTCACTTGAGGGGATTACCATTGAAGAGCACCACCTGTCACGGGTGCACACTGCTCCACACCCTCTCCTGATGCAACCGCCCCTCAAAGCCCTACTATCATTGTTGCAAAAGTGCTGACGCAGTTGCATTCCTCACCCCCCACCCAGACACCAATTACTACTGGGATAACCTCAACACCTGAGGGGGAGGATCACAATGCTTCTGTCAACCCACAGCACAGGGGTTATCATGTTCCATCTTCTAGTGTAGATAAGGAGGTGCGAACTTCTGGTGAGGCTGCCACTGCTTCTGACTCAGCAAATGACCAGGATGCAGTTGGTAACATCTCTAAGTCCTCACCAGTGGCAACAGCTGATGAAGGACATAGTCCTGAGGCTGGAAGTCCCCAGAACCGAGAACAAGGGGCACATGCTACAATTGATCTACACTCAAGGCATGTTCATTCTGACTTTGTCAGGAGGTCAGGTGATTCAGTCACAACTGATGATGACCTGAGCTCTTCTTTGATGTAGTTGCTCAAAACACCATTCTAGAGGATGAGGTTAGCAGACTCAAAGAGCTGCTGGCCAAGATGTCTCAGGATGCAAGTCCATCTGCCACCACAATACACCCACAGATGGCACCTTCTTCTGAAGGTCCCCTACACACTGAGCCAGTATATACTTCCAAGCCACCAGCCTCTGCTTTCGGCACTGATTCTCAGGAACAGAACCACCCTGATCAATCAGTTGCTACCCTTCAAAATTCCCTACCTCTCATCACTCCCATGATCACAGATATAGTGATCAAAGCCATTGATGAGAGGCTTCCTACAATAATACAACCCTTGGTGGAGGAGTTGGTGACTAAATCTCTTTCTACTGCTCAAACCCTTGCATCCAATGCAACCAAAAAGGGGGAGAGTCAGTTAGTTAAAGGAAAAAGGAAGAGGATAGATGGGGAGAAGGCGAAAGAATCTGAGGTTGTAAATGAGAAGGAGAAGGAGAATGTGAAGGGAGCTGAAGTGAATGAAAGTCAAAAGACTTTCATGTCACATATCAAAAGAGAAAAGGAGAGTCTGAGAAGGAGAAGGAGCTGAAGGATATGGTGAAAGAAGCTGACGCCAACCATAACCGTTCAATGGATAAAATCATTGAGCAGTTGTATAGGCAGGGTTTTGACATCAAACAACTAGACTCCGAGATCAGAAGGATGGAAACAGAGGAGATCAATTCCAGATGGGCTAGCTATGATGCCTTAGAAAGAGAAAGGCTGGAAATAATGATCAGATTTATAGCTAAATACCTGGGAAGATCTCTAATGGAAATAAGGGCCTGGACCAGGGACAACATCTTGGCAATAACCACCAAGATTTGTTCGTCTGAAGAATACTCCAAAGGTCTAGTGATTGAGGTATTGAATGAAGCTGGGGTTGGGAATCGAAAAGAACTGACAAAATTTACCAAAGCCTCCCTTACAGCCAAAATGCTAAAACAGTCTGAACCTCAATCCTCAAAATCACTATCTCCACAACCCACTAAAAAACTCCTTTACCCTCTAAACCAACCATCCAACCCACAAAACCAAATCCTTTACCTCAAAAACCCATTGCCAGTGATGTACCTAGCCAAAAGAAAAGAAAGGTACTGAGGCCTGATGAAGATGAAGAGGAGGATGAAGACAGACTGCCACTCTCTGCAGTCATTACTTTGCCTAAGGCTAAACCAATGTCCATCACTTCTGCTTCTCAAATGCATGATGTAATGATAAAGATTGAAGAGGAACAGATGCAAAAACATGATGAGGAAATGCTGAAAAGCATTGACAAAGCATATGCTACATCCTCTTCAATGATCAGCATGAAGAAAGAAGTATTAAGATTGTACACCCTTGCTAATACCTTTCAATACCAAAGGGAAAGAGTAAGGATATGGCCTGATCCTAGGGTGGCACACCGGATTGTCAAGAAGAAATTCCTCAAGATACAAGGGCCAAGTGAAGAGAGTTGTCGACGAAGACATCACTGTGGTGCTTGTGGTGTCCCCTTGGGAAATTGTTGAAGAGTTCAAGAAAGCCTATGAAGCCAAACAACCACCTCAAAAGATGTTAGAGAACAAAATTATAAAGAAGGGATTGGTTTACAACGACTTGAAAACTTCAAACAAGAAGAGCTCAACCTGCTCTTAGAAGGAACTCATCCAGATGAGTTTGCTTATAGACAAATAACAACGGTTGAGCTCAAAATGGAAAACAGGCCAAGTACATATCTGAAGTGTATGGCCGAGAAGGATTATTTGATGGTGTGCCCGAGGTGCTGACAATGGATGAGCAAATCATGTTTTTAAGGGCTTACACCAGGGAATCATATAGGCTGATACACGGGAAGTAGATCTCATGGTTGGGGCAACAGCTCGGTGTCCAAGTCCCCAATACAGAGCTCCCAACCATATCATGCCAAACAGATCATCAGAGACTTCTTCCCAGGCCGGTGCTGAAAAAGGGTCACTTCTCATCTGATCAAGAGGATTAAGAGACTAATCTATCTGCCAAAATAAGTGGGACTCGTCAATAACTTAGAGGTTTTGGCTGCATTGGTTCAGGGGGAGTTTGTTGGACAAAAAGAACCAATGAGCTGATCAGAGAAACCTCTAAGTCCACAAGACATCACAACAGCTGAAGAAGACCTGATCAGCTGTTCTACAAAGTCTGAAGAATACACTGCTGAAGTCGTCTGAAGTACTGAAGACAAAGACTGAGACAACAGCTGAAGATCTAAAGTCTGAAGACTTCAACAAGTACTGAAGACAAAGACTGAAGATCAACAGCTGAAAGACAAAGTCTGATGTTCAAGTACTGAAGATATCAGCTGATGTTAACAGCTGATGACAACAGCTGAAGAGGGCTTCTTCAGTTGTTGTGATGATTTTCTTCTTCAGTAGTTTTCTTTTCCTTTCAGTAGTTTGTTTATTTTTCTTTTCAGTACTTGTAACAACTGAAGAGGTTGTTCTTCAGTTGTTGTAGTTTCAGTAGTTTTATGTTTTTCAGTAGTTGTAAATGAGATGTTTAACACTTAGGAACATTTGTAAGAAGATGTCAGTTGTTGACATCTTCAGTAGTTGTTAAACATCAGTTGTTATAAAACGGTTACACGTCACTTTCAAGTGACATCAGCCTACGTCATTCTTTCTTTATAAGGAAAGATGACTCACCTGTAATCGTGCCTTTGAGGCCGACAATCCTAATGCAATATTCCTTTTGTCGGATATTTTCTCTCTATAACAAAATTCTTTTATCGTTTTATATCAATTGTTCTTGTTGAATTTGTCTAATTCTGAGCTATTCCGTGCTATATCTGTTCAAGATTAAACCAAGGGCTGAGATCCTAACAACCAATATTCAGATGAATAACAGATTTCTCAGATCACTGCCTGAGAGATGGGACACATATACTATTGTCCTACGCTCAGTGCAAGTTTGGACAAACTATCTCTCACCCAACTCCATGGGAAATTGCTCACTTTTGAGAGAGAGATAGAACAGAAGAGAAAGATGTCTTCATCTGGAAAGCTCACTGAAGACTTTATACAAGGAACACTGCCTTGGTGGGTCATGAGTCAGAATATGCTTCATCTGAATGCCAGTATGATGAGCATATTAATTTCTCTTCAAGCACTTCTGATTCTGCATTTGTAAGTGTTGATGGTCAGTTACTGGGTGTAATAATGACAATCTATGTTTCATTATGGATGATCTCAAGGGGATTGCTGATGATGACTTAGAAGAGATGGATATTTTGAGCCAAATGGCCTTGATAAATATCAGATCTCAGAAGTTCTACAAAAGAACTGGAAGAAAATTCCCAGGACTCTCTGGCAAAACCAAAGTTGGTTTTGACAAGAGCAAGTTGAGGTGTCACAAATGCCAACGGCTTGGACACTTTGCAAGAGAGTGTAGATCAACTGGATCTAACTCTACTGCACCCTTTGTGACTTTTCCTGGCAATAGTCAACAACACAGAGGGCAACATCCTGTCACCTCTAGTCATCATCCTCAACAACAATCTCCGGCATATTTTGTTTCTCAGGGTCAAATGCCATATCAGTACCCTTGTTATTACATGCCACAGTCAAATCAAGTTCAAGTTCCTATGTCACCACAACCTCATGCATTACCAGAACCTCAGCCTTCCCTATCTCATCAACAACCTCAATCTCAACAACACAGCTTCTTACCCCAGGAGTTGTTGACTGGAGCAGTTTACCAGATGACTTGTCTGGTCATGATCAACTGTTCTCAGGTGCTGGTCAACATGGTGGTGACAGTCCTTTGGGAATTTAGCTCTATGGCTTTGGAGTCTGCTGATACTTCATTTTCCAATGCCTCTACACCTCAGGTATCACAGGTATCCTCTGAGGCAAAAGCCAAATTATGTTCTGAACCATGCATAGCAGCATTTGCTTCCATTAGAGAAGCAAATGTAGCTTTAATTAAAAAGAAGATTGAGCTAGAACAAATTATTTCCAAAAACAAAGCTGAGTTTGAGTTTGTGCTCAAAGATAAAAATGATGAGGTTTATAAACTGAATTGCCAAATAATTGATGATAAGGCTAGAGAAGATGTACTTCTAGAGAAGTACCCAGGTCGAGTGTGATAGATGGGTACAATCATGCAAAGGTTTTGAAATGCTTCTTAGTAAGCAATCTGCTTCAAATGTGAAGTTTGGAATTGGCTACAATCACACTGCTCCACCTACAGATTTTACCCAAGAGCAGAGGTAGAATCTGATGGTGAGAGTGATAACCAATCCATCACATCATGTGATCTACCTTCTGATACAGCACAATCAGAAGTAGCAGTCAGCATCAAGCCCTCTTTGAACCTATCAGCTGATGTTGATGGTCCAAATGCTGACATTCACATGATCAATAGGTTGATCAACTCAGGAGTTAATCCTGAAGGTCCTGAAAGGACTGGAGAGCAGGATTTAACACCTGAAGTTCAAACTTCAACTGCTGTCAGTACTGAAGAGAAGAAAACTGGCAGTAGAAGGAGTTTGAAGACTACTAAGAGGTTGTCACAAAGCAACCAATGCTTCCAAAGCATTGAAGAACAAGTCTTTGTTGCTTCACCATCTTTAGTTGATGATCAACCTAAGATGAAGAAGAAACCATGTGAAGTATGTGGTTTGTTCAATCATCTTACAGATGATTGTTGGTACAAAAGAGGTTCCAAACTCAAACAAAAAGAAGAAATTAATGAGAAAATGGTAAAAATGAAAACTGAGTTTGAGACCACATTGTATCAGCAACATCAAATCCTGTAACCCTTAAGTCCTTAAAGAAATCCAAAAAGGAAGGAGTTAAACAGGTGACAGCTGAGGGTGCTCAAAAGAAGAAGGTGCAACATAGGACCTTATCTAACTCCACTAGCAATGTGTCTGATGAGCTGAAAGCTTTATCACAAAATCAGACACAGCTGGTGATGATGGTACAACATCTGTTAGGTAGAGTTAACCAACTAGATTCTCCTATGTTGAAACCACAGAAAAGGAGGTCTAAGCCAAAGGACTCCTCTTCTACACCATCTTCTTCTTCTCAGGCTGTTGTTACAAATAAACATGTTAGTTTACCATCTATTGATGAGACCAGGCCCAAAACCAAAAAGGTTTGGGTCTCTAAAACTAACTGATTGTTTATTATTGCAGGGTTCTTCAACATGCCAAAGTAGCATCTGGTATGTAGACAGTGGGGGATCTATGCACATGACTGGGAACATCTCTCTTCTTCATGACTACTCTCAAGGAAAGAAGGGATTTGTCTTTTTGGCAATGATGCTAGGGGTTACATCATCGGTAAGGGCTTTGTCTCCAATGGAGAAATCAATTTGATGATGTTAATCATGTGGAAAATCTCAAGTACAACCTCTTGAGTGTCAGTCAAATGTGTGATAAAGGCCATGTTGCCCTTTTCACAAGTCAAAACTGTAGGATTCTGTCATCCAAAGTTGCACTTGATTGACAAGGTGTTGGATGATCACACTCTCCTGAAAGCCAACAGGACAGGAAGAGTGTATGCCTTAGATCTCTCTAAGAAGATAGATCTCAAAGGCAATCCTTGCCTATTTTCCAAAGCCTCTTCTCAAGAATCTAAACTGTGGCACAGGAGGCTCGGTCATGTTAATCTCAAAAACATGAATCAGCTTAGCCACAATAGTTTAGTCAGAGGCTTACCAATAAAGGAGTTCCACTGTGATGAAACCTGCTGCTTGTTTAAAAGGAAAACAGCACAAAGTCTCATTCCCTCCTATTGAAGTGTCCAAGTCCACTGCCTGCTTGCAATTACTGCATATGGATCTATTTGGTCCTGTGAGAGTAATGAGCATGGCAAAGAAGAAATACTGTCTGGTAATGTGGATGATTACTCCAGATTTGTATGGACTTTCTTTCTACATTCAAAGGATGAGGCTGCTCAGAATATTATCCACTTTGTGCTGTACATTGAGAAGCAGTATTCCCTTCCAGTCAAGTGTATTAGGAGTGATAATGGAACTGAGTTCAGAAATCATACACTTGATGACTTCTATCTTTCAAAGGGAATCAAAAGGCAGTTCAGCATTCCAAGGACTCCAGAACAAAATGGAGTAGTGGAGAGAAAGAACAGGACCCTCATTGAAGCTGCAAGGTCCATGCTGGCGGACTCAGGTTTGCCATTGACCTTTGGGGCCGAAGCTGTCAACACAGCTTGTTATGTGCAAAATAGAGTTTTAGTAAATCAGAGGTTGATGAAGAAACATTGGCCCAAACATTTGGCTCCTCTGATTTCATTTTTCAAAGCATTTGGGTGTCCCTGTTTTATTCTAACACAAAGGATCAACTCCACAAATTTGATCCTAAGGTGGATGCAGGATACTTTGTTGGTTATTCATCTACTTGCAAGGCATACAGAGTCTTCAACTGCAGAACAAAGATGGTTGAAGAAACTCTACATGTTAAGTTAATGAATCTCCAAAGGACAAGATTCCACAAAGTCCTGTGGAGTTATTTGATTTGGACATACTGCAATATGTTCCTTATCAAACTCCTGCTGTTGCTCCTGTCAACAGTTCACACCTGGTGGTACTGCTGATGATGATGATGATTGCAGTACTCACCTCTTCAGGTTTAGTGATCAGCTGCCTGACTCAGCTAGACCTGATGTTCCTGTAGCACCAGTAGCAACATCCACAACAAATGCTGATGAGATTTCTTCGAATTCAACTTCCTTGAATTACCATCCACTGATTGGTTTCAAGGAAATGATTCACCATCACCATCTATTGCTGCTGAACGGCTACAAACACTTGCACAGATCTCATTGTGTATCAAGATCTGAAGAATCACCCTATGTCTCAAATCATTGGTGATATCACTGCTGGAGTATCAACAAGAAGTCAATTGTCAAATTTCTGCTTCTATGCTCTCTTCATCAGTCAGCAAGAGCCAAAGAACTATCACATTGCTTTAAAGGACAATGGATGGGTTGATGCCATGCAGCTTGAGCTTCTTCAGTTCAAGAAACAGCAAGTGTGGGAACTGGTTCCTCTACCTCCAGGTAAGTGTGCAATAGGAACTAAATGGGTGTTAGGAAAAAACTGATGAAAATGGGCTTATTGTTAAGAACAAGGCCAGACTGGTTGTTCAGGGGTTTGCATAAGAAGAAGGTATGATTATGATGAAACCTTTGCCCCTGTAGCCAGACTGGAAGCAATTCGATTGTTTTTAGCTTATGCTGCTTATCAAAACCTTAAAGTCTTTCAAATGGATGTCAAAAGTGCATTTTTGTATGGAAAAGTTAAAGAAGAGGTTTATGTATGTCAACCTCCAGGCTTTGAGGACAATAAACATCCTAATTGGGTGTATAAGCTTGATAAAGCTCTTTATGGGTTAAAACAAGCTCCCAGAGCCTGGTATGAGACATTATCAAACTTTCTTCTGGAAAACAATTTCACTAGAGGCTCCATAGACAAGACTTTATTTATTAAGAAAGCTGGGCAGCATAATCTACTTGTTCAAATTTATGTAGATGATATCATTTTGCATCCTCTGATCCAAAGTTGTGTGATGCCTTTACAAAGTTGATGCAACAGAAGTTTGAAATGAGTGCCATGGGAGAATTACAGTTCTTTCTGGGGTTGCAAATCAAACAAAAGGCTGATGGAATTTTTATTCATCAGTCCAAATATACAAAAGATCTTTTGCAAAAGTTTGATTTACAAAACTGTAAGCCCTGTTCTACTCCCATGAGCAGCACCACACAACTGGACTCAGATCAGAAAGGTAAAGTGGTTGATGAAACACTTTACAGATGTATGATTGGGTCCTTGATGTATTTAACAGCTTCTAGACCAGATATTATGTTTGCTACATGTCTTTGTGCTAGATTTCAGGCTGCACCTAAAGAGTCTCATCTGATTGCAGTCAAGAGGATCTTTAGATATCTGCAAGGCACTCATCTCTAGGTTTATGGTATTCTACCGGACATTCTGGTAAATTAGTTGCTTTTTCTGACAGTGACTATGCAGGGTGTAAGTTGACCAGGAAATCAACTTCTGGTGGATGTCAATTCCTAGGCAACTGCTTGATTTCTTGGCAGAGCAAGAAACAGACCTCAGTTGCTACATCCACTGCTGAAGCAGAGTACATTGCTGCTGCAAGCTGTACATCTCAGGTACTCTGGCTTCAAAACCAACTTTTGGATTATGGCATTACAGAGACTAAGACTCCATTGTTAATGGATAGTGCTTCAGCTCTTTGCATTGTCAAAAATCCAGTCCAGCACTCTAGGACCAAACATATAGAGATCAGACATCATTTTATAAGGGATTGTTTTGAAAAAGGTCTGATTGATCCTAAGTTTGTGCCTAGTGCTGATGAGCTTGCAGAAATTTTTACTAAGCCTTGGATAGTTCAACTTTCCAAAACCTGGTGTTAAGGCTTGGTATGCTGCAGCTAGAATAAGTGACAACTACTATGATCTTAGTAATTCATACTGATGATCATGAGTACCTATGTCACATATAAGTACTGATGAGTTCTTTTAACCTCAGTAGTTTTATAACTACTGAAGGCTAAATGTCTCACAAGTACTGAAGTACTTCATCTGTTCTAAACTACTGATGTAGTTACAACTACTGATGCAGTTACAACTACTGCAATCAGTAAAAACAGATAAGTACTGATGTCCTATGAAACAACTGAAATCAGCCAAAAAGACTGATGAATGTGTTGAGGACAGTTTGAAACAGCTGAAAAGCTAAGAATTGACGAAAACAGCTGAAGAGAACTTTCTTCAGTCGTTTGTACAACTGCTGTTTCATTTTAACAACTGAAGCAAAACCACGTCTTCAGTAGTTTTATAACTACTGATGACTAATACCAAGTCTTCAGTTGTTTACAACAGCTGATGACAAAACCACTGTCTTCAGTAGTTTCATAACTACTGATGACAAACACCAAGTCCTCAGTTGTTTCAATCATCTGAAGTCAAAACCACGGTCTTCAGTAGTTTTCTAAACTACTGATGCCTAACACCACGACTTCAGCTGTTTCAACGTCTGAAAGGATAATACCATGTCAACGGTCGTTTAAAACTACTGATGACTAACACCACATCCTTCAGTCGTCTCCTTACCCGTACCCTATAAATACCCCTAACTTGACTCTCCATGCTTCATCTTCTTCAAACCTAACGTTCCTCTCCAACCTTCCCTCTCTCCATGGCGTCTATGCAAATTAAACCGCGACACAACTGTGTTGCCTACCTCACTAAATCGCCGATCTGGACTAAGTTCGATACTGCTATCGATCTTATGGTTCAGTCCCAATACAACACGGCATTCCTTCTGAACCCCGTCTTACATGCCAATCCTTGAATCAATTTTGGATGAGCGTTAATGCTACCACTGAGGAGAGCAACACACCATCCCTCCGGTCAGTCGTCAACAACAAAGAAGTAGTCATTACTCCTGCAACAATCCGTAAAATTCTTCAACTGAATGATGCTACTTCTCCTGCTGGATATCCGAAGGGCACCATAGATCTATCCTTTGCTCAGCATGGATATCAAGGCGATCTCAGTGCCACCACCATCATGAAGAAACACTTTAATGACGCTGAGCGCCTGATTTTTCACATGGTAAATGTATGTTTGGCCCCTAAGACGTCGTCTTCGGATCAAATGTCCACCAAATGGCAGCAGGTACTGTATTCTATCCTTAAGCAACAACCACTAAACTTTTCAGAATTAATATTTTCAGAGCTCAAAGATATGGCTCAAAAATTAACTGCCAACCGTTGGATACTCTATCCACGGTTCATAATGGCCATTATTAAAGACCAGCTTAATGCTGAGGGACTTGTTGGCTTGGGAGTCCCTGCTACGGCTGTTCTGCCGGAAGTATACTCCTGGCACAACTCTGACCGGACACTAAAAATGGCTGCCAAGCTGCGAAAACCCACGCAGCTGGAACCCACAGCCACCACCTCCAAATCCAAAGTCCCCACCAAACCCACCAAAAAGAAACCCAAAATGGCTACTCAGGGAATTGAGTCCCCTGAGGATGCCCCTGCAACACAAACGCAGGATATATCCACTAGTTCAAACCCCCTAGTGGATACAATGACTCCTCCAGCCACAGCCGCTCAGGCTTCCTCTCAACAGGAGCCTGCAGCAACTCAAGGGGCACCTACCTATCTGGGATCTTACTCACTTGAGGAGATTGCCATTGAAGAGCACCATCCTCCCCAGGTGCACACTGCTTCTATCCCTTCACCCCAAACAACCGCCCCTCACAGCCCAACTTTAATAGTTGCACAAGTGCTGACTCAATTGCACTCCTCACCCCCTCCCCAGAAACCACTTACTACTGGGAATACCTCTACAATTGAGGGGGAGGAACACAGTGCACCTGAGAACCCACAGCACAGGGGTTTCCCAATTCTATCTCCTGGTGTAGACAAGGAGCTTAGAATATCTAGTGAGGCTGCCACCTCCTCTGACTCAGCACATGACCAGAGTGAGGCTGGTAACATTGCTAAGACCTCCCTAGAGGCAACAGCTGATGATGGACATTGTCCTGAGGCTGGAAGTCCCTAGTACCAAGCACAAGGGGCACATGCACCAACTGGTCTACACCCAGTGCATGTAAATCCTGCTCTAAGAAGGAGGTCAGCTGATTCAGCTTCAGCTGATGATGACCTGAGCTTCTTCTATGATGTAGTTGCTCAAAACACCATTCTAGAGGATGAGGTTAGCAGACTCAAAGAGCTGCTGGCCAAGATGTCTCAGGATGCAAGTCCATCTGCCACCATAATACACCCACAGATGGCACCTTCCCTTGAAGGTTTCCCAAACACCGAGCCACCCCAAAATCAACCACCTGCCTCTGCTTCAGGCCCTACCTCTCAGGAACAGAACCCTCCTGAGCAAATAGGTGCTGCACTCCAACATTCCCTTCCTCTCATCACACCCATAATCACTGATATAGTGATCAAAGCCATTTATGAGAGGCTTTCCTCAACATTACAGCCCTTGGTTGATGCTGCTGTCCAAAAGACTCTTTCTGCGATACAAACCCCTTCCTCCAATGCAACCAAAAGGGGAGAGTACTGCAGTGAAAGAAAGGAAGAGGAAAAGATCCGAGGAAAAGGAAGTGATGCAAGCCCAAGAGGAGGAAAAAGAAAAGCAACCTCTGCTCACTTACAAGCGAAAGAGAAGTGCTGATGATCACACTGCTGAAGACAAATCCTTGGAGGAGCTAGTCAAAGAAGCTGACACCACACACAGCCGCTCCATGGATAAAATAATTGAACAACTCTTCAGGCAGGGGTTTGACACAGCCACACTGGATAGTGAGATCAGAAGGTTAGAAGTACAAGAGATACAACCCGATGGGCAGGGTATGATGCTATTGAGAAAGAGAGGTTGGAAAAATGATCCGCTTTATTGCAAAATACTTGGGAAGATCATTAAGGAGATCCGCGCATGGACCAGGGACAGCATTCTGGCTATAGCCACCAGAATCTGTCTGTCTGAGCAATTCAACAAAGGGATTATTGTGGAAGCCCTTGATGAGGCTGGGGCTGGTAAAAGGTTAGAGATGGCTAAACTCACAAAGGCGAAACTAACTACAAGGATGCTAGATCAACCTTCCCTTCCACCCACTCAAACAGATCTTATCCCTCAAATCTCCCAACCAACCTCTAAGCCAAAATCCAAACGTCCTCATTCTTCAAAACCAATTCCTTCACCAACCCAACCATCATCCAGTGATGTACCCAGAAGGAGGAGAAGGGTGCTGAGGATGGAAGAAGAAGAAGAAGAGGATGAAGATGATAGTATGCCACTCTCTGCTGTTCTGAAGCTACCAAAACCCCGAAGTCAACCCATGATCACACCTGACTCTCAAGGGAAATGGTCAGAGTCAAGATAGAAGAAGAAGAACAGCAGAAACAGCACGATGAGCAACTGTTGAAGATGGTTGACAAGGAATTTCCTCAGTCATCATCTATTCAAGCCATGAAAGGGCATGCTCAAAGCTGTACACTCTCAGGCACACCTTTCAGTATCAGAAGGAGAGAGTGAGAGTATGGCCAGACCCCAGGGTGAGTTCTAGAATCCATAAAAGAACTATCCCACACAGATACAACGGCCAAGTACGAAAAACAATAGAGTCTACCATCATGTTGGCCGTTGTAGTCTCACCTTGGGAAATCATTGATGAATTCAAGAAAGCTCTCACCAAGCAAAAAGACACCTCAAGCCTTACTAGAAAACAAGATGATTAAGAAGGGGTTGTTATATAAAAAGCTTGAAGACATCCAAAAGAATAAGCTCCAGTTACTCCTTGAAGGCAACCATCCTGATGAATTTGTATATAGGGAGGTAACTACGGTGGAGCTGAAAAATGGCAGGACCATGAAGTACTTATCAGAGTACTATGGTCCAGAGTTCTTCTTCGAAGGAGGAGCAGAAGAACTCTCTCAGGAGGAACAAGTTGTTCTCCTTGAGGCCTATGTTCGTGAGTCATACAGACTCATTATGGGGAAGTAAATCTCATGAATGGGATAACAACTCTGTGTCCAGTTCCCCAAAACAGAGTTCCCATTCATACTCTGCCAAACAAATATTTGAGATTTCTTCCCAGGCCGGAGCTTACATGGGTCATCTTCTCTACTGATCAAGAAGGAAAAGACCAACATTTTGCCATCAATAAGTGGAGAATAAATAAGTTAGAGGTTTTGGCTGCATTGGTTCAGGGAGAGTTTGTTGGACCAAAAGAACCAACGAGCCAAGATCAGAAAACCTCTAAGTCCCACATGGTATCACAACAACTGCTGAAAGCCTCATCAGTAGTTTAACAAGTGCTGAAGACTCCAACAGCTGAAGATCAAGTGCTGAAGATCTTAACAGCTGAAGAACAAAGTGCTGAAGTACAACAGCTGAAGAGTTCACAAGTGCTGAAGATCAACAACTGATGTACAAAGTCTGAAGACAAAGACTGAAGACATCAGCTGATGATATCTACTGAAGTCATCAGCTGATGAAACACCTGAAGGTCAAAGTCTGAAGATCAAGTACTGAAGCCTCAGTAGTTTGTCACAACTGCTGTAGAGTACTTCTTCAGTAGTTGTGATATCAGTAGTTTTATATTTTTATGTTTCAGTAGTTTTGTAAAACGACTGAAGAGCTTGTTCTTCAGTCGTTGTAGTTTCAGTGGTTTTATATTTTTGTACTTAACATGCTGATATGCTCTCAGTAGTTGTGAACATTTCAGTAGTTTGTTAAGAATTAGTTATTTCTGTATTGGATCTGCCAGTTGTCACTTTCCGTGATAACAGCAGTGACTGTTGCACTCTATATAAGGAGTGACAACCTATTGTAATCAATGAGGAATGAGTAATTGAATGGAATGAATGATTGATTTGATTAGAAATATTCTACATCTATAAACATTCCTAGAAATCAGAAATACATATTCTCTCCCCATAACCATATGCTATCTTAATGCTTACAAGTATCGATTGCTTGCTACAATTTGTCTAATTCTAGTTTGTATTCCGCTGCTTTGTATTCTGATACATCAAACTTGTGATCTCTGATCCTGTCATAAACACTACAATGTTCATTGCAACTCCACTACCCAATCATCCATCAACATCATCCCAATCATCTAGAGTCACTGCTGCTCCTACAACCACTCCTGAAAACATAAGATCAGAAGAACAAAAGACAACTTACAATGCCTTTGTTGCAAGCTTTGAAGCATATTTAGGAGGGAGACTCACTTCTACTCATCTGATCTAGGAAGATCGGGAGGAAATGGATCCAGATGATGTAGAAGAAATGAATCTACAATGGCAAATGGCCATGAATGCTATGAGAGTAAAAACGTTTTTCAGAAAAGGCAAAAGCTCAGCCTTAATGAAAATAAAAACTTGGATATGATAATCCAAAGTGAAATGCTTCAACTATGGCATGGCTGGCACTTCTCCAGAGAATGCAATGCCGCCAAGAGAAACAACTTTCAAAGGAATTCTCAAGGCCAATCATCCTCACAGTCCAACTCAAGCTTTCAAACCAACAATCATCAGCAACAGTATCATCATCCGCAACAACATCAATCATATCAAAATCCACCTCAACTGACAAACCAAGGTCATGGAAGCAGTCAATCATCTCCCATGCTCTCGTGATAAAGCAAGATGGGGTATGTGACTGGAGCATGTATGCAGAGGAAGTATAGCCTCAATTTCAAAAGTATGAACTTATGGCTCATATCAATGATGGTCCATCTCCAATTCCTACTAAGGTAAAATCTAACCATTGTAGTGAAAAATGTATTACTGAATTGCAAGGTTATAGAGAGCATAACCATAAACTGGTAGATAAAATTAAAGAAGAAAGGTTGCAGTTAGAGATGATGAAAAGAGAGATAAAAGGCTTTGAAATCAAAATCAAATCTCTTATCTCTGACATTGAAAAATTGCATGATGAAAAGTACACTCTTGCAACTGAGAATGAGCTACTTACTGAAAAGTTAGCTCAATGTAAGGCTGAACATACACATACTGAAGTGAAACTTCAAAAGTTTCAAATATCTGCAGTCAAGCTGCAAGAGATGCTTGATTCTTAAAAGGATCCAAAGGACATGTTGGGGGATTGGGTATAATTCATGTCCTCCACCATACATGACAACTACACTGTCATGCCTGAATCTATCTCATTCAATGTGGAAATGAAACTAAAACTATGGAACCAAAATCTATAGTAAAACAAGTGACCGATCCTCAAAACAAACCTGATGTTTATATTGAAACAAATGAGGATAAAATCCAGTTCGGTCACCCAATCAAAATCAAAGAGTGTTCAGACAAGGCAGTGAGTGTCATGAAACCCACAAGCCCCGTAAAAGCAATTGTTCCATTTATAAAGTTCATACCTTCTGTTTTAAAAGGTAAAAAGAAGTATGTGAAATCAGTGAAACCCACTGCTGAGAGTAGTTCTGATAATGAGATTATATCTCTAAAAAAATCAAAAAAATCAGAAAAGGTTTCACTGCAAAAGAAACACAAAGGATCACCGAGTTCAACACATAAAACTCTATCAGACCCTCAGTCTTCAAAATTAAGACAAGGAGTTGGGTTTGATATTTGCAACAAGGAACACGTTGACCAGTTTGAGAAAGAGGTGAGAAATGGGTTGAAGAAACAAAAACAACCCAGAAAATCAAACAGATGTAGTGTTGCGAAGCAAACTACAAAAAGGGCTGATTTTGATTCATCCCCTAGGCAACAAAAAGTGGCTTAGCAGTAAATGAGAAAATCATCTGAGGCACACAAATCAAAATCTGATTCAAGTAACAAACAAATGTATTATGATATTTGTGATATGTTCAATCACAAAATAGAAAAATGCTTTTATAATCAATACTGGTCTATCTGTGACATGAACAAACACTCAACCAAAAATTGTTATTTCAACAATAGTGTTCAGTCTGTGATATGAACAATCACAATACATCTAATTGTTACTTCAATCAGGAGGGATTGAGAATTCCCCAAAACAAACCCATCTCAACAACATCATCAGGAAAAACTCAAGTCAGGAGTAACTTGCTTAACAATCAATCTAGAACATCTAGATCACTCAATGACATGAGTAAAACAAAAGAAATATGGAAAAGTCAAAGAAGTAACCATTCCATCAATCAAAAGTCTGGCTTTTCAAAACCCAAAATGATCTTGAAAAATCCAAAACGATTTAAATTTGTTTAAAAGAATAGAGATAAAAGATTTCACTACTCATCTGACTCTTTTGTTGATGTTGATAAGAAGACTCCAGCAAGATATCATAAGCAATCTCCCAGGACACCTCTGAATAGATCATAATTTATAGTAAAGTATCAAGAAGTAACCATAATAGATAGGAACGGGAAACCCAAGACCATCATGGCTTGGGTTCCACATTCTAATTAGTTCTTTTATGCTTGCAGGGTCATCCATATAGGTCCAACAGCTTATGATACGTGGACAGTGGATGCTCCCGACACATGACTGGAGATTGTTCCCTCCTTCATGACTTCATGCACATACAAGGAACTACGGTGGCATTTGGTGGAGATTCACAAGGTGGTAGAATTACAGGTGAAGGATCTGTGACAAATGGGATGTTGAGGTTTGACAGAGTGAACTACTGTGAACAACTGAACTTCAATCTGCTAAGCGTGTCTCAGATCTGTGACAAGAAATATTCAAATCACTTTACAGACACTCATTGCTACATTCTAAAACCTAGATTTTAGATCTCGAAAGAATGGGTTGTCCTAAAAACCCCAAGGAAGAATAATACTTATGTTTTAAACCTGTGTTCTGCATCACCTAAAGAAGAAACATGTCTTTTGTCAAAAGCATCATTTGACGAGTCACGGCTTTGGCACAGATGTTTGGGGCACACCAACTTTAAAAACATGAACAGACTGGTCAAAGGAAACCATGTCATTGGTCATCCACAAAAGAATTTCACTTTTTGATCACTGTTCAGCGTGCCTCAAAGGAAAACAACACAAATCTTCTCATTAATCCAAGCTGGTGAACACAAACAATACTCAATGAAGCTACTTCATATGGATCTGTGTGGACCAACTCATGTCCTGAGTGTTGGAAAGAAACATTATTATTTGGTGATCGTTGATGACTTTTCACCATTCACGTGGGTGTTCTTTTGTGCAACCAAAGGCATTGTTCATCAATTTAGTGCAGCTAGAACTCCTCAACAAAATGGGGTAGCTAAAAGGAGAAATAGAACACTCATTAAAGCAGCAAGAACAATGCTAACCAATGCTAAGCTACCAATCACCTTATGGGCAGAGGCAGTTAACACATTATGCCTTGTACAAAATCGAACTCTAATTGTAAAAGAAAGCAATATGACTCCTTATGAACTGCTCTTCATAGAAAACCATTCATTGGAATTCTTAAATCATTTGGTAGTCCTGTCTTAATATTAAACACCCGAGACTATCTGGGAAAGTTTTCATCTAAGTATGATGAATGATTCTTTGTAGGTTATTCTTTTGTTTCAAAGGCTTACAGAGTGTTAATCCTAGATTAAACATTATTGATGAATCAACAAATGTTTAATTCAAGAAACATTCATTTCCCAAGTCTACAAATGGTCCCGACTGGTTGTTTGATATTGAATCTTTTACAAAATCATTTGATCAATTTCACTTGTATGATGCAGGAAATCTCCATTCAGGTGACACTTCTTCAGCTGTAGAAAGAAGTGATCACTTTCCTTTGATTCCTCCTACAACTGCTAAATACATGAATGAAGATGTTCCTCTCCAAGATGATCCTATCAGATAATCAACACAAAATCAGAGTGTTTCAACTAAAGGAGGTCCAAGCTTGTTACTATCACGCTCAAATGATCTTTCAATTGAGATCAAAAATCAGAAACAAGCTACTCATCCATCATAAACACAAAGAACTTCAAAGGATGAAAGCAATTACAGTGCTGCTGAAGCTGAAGCAGGAACTAAAACGGAGTCTGAAAATCTTCATAATTCAACAATAGTACAAGATGAAGCTGCCTCTGACAATAATGAACTGAATGTCTCCAATCTTGATGTAACTATTGCTGGTGACTCCATTACAACCACCAGAATACACAAGAATCATCCACTTGAAACCATTATTGGTGATCTTAATGAGAGGGTGACAAGAAGCAAGTCTGGTATTGCAAACATCTATTGTTTTCATGCTTTCTCTTTCAAATAGTACCCAAGAACATCAAAGAGGCTCTTCAAGACAATAGATAGATTGAAGCAATGCAGGAAGAATTGTTCCAAATCAAGAAGCAAGAAGTATGGCAACTTGTACATCTTCCCGAAGGACAATACCCTATTGGTACCAGATGGCTGTACAGGAACAAAACTGTTGATAGAGGGATCGCCATCAGAAACAAAGCAAGATTAGTGGCACAGGGATACACTCAAGAAGAAGGAATCAACTATGACAAAGTGTTTGCACTTGTTGCTAGATTAGAAGCAATCATAATCTATCTAGCATATTCTGCATCCATGACATTCACTATTTATCAAATGGATGTGAAGTGTGCCTTCTTATATGGAAAGATTGATGAAGAGGTCTATGTGAGTCAACCATCAGGCTTTGAAGATCCAGATTTCCCTCACAGAGTCTATAAGCTTGACAAAGCACTGTATGGTCTTCACCAAGCTTCGAGAAAGTGGTATGAGACTCTGTCATCTTTCTTCTTGAACATGGAATGAAAGAGGAAAGATTGATCAGACTCTCTTCAGAAGAAGAAGAGGAAAAGACATGCTGTTAGTCCAGATTTATATGGATGACATCATTTTTGGCTCCACAAACAAGCAGCTCTGCAAAGAATTTGAAGACCTCATGCATTCAAAATTCCAAATAAGTGGAACGGGGGAACTCACTTTCTTTCTAGGGGTGCAAGTCAACAGACAGCAGATGGAATCTTCATCAATCAATCAAAACACATGGAATCTATGTTGAAGAAATTCCACTTTGCTGATTGTCAGTCTATCAGAACTCCTGTGGATACTAAAATGAAGATTGGACCTGATCCTGAAGGCAAATCAGTGGACCAGACTCCCTATCGATCTATGATCGGTTCACTTATGTGTCTAACAGCTAGTAGGCTTGACATAATGTTTGGTGTTTGTGTGTGTGCCAGATATCAAGCTTATCCAAAAAAATCCCATGTGAATACAGTCAAGAGGATATTCAGATATCTGAAGAGCAAACCAGCTCTTGGATTATGGTATCCAAAGGAAGGAGACTTCAATCTCTATGCCTTGACAAACAGTGATTATGGAGGATGCAACTTCAACAGAAAATCCACCTCTAGCGGTTGTCAATTTCTTGGCCCTAGATTGGTCTCTTGGCAATGCAAGAAGCAGAAAAATGTGTGTGTATCAATAGTAGAAGCTGAGTATATTATAGTATCAGCCTGTTGCTCTTAAGAACTATGGATTCAAAACCAGATGCTTGATTATGGTTATAACTTCTTGCACACACCAATTTATATTGACAACATAGCAGTTGTTGTTGGGTTTGCAAGAACATAAAACTTAGTTTAACCCATTAAACTTTCTGAAAAAACAGCGGAATAACAACTTTATATACTTACTTATAAGCTGAAAAACGTGTTCTTTAGGTGAGCATATAAGTGTAAAAACAAACCCAAAACAAAATATCATAATATGTGAATGAGCAAGCTATGAACATAATTAAAAGGTACATAAAATCACAGCTATAATGAACTGTGAAGAACTACCTTCCAGCAGCTTAAAACTGACAGAAAAGTGGATGTTTGATGCTCAAAATCGGCCAAGACTTCAAGGGTAGAAGTCCTCAAGCTTCTATACCCCAAGCCCTTTGCAAAACACCTTCTTGTTAGGAAGAAAACTACACCAAAGCACTCAAAGGAAACTCCCAATTGCTGCTGTTGGCCGTGAGGTTGAGAGAGCAAGAGAGAGAGGAGTTTCTTTGTTTTGAGTCTTTTGCATGTATTGAGATTGATAAAAAAAAACATGAGTGTAAAACTATTTATGTAATGTGGTGTTCAAGAAACAAAAGAGCCAATAGCATCAATGGGGGCGGCCAAATCTTTTTAATTTAAAGGGTTTCCCCCCTTTAAACTTTAACACATATATTAGATAACTAGTCTTTCAATTTGTGGTACAATTAACCTTTTAATTGTGTGACTTATACACTCGTTTTTATTATTTGATGTTATCTAACTAATTTAAATAACATTCCAAATAATACTATTGAACAAAATATCCAAATAAGTTGTTCCATCTCATATGCAACTTATTTGGAAAACCTATTTTCTAAATTGGTGTAAATATTTAATTGCATGATCATAGCATCAATTAAATATTAATTTGTGTTTTCCAAGCTTGTTATTGGGTATAACCCGACTTAGATCATAACGTACTAACCGCATCAATATTCTACGTGTCTTGGGCATATAGAATGCTACAGTTGTTTCATAACAAATAATACAGTTTAGCACCCAAAACAAAACACATTGAATTAGGTATCACTTTTTGAGAGACTACGTTGAAAAGGTAATCAAATTGATTCAAGTACCCACTGAAAATCAATGAGCTGATTTATTTACTAAGGTATTTAAACCAGGTAGGTTTGAATTTCTGGTTCAGTCAATTGGCCTGATTAACCTTGAGTATATATCATTCAAAACATCAAAAGAAGTAAAAAATAATAGAAAAACACAAAAGAAGTCAAATTATGAAGAATAGAATATTGTGGGAAATGATATAATTATAATCATTATATCATTCACTGAGCTTAATTTCAAAATTGCAAAGACTGTCATGACTTACTAGATATGTTGGTAGGCTCAACTTGGAAGAGAAGATACATGCAATGATGAATTAAAAATCTTATTCAATAGTGAAACACTCATCACAAAGCATAGGTATGTATTGGCTTATCTGAGTGCATGTGTGTAGTAACCTAAACACACCAGGTAATGATTCTTTATGAATCACTTTCACCTTCATCAAGTTTCATCATTGTTTTGCTGAGCAAAGACCTGATGAAATAAGCACATAGTGAAGATGTACTGATCCAGAAGATTTCCAATGAGGAACACATCCAAATTGGATTAATCTACAAAAGCAATACATTCCAAGTGAGTGAACAAAAGAATCCTATCATGGATCACCTTCCAAAGTGAAGTGAAAAGAATCCCAATGTGGATCAACATGAAAAGGATCAAAGTAAAAGAATCCCAATGAGGATCAGTGAAAATGAGTTCTCGTAACTTAAGTAACCTACTTAAGAAAAGTTGTGAAAAACTCTACCATGCATTGTATAAGGCTGGTTGATCATTCAATGCTTGTGTGTGTGAGGTACATATTGAATAATTAAATCAACCAAAAACATGATAAATACCATTTGCATCAAAATATCAACCGGGTATGAGTTTAAGAGGACAAACATACCTTCAATCATCAAGTTCATAAACATGTCCATTTTAGCGTAAAGAATGCACATGTGCAATGTAAGATTGATATGATCCCAACAAAAGATATACTTCTCTTTATTATCATAATCAATGTATATAATAGTCAAAAGTTTTTAAATCTTTAAAGTTTCTACCCAGATGTGGATATAAACTTTAGGGGGAGTAATTTAAAATTTTTGATTAAATCTATGTAAATTGTTACTATCTTAAATTACTTTCTTAAAAACATTAAAAATAAAAGAAAAAGGAAATGCATGTGTTGATGCAGAAGTTATACCATAGTATCTCAGCCTATGTAGATTCTTGGAACCATGAAAAGTCCAAGATTAGTCAAACAATGGGCAACTTGTATCACTTCTCATATATAAATCAATCCAAAGAAGAATTGACAACCTCAACAACCAATAACTTTATAAGAAAAATCAATCAATGACATCTCTTCGTAACATGAACAACCAAAACACTCACATTAACTTATGATTAAAATCAAAAGTTAATGCAGGTAAGTGCATTGGTTAATACGGGTGAAGGTGACCCATGCTTGTGAAAAGAAAAAGGAAAAGGAAGAAAAAGAAGATAATGGTCAACAACAAGTACAAACTGTAGCTGAAAAAGTGCCTGAGGAGATGACAAAGGCTGAATCCTCTTCTGGTCCTCCACTTCAAACTTATACCAGAAAAAGGAAATACTTATCTCAAAAGGTAAAGGGAAAAGACCAATAGTTGAAGAAGAACATGTGAAGAAAAGTAAAAGAGATGATCCAAGAAGTTTGGTAGTCATAGCTGAATTCCTAGATTAACATCAGAAGGCTGAGGCTCAATTAAAGAAACAAGCTGCTTTTATTGATCTGGAAGAAGGAGAAATAGAAGGAGGATATAATGCTGAAAAGGTTGTAGATGTGGACAGTCCTGTGCAAAAGAAAAATCTATGGCTGAAATGGTGTTAAAGGCACAACCAATGACCTTATGAAAAGCCATGTTTTTGATCAATCATGGGTATGATGTAGATGAAGTATTTAGTATGACCTATGAAGGCATGAAAGCAGAAGAAGAGAAAGTCAATAAACTGTTGGACCCCACGATTGAAACAGATTTTGAGAAGTCAGTTGCACCTAAAGCTCACAAGCCAAAGTTGTCAGTCATGAAGAAGCAATCTCAGACTCATGAACCTCTTCATCCTGATCCCTATGCAATGACAGATAGGGAAATGAAGGATTACCTCACCAGTCAAGGCTTCACTAAAAGGAAATTGGGAAACATGAAAACTAACTCACTGAGAGCTGCCGCACTCAGATTAATCAGTGAAAAGAAAGAAGAGCTAAAGAAGTTAGAAGAAGAAGTCCTCAATCAAAAGCCAAGATCAAGAGTCTCTACACAAGATATTCAACTTACACATAAAGATCAAGACTATCTGGCACCTGTTCTTCACAAATATCCAGAGTGGTTTGCCAAACCATCCCAACTGAAACTTTAGGAAGGGTTAACCACTACTGAGATGATCAGTGGTGTATCTACTCCAAAAGGAAAAATTGACTAGAAAATAATTGCCTAGAAGTATGATAGTTCATGGAATATGTTCATGGTAAAATAATCTCAGGTCTAGTGCATTTTTTATAGAGTACTCTGCTCGGGTAAATGCACTTGAGATTCATGACTTGAAAGAATTGGTTAATCTGGAACTGATCAACCATAATGCCATGTATAGAGGAAATGAATTTGAAGGTATACTTAAAATGTTCAAGAGAACCAAAAACTTCAATTCATTAAAAGCAATATGTATAAGAAAAGACAAATCTTTCAACAATCCTCTAGAGATGAAACAGACAATACCAGCTGAAGAAATAGTGTTTCCAAAACTAAGAGTGAAACCTATTGAATCATTGAAAAGAAAAATGGTGGCTGGTACTCATTCCTCAACACCAATCTCAAATGTTTATTATGAGGAGACGACCTATGAATTGGTGATTAAGAGGAAGTAGGGAGGGAAAGAAGGTGCTGAAATTAGACTGTTTAGTGGTTATGAAGTCACTACTAGATCAATCATATATTCACTACATATACAAAAGGCACTTCAGAGAGATATCAAACAAATTGGGTCAAGAAGATCTACATTTCTTTCTAAAGTGCATCAAAATATTAAAGATGGCATATGATCAAATTAGTGCAAAGAGGGAGAAAAGAAAGAAGAAGAAAACACCTCTACAGTTAGGCAACATTGTCAAATTAGAAATTGATGTATATGGTTCTCTTTTAATTCACAAGGATGGGCTATCTAAGATGTCTATTTGGGAACCAATTTCACTTAAGAAACTACCACTTGGAGCCATTCACAATATGAGCAGAATGAAGATTCATGTACTAAGCAAGGATAAAATGTCAGATGCTCAAGACTTTGTCAACATGATCAATGCAGTTTTGAATCCAGCTCATGCAGCACCTTTTACACCATCATAAGACCCAGCAGAATCATCACAACCTCAATCACTACCCAAACATTGAAGAACATAGGTTGTATAATCCTTAGGGGGAGTATTGTTGGACCCTGAAAGGATTATACATGGCAATTCAATGGGTGAGTTGATGGTTGCTTTGCTGGATTCCCAAAAGTCCAAGAAAAATGCGGATGATGATCTTGCACAGAAGAAAAACCAAGTATGGTCTTCCGCATTTGTCAATGCGGAAGACATATAACAAATACGGACATGCATTTGTGCTTTTGCATTAACAAATGTGGAAGACCAATTAGTAATGCGGACAAGATTTTGTTCATCCGCATTTGCAAATGCGGATGACCTGACAAATGCGCAGAAGTATTTGTTCATTCGCACTAACCAATGCGGATGACCAACATACTAATACGGATGACCAAGTGAAGAAATGGTGATCAAGTCAACTCATCCGCATTTGCCAATGCGGATGAACAAGTAGAGATGCAGATGAAGACTTAGACTACTTCTGATGTAATAAGTCAGGGGTAGCTTAGTCATTTTGTAAAAGGCATCTTATCTGCCTATAAATAGAATAGATAACCTTGTACATGAAGTGAAAAAATTTAGACAATCAGAATATTTGTATCTCTAGGTGCATTATTACTTTTCTTGCTAAGCCTTAGCAGTCAATGTAATCAATCACCTTTAACTAATATATAAAAGCATTTATAAGTATTTCTTCTGCATTGAATGTTTCTTGATTGTATGATTCGCCATTCAATCATTAACTCAGTCATTATATTTGATCCTTAGTGAGAATCTCAATATCACTAACCCAGTCAATGTATCTTAACCACTAAAACTGTATTCTGCACATATAAAGCAATGTTAACTTCCTTTTCCCAGAAGGTGATAAGCAGCTTAGAGTCAGGCAACATGGTTTTTGCAGATTCAATTAGTGTCCTGTTTATCCTCTCAGCAACACCATTTTTTGTGGACTCCTGGGAGCATTGTATTGTCTTGTAATACCCTTTTCATCACAAAATGTATCAAGTCTTTGGTTCTTGAATTCAGTTCCATGATCACATCTTATGATTTTGACCTTGTGCCAGATTGATTCCCAATCCTTAGGATGGAGTTCCTCAGAATCTCAGGAGTCTTATTCTTAGTTCTAAGAAAGAAGACCCAAGTAAATCTTGTAAAATCATCTATGATCCCCAAACAATAAGATGTCCTTCCTAGACTCATTGCACTGGTAGGGCGAAAGAGATCCAAATGTAACAAGTGTAGGGGAGTAGTGATTAAGTTTCTTTGCTTTGGCTTGTGAGATATCTTATGTTGCTTGCCATTTAGGCATGTAACACAATGGTCATCACTTGTAAACTCTTTCTTTGGCATTCTAGTTACCAAATCATTCTTAATTAGTTTATTCATGATTTTAAAGTTTACATGGCACATTCATTTATGCAAGAGGAAAGATTCATCACTATTTGCTTTAGACATAAAGCATGAAACTTCTCCATAGGGAGATGTTTCTTAGAAGTCCATCTTGTACATGTTCTCTTTCCTGGGGGCTCTGAGCAGGGTGTTCTCATGAGGAAAGATCACCCCGGGCTTAAGAACAATGCAGTCATGCTCAGTAAACAGCATGTTATAACTCTGATCACAAAATTAAGACACACTTAAAAGATTGTATCCAAGCTCCTTGACATAGTTTACCTTCTCAATGATGAGTTTAACATTTGTGACCTTGCCCCTTCCAGTAATATAACCACCAACATCTCCTCCAAAAGCAATTGTGCTTCCATCAATCTTTTTAAATCTTTAGAGTAGTGACCTATTGCATGTCATGTGCCTAGAACAACCACTATCAATGATCCATCCATTTTTGTTTTACTTTAGTTGTTCCTGCACAAAGGAGATAATTAGTTACATTTAGAAACCAAAGCCTTGCCTGTCTTGGGTTTATCAAAATAAATTAAAGGTAATGCAATAATGATAGATCCTATAGTCATGTTTTGAGGATCTTTTGTTGTTGTTAATGGAGAACTTTCAGTCACTTTGTCTTTCTTGGATTTCCACACCATCTTTGGATGCCTAGACTTGACCTTCAATACTTTGGATGTTTTACTGACTTTACAAATTTTAATGACTGAACCTTCGGAAGATCTTGCTACCAGTGCAGCATGCTTTAGTGCTTCGGAAGTATTCCCTTCTTCTGAGACCAAATTCTTCCGAAGGCAATTTTCCACTTGCCTTCATCTTCATTTTGGAGCTTCTGAAAGAAACAGCTTTTCCTTCTGAAGCTTGCTTCTTCTTTAAACTCTTAGAAGTTTCTTTCTTGATCATGTAGAGGGTGACTTTAGGATTGTAAGGACCATCCTTAGCAAGATGAGACGAGCTCTCACACATAACACATTCTAACTTCTTCTCCCTAGGAGCCTTCTTTTGTGAACAAGGCTGAACTTGATAATTTTCCTTCTCCAGCTTTATCTTTGCAGATGCATTGGGAGTCCTTTTAGGGTGAGGACTTCCTTTGGAGTTGGATGGTTCAGACTGTGTAGCGGTGGTACACAGCTAATCACCCTTCTTCTTAATGTTGATATGAGTTGATAATGAACTTAAACTCCTAGTACTAGAGTTTAAGTTTGTGTCTTCAGTCTTCACCACTTCAAATCCTATAGAGATGAAAACTTGTTTTTACTTAGATTTAAAAGTGGTCTTGATCTCTTGAGCTTTCTTTGCTTTTATTTTGCTCTTTATAAACCACTTCTTTCTCCTAGACTTGGTCATCACAGTCTTCTTACTCTCCTTAGAAGGATAGTGATCATTCATAGAATCCTCTTCTTCACTCTTCTCAAAGGCATTCTCCACTATCACTTCTTTATCCTCTATAGTCAAGGGGTCTATAAGAGGAAGCTCATCTTCACAAGTTCCACACCTAGGAGATCTTACAGACAAGATGATGTGTGGAGGAGCTATCTCACTAGATCTCAGTCTCTTCTTATTCTGATAACAAACTTTTGCATGCAAGGATCATGATATGATATTCTTGAAGGTTTCTACTTCAATAACATTTTTTCTTCCTTGGATTTGCTGATCACAAGCTCCACCTGGCATTTAGTCAACTTGGTTATGAGATCTTTGATCTGGGTCCTATAGGTTGTGTTTTCATGTTTATAAACTGAAATGGTTTTCTCTAAGCTCTCTATTTTCAGTTTATAATCCATTTTCATTTCTTTTGAAATCAGATTTTAAGATATTCAAGGACTCAAAATCAGATCTCATCTCTAAGTTGTACGACCTATATCTGTTAAGGTTAGCAACATATTCAGGTGTATAGAGATGTTCCAATACCTTTACTTCATCATGGTCAGCTAGTAGTGCTTCTTTTGGAGATACATCATCCACCTAAAAACTCCAGTAAAAACCTCCTTGTTCAATAGCAACTACAGCTTGTTGTTTTGGCTTCTCATTCTGGTTGGCTTTCTCATTGTAGTTTGGTCTGGTTTGTGCTTGGCCACTATTTTTTCTTGGTGCCTTGCATTCCCTGGGAAGTGGCCCATTTGGTTATAGTTGTAACACTTGACTTTGCTTTTATCCATCCTAAACTTACCACTAGCTATATTTCTTGGAAACTTCCTTCTTGTTCTCTTGTAGAACTTTTTGGCTCTATGAGTGAGAAGAGCCATCTGCTAGACTATTTCCATGAACTCATCATCTAGATGGATACAGTCCAAACCTTGAAGGGTGAAAAGAAAGTTGGTTGAGCTTTCATCAGAAGACACAAAGGCATGTGAAGAACTTGTCTCTTGGAATGGGCTTCCTTAAGTGTAGCTTTCTCTTTGTGTCTCCGGGAAGATGATGAAAGGACCCTTTTGTGATTTGTTAGGGTTCTATGTTATCCCTTTCAGTTACATGCAGCATTAAACTCATTTGATTGATAGAGTTACTAGATAAACCTTGCATGTTCATCTCCATCTAGTATCCATTGAGATTACCATACAACTCGTCAAAGTGAGAGTTTGAAGGTTCACAGTTTTTTTGATAACAACACATTAATATGTCCATTGCCTAGGAAGAGAGGACATAAACCTCCTTACAATGTCCTTGTTTTCAAGAGTCATTCAAACATCCATTAGAGTGTCCATAATCTTAACATACCTGGAGTTTGTTAAGTCGTGGTTTCACTTGTTTTAAAAGAGAAATTTTCAAACTGCTGCTTCAGGAGATCCTTCTTATGTCATCTGGTAACTCTAGCAATCAGATGAGTTCAGCGTTGCATGTAACTGGAAGGGATAGAATAGAACCTCAACATCATCTTGTATGCTACCCTAACAGCAAACAAAAGGGTCCTTTCATCACCTTTCCGGAGACACCAAGAGAAAGCTACACTCAAGAAGCCCAGTCTAAGAGACAAGCTCTTTATATGCTTTTGTTTCTTCTGATGAAAGCACATGAAACTTTCTATTCACCATTTAATACCTGGACTGTATCCATCCAGATGATTTGGAGTACATGGAAATAGTCCATCAAATGGCTCTTTTCACTCATAGAGCCAAGAAGTTCTACAAGATGAAAGGAAGGAAGTTTCCAAGCAATACATCTAGTGGAAAGTTTGGGCTAGATAAAAGCAAAGTAAAGTGTTACAACTGTAACCAAATAGGCCACTTTGCAAGAGAGTGCAAGGCACCAAGGACAAATGGTGGCCAAGTAAAGACCAGACCAAACTACACTAAGAAAGCCACCTAGAATAAGAAGCCAAAGCAGTAAGCTATAGTTGGTGTTGAAGAAAAAGGCTTTGACTAGAGCTTTCAGGTGGAAGATGCATCTCCAAACCAAGCACTTATAGCTGACCATGATGAAACAAGGGTATTGGACCATCTTTGTACACCTAAATGTATTGCTAAAGTTAATAGATACAAGTCCTACAACCTAGATATGAGCTATGATCTTGAGTCCTTAAGTATATTAAAATCTGATTTTAAAAGAGCTAAAAACGACTATAAGTTAAAGATAGAGGACTTAGAGAAAACCAGTTCAACTCTTAAACATATGCACACAAATGACAGGACATAAATCTAAAATCTCATAACTAAGTTGACTAAGTGCCAGGCTGTGTTAGTGATCAGCAAAGCCATGGCCAAAACATATGTTCTCGAACAAGAGACCTTCAAGAACATTATATCTTCATCCTTGCATTCAAAAGTTTGTTATCAGAATAAGCAGGGACAGGGTTCTAGTGAGATAGCTCCTTCATACACCATCTTGTCAGTAAGATTTCCCAAGTGTGGAACTTGTGAAGATTAGCTTCTTCTCATAGACCCCTTGACAGAAGAGCATGAAAAAGTGATAGTGGAGAATGCCTCTGAAAAGAGTGAAGAAAAGGATTCTAAGAAGGGTCACTATCCTTTTGAGGAGAGTAAGAAGACTGGGATGGCAAAGTCTATGAGAAATAACTTGATCAAGAAGAGCAAGGGAAAAGCAATGAAAGCTCAAGAGATCAAGGTCACCTTCAACTCTAAGTAGAAACAAGTTTTTATCTTTGCAGGATTTGAAATGGTAAAGACTGAATATGCTAACTTGAACTATAGTACCAAGAGTTCTACTTTATTCTCAACTCCACAAGAAGAAGGATGATCAGTTGTGTACCACTGTTGCACAACCTGAACCATCCAACTCCAAATAAAGTTCTCACCCTAAAAGGACTTCTACTACATCTGCTAAGTTAAAGGTGGAGAAGGAAAGTGATCAAGTTTAGTCTTGTACATAGAAGAAGGCTCTTAGGAAGAAGAAAATGGAATGTCTTATGTGTGAGAGTACCTCTCATCTTGCTAAGGATTGTCCTTACCATCCAAAAGGCACTCTCCACATGACCAAGAAAGTAACTTCTAAGAGTTTCAAGAAGAAGCAAGCTTTGAAAAGAAAAACGTTTCCTTTCGAAAGCTCCAAAATGAAGATGAAGGCAAGTGTAATATTACCTTTGGAAGAAAGGAATACTTCCAAAAGACTGAACTCTGTTGTAGTGCTAACAAGATCTTCTGAAGGATCGGTCCTCAAAACTTTTGAAGTCAACAGAACTTCCAAAGTATTGAGGGTCAAGTGTAAGCTTCCAAATGTGGCGTGGAAGTCAAAGAAAGACCATGTGACTAAAAGTTCTCTATCAACATCAGCAAAAGATTCTCAAACATGACTATAGGATCTATTACTATTGCATTACCTTCAACTTCGTCTGATAAACCCAAGACAAATAAGGCTTGGGTTTACAAATGTAACTAACCATCTATTTTATGTAGGAACATCTAAATGCAAAAAGAAACATATGGATCATTGAGAGTGGCTATTCTAAGCAAATGATAGGAAATAGGTCATTACTCTATAAGTTTGAAAAGATTGATGGATGACTAGTTGCTTTTGGAGGATATGGTGGTGGTTATATTAGTAGAAGGGGCAAGGTCACAAATGCTAAGCTCAGCATTAAGAAGGTAAACTTTTTCAAGGAGCTTAGATACAATCTTCTGAGTGCATCTCAATTTTGTATCTTCTGAGTGTATCTCAAATTTCTGGTCAAAGTCATAACATGCTCTTTAATGAGCATGAATGAATTGTACTCAAGCCTGGGGTGGTCATTCCTCATGAGCATATCCTGCTCAAAGCCCCCAGGAAAGGAAACATGTTCAAGATCGATTTGCAAGAAACATTTCCCACATGTGAAGTTTCAAGCTTTCGGTCTAGAGCAAATAATGATGAGTCTTTCCTCTGGCATAAAAGAATGTGTCTTGTAAACTTTAAAAACACGAATAAACTGATTAAGAATGATTTTTAAGGCCATGTTCCCGGGACGCTTACAGCTGGCCAATCATTGCTAACAAAACATACAATTACATTTAAATTTCATAAAAACATCGCAGCGGAACATTAAAATAACTTTTCATTTCATAATAACTGCTTTTGCCAATTAATACAATCATTCATTAAACATTTTCATTTGTTCACATTACAATGCAAAAACAATAACAAAAGAATGTCGTCCTGAATGCCAAGTAGCTGCCCCATGCCATCCTTAGCAATGCTCACCTCTCAACTACAAAAATGCATAAAAGTCAGCATTGCTGAGTGAGTTCTAGTTTTAATATAGAACATACTTTCATTAAACCGTTCTTTACTTTTGCATGTGAACACACATCATACGTACAAGTAGATAATATCATTATTATCTGCATCATTCGTTCATTAACTTTTGTTCATTCATCGTACGTCATTATCATTCACTTTCATTCCCATTCATTCATACTTTCTTACTTTCATTCATACGTTCATCATTACTTCTTTTCATTCCATCAAAAACCATGAACTTTACCCTATGGTCATGCATAAAGCTGGCACTAGGCCGGGGTCAATCATAGGCCCCCCATCATGGCGCACAGCAACCTGGCCATAGTACCTAGGGTAAGTTCAGGTGTACCATTGTCAAGTGCTATACCCGTCATCATGCATAAAGCTGATACTGGGCCAAGGTCTGTCATGGACCTCCCATCATGGCGCACAGTAGCCTGGCCACAGTATCTAGGGTAAGAGACAAAGGTTCTATACAAATGGCCAATCATAAAGAAAGACCCTGATGTGCAACCTTCTTGGGTAGCTAACCCACACACCGTTGCACTAACACCCTTCAATGGGCGTGTTCCCACATACAAGGCTTGCAAGACCTTCTTTACTTTCCATCGTTCATTAATGCATGCATTCATTCATCATGTTCCTCTTTTCATTATCTTCTACTTTACGTTACGTAATACTTTCATTACATTCATTAACATTCAATGTAAAGCCATGGGAAAATAAACATACATAATAAGGAACATCAACATCAACAGTCAACATCATCATACATGGCGTCATACATACATCACATACACTATATATACCATCATGCATAAGCATCATACATACATCATAACATGCCCATCATAACATCTATGACCTCAAAATTCAGCTTACATGAACCCCCGGGAACATCCCAAGTCAAATCCTAATCTTCACTTTTTCTCCAGAAAGTCTAAGTGTTCATCCGCATTTCTTTTACTTCATCTGCATTTTTTTATGTTCATCCACACTTCTTTTATTCATCCGCATTTGTTCCTGTTCATCCGCTTTGACTTTCCTTATCCGCATTTCTCATACTTAGTCAATGTTCATCCGCATTTCATCCAATACTCATCCGCATTGACTTACATAGTGGTTAATGCTCATCCGCATTAACTGTTCATCCGCATTGACTTTCCATTACTCATCCGCATTGACTTACTTAATAGTTAATGCTCATCCGCATTAACTATTCATCCACATTGACTTTCAATTACTCATCCGCATTGTGTTACTTAATAGTTAATGCTCATCCGCATTAACTGTTTATCCGCATTTGTTCATCTGCATTTCTTCTACATACTTAGGCAGATTCTAAAACTTAAACATATGATCCCTAAACATCAAATCTCAGTTCCCAAACACCATTTATCATTTTCTAACCTGAAATCTTACATTCTAAGGCTTAGAAACACAATCATAACATAAGCAAGCATGAACATACCCCAACATCACATCATAATCACGGCATACACACGTTCTTACATAGGGGTTAAAACCTAGTTTAATGAAAACATATATATTCATGCATTTGTAGCCCCAAAATTAGTTAAAAACCAATAAATAAGGGTTCTAGAACTTACCTTTATCGCTCTTGAGTATGGCTTCTTCCAAACTCGTTTGAAATTGAGTTCAACCGCCTACAAAACCCACTAAAAACATACTCGAACAAATACAAACACACATAAGCATAAACCCGAGTATATGACCAGTCAAAAACATCATAAACGCATGAATTATTACCTTGAAATCCAATTCTTTCTTGTTCTTCCTCCAAAATCAAGAGTTTTCTTCTCTCTTTCCTTGTCTCTCTAAAATATCCGAGAATTCATGTGTAGAGAGAGTGATGGGCGGCCATGCCACCTTTATCCCCAACTTTTCAAAGATTTTGTCCTTTTTGTCACTTTTAACCCCTAGACTTGGGTTTTATTTCTTTTTCTTCTTTTTCTTCACTTTATTCTTCTTTCATGACATTCAAAAAATAACTGGGTGTTACAAGTCCCCACCCCTTATTTAGGTTTCATCCCCGAAACCTGTTATTCCTTAAACAATCATGGGTAATGTTGTCTAATCTCTTCTTCAGTCTCCCACGTAGACTCGGATCCCTTCCTGTGCTTCCACTATACACGCACAAGAGGAACCACTTTATTCCTCAGCCTCCTCTCTTTTCGATAAATGATCGCCACTGGTTGCTCCACATAATTGAGCCGTTCATCTACCTTCATATCTTCCAGTGGTACAACCATACCCACGTCTGCTAAACATTTCCTCAAACGAGATACATGGAATATCGGTCAATTCCACTTAACTCATGTGGTAACTCCAACCTATAGCCATCTCTCCTACTTTAGCAATAATTCAGAAAGGCCCTATGTATCTCAGGCTCAACTTGCCTCGTTTTTAGAACCGAATGATACCCTTCCAAGGTGAGACTTTTAACATAACTCTATCACCCACCTAGAACTCTATCGGTCTACGTCGTTTATCAGCATACGACTTCTGTCTATCTTTTGTTGCCTTCATGAAGGCCTTAATATTTTCAAGCTTCTCAGTCGTAGCCTCGATCACCTCGATGCTCCCTATCTCCTTCTAACTAATATCACCCCAACACACGGGTGCTCGGCATCTCCTACCGTATAGCATCTCATAAGGGGGCATACCAATGTTGGCATGATAACTGTTGTTATATGAGAACTCAGCTTACGGTAAGTGGTCATCCTAACTTCCTCCAAAATCAATCATGCATGCCCGAAGTATATCTTCCAGCGTCTGAATCGTCCTTTCTGACTGACCATCCGTTTAAGGATGATAAGCTATGCTAATATGCAACCTCGTCCCCATCGTGTCATGGAATTTCTTCCAAATTTAGATGTAAACCAGGTTTCATGATCAGACACAATAGACACCGGAACACCAGGACGAGTTACAATCTCCTTGATGATAGATCCGCCAACCTCTTGGATGAATATGTCTCGCTGATTGGTAGGAAGTGAGCACTCTTCGTCAAACGGTCAACTATCACCCATATGGCATCATTCCCTTTCGGGGTACGCGGTAGCTTTGTAATGAAATCCATGGTGATGTGCTCCCACTTCCACTCTAGTATATCCAAAGGTTGGATCTTTCCATATGGCTTTTGGTGCTCAGCCTTTACTTGTAAACAAGTAAGGCATTTACTCACATACTCCGCCACATCACTCTTCATACCCGGCCACCATCGTCTTTCTTCATGTCTTGGTACATCTTTGTAGCACCCAGATGAATAGAGTATCAAGTCTTGTGAACTTCATCCATAATCTTTATACGTAGATCCCCATAACGAGGAATCCCACATCCGCTCGAATCGGGTCTTAGCACCAAGTGTGTTTTCACCCAACTCCGCAACTAGACCTCTCATTCTTTCGTAGTTAAGATGATATGCTTTAAATGCTTCGTCTTGAAACTCCTTGACCTGCTGTATCACGTCAAAGGTCATGATCAACTGATAAGCTTTCACCCGAATCGGTTCGGGTCTCTCTTTCCGACTAAGGGCATCCGCTACCACATTGGCTTTGCCCGGATGGTAATGGATCTCGCAATCGTAGTCTCTTATGAGCTCCAACCATCTCCTCTGCCTCATCTTCAGGTCCTTCTGCTCGAGGAAGTACTTTAAGCTCTTGTGATCAGTGAATACGGTGCACTTCATCCCATACAGGTAGTGCCTCCAAATCTTTAACGCAAAGACCACGACTGCTAGCTACAAGTCATAAGTAGGATAATTAACCTTATGAACCTTCAACTGCTCGGGATGCATAGTCTATAACCTTCCCTCTCTGCATTAACACACATCCTAACCCTAAGTGGAAAGCATCAGAATAGACCACCAGATCTTCACTTTTGTCGGGTAATGACAGAATAGGAGCTTGAGTCAACTTCACCTTCAATTCCATGAACGCCTTCTCTTGAGCTTGACCCCATACAAACTTTACATCTTTCTGGGTCAACTTGGTTAGTAGAGAAGCGATCTTAGAAAAGCCTTGAATGAATCTTATGAAATAGCCCGCCAAACCAAAGAAACTACGAATCTTGGATGGCGTCTTTGGAGACACCCATTGCATCACTGCCTCCACCTTTGCCGGATCCACCATAATCCCCTCGAAATTCACTACATGAGCTAAAAACTGAACTTCGAGCAACCAGAACGCGCACTTGGAGAACTTGGCATACAACTTCTCCTTTCTCAACGTCTCTAGAACCTCCCGAATGTCATCGGCATGCTCTATCTCACTCTTCGAATAACCTAGGATATCATCAATAAACACAATCACTGATTTATCCAACATCAGCCGACACACTTGATTCATCAGATCCATAAAAGCAGTTGGCGCATTTGTCAAACCAAATGACATAACGAGGAACTCGTAGTGACCATTACGCATGCGAAAAGCTGTTTTAGGGACATCCTACTCTTTCACCTTTAATTGAAGGTAGCCCGATCGAAGATCTATCCTTGAGAACCAAATGGCACCTTGAAGTTGATCAAACAAATCGTCAATTCTCGGTAAGGGATATCGATTATTTATCATCAACTTATTCAGCTCACAGTAGTCAATACACATCCTCATACTACTGTCTTTCTTTGTTACAAACAGAAGCAGAGCACCCCAAGAAAAGATACTCGGCCTAATAAACCCCTTATCAAGCAGCTCTGGCAACTGCTCCATCAACTCTTTCATCTCAGTCGGAGCCAACCGATATGATGCCTTGGCAATAGGTTGGGCACTCGGTATTAGATAAATCTGAAACTCTATTTTGCGGTCAGGTGGCACTCCTGGTAAGTCTTCGGGAAATACATCTAGAAAGTCACACACAACCGGTACATCAGACAGTTATGGTGTTGGTGTTTCTACATCCTTCACATAAGCCAAGTAGGCGCTACATCCACGCCTCATGCACTTTCCCGCTAACGCCATTGAGATTACTTTTGGAATCGTCGTGACTCGATCACCATAAACCGTTACCGAACTCCCGTCAGGCGCTATCAAACGAATCATCTTCTTGCGACACACAATGTTCGCTTCGTAATCCGCCAACCAATCCATCCCCTGTATTACATCATACCCGCCTAAGGTCATCACGAATGGTCTAATAGGAAACATATGACCTTCTAATTCCATATCATATCCTTCTATCACCTTAGAAATCTTGGTAGACTTACCTATGGTAGTTTATACATCAAAGAGCGCATCTACATTCTTACTACTAACAGGCAGTTTAGCATAGAAGGCAGCATAAATAGAACTTTTACTAGCACCAGAATCAAATAACACAGAGGCTAAAGTTTGGTTTAATAGAAACATACCTCACACGGCATCAGGGTCCGTCCTAGCCTTCTCCTGCGTCATTGTAAACGCTCTGGCCCTCGCCCTTGGTCCTTCACTTCCAGTCTTCTTCACCCTAGAACCCTCAGCCCTCGGCTTCTTACAGTCTTACTCATGTGGCCCTCCACTCCACAGGTAAAACAATAGACAATACAACAGTCCTTTGCTATATGCCCCGTCTTTCCAAATTTTAAGCATAAGTTCGATCCCAGCCTACATTCTCCAGTATGCTCCTTTCCACATCTCCCACACTTCTTCGACCCTGCACTAGATGTGACCACACAATGGTCATCCACCCATGCCTTCTTATTACTCAATGGGGCACCACCCCGACCAAACCTTTTTCCATTCCAATTCCGACCACTAACACCTTTCTTGCTACCTTCAGCCACCACCACCATTCTCTCATCATACATTCTCCCTGCCAAATCAAACGCCGACCTGAAAAAGCTCGGTCGGGCAGCATTCATGTGCCTGTGAATATCCGCTGGCAAGCCCTGGATGTACCTCTTCATTTTTCGTGACGGAGGTGTCACCTCATCAGGCACCAGCTATGCCATCTTGTTAAACTTGGTGGGGTGTTGCTGATGTGTCATGGTTCCTGCCACCAGCTGCAGGAACTCTCTCTCAACCTTATCCATCTCCCTGTGAGGACAAAACTCCTCAATACCAACTTTTATAATTCTACCACTTCATCTTCCCTTGAGCCCTACTACCATCAGCTTGGACAATATTGTCCCACCAGCATAAAGCTGAGTCCACGAAAGAGTGGGCAGCAAACTTCACCTTCTGATCCTCTTGGCAGTTGCTAATATTCATACCAGCTTCCATTTCTCTCACCCATCAGTGAGCAGCAACAGGAGTGCCATTACCATCAAAAGTAGGGAGCTTGCACCTTTGAAATACCTCGTAGTTACAACCTCGTGCCACCTCCGGTGTAGGCTCTTCTTTTTCCTCTTCTTCTTCGTCATCATATAGAACCGTCTCAGTCTTAGGGTGTCTCCTTTCGCCTATAGGTCTACTTCTTTACCTTCTTTCCCCATCTCTAACAGCCTTTATCACTTCGGTCACCACAGACGGTAGGATCGTCTGCATGATCTGATGCACTTCCTCCACAACCGCCTTCTTCACTGAGGCTCTTAGATTAGCACTTTCATCACCACCCTCCGGATGAGGGGTCTCTAGTTCTTCATGAACCACCTTTTCGGCTCTAGGCTTTCTCTCGTAATCCGTGGTTCAGCACCGCGTCCTCCATTACGTGAAGGTTTAGATGACCTACCAACGGCCATCCTCACACACACGCTAAAAGATTCAAACACCAACATAGTCATTCAAGGGAACATCTTAGTTTATATCAAGTATAATAAGTCCCTAATTACAGTGGCCAATTGTGATTAGCCACTTACTTTACTCTTCATACCCCAACATTACCTGTCCTGACCATATCAGGATCTAAATCTACCAGCAACACATAACCACATAACATGCGCACATAATACCGATAAAATTAAGAAAATACCTGATGGCACGCAGCTACTCAGATTGGCATCCCTTCCCTTTCCTACCCATTCTCACATTAAGTTAAGGTTTATTTTGAAATGTTACCCGTTTCACTTAAACTTTCGCTCCGATACCAACTTGTAAGGCCCTGTTCCTGGGACACTTACAACTGGCCAATCATTGCTCACAAAACATACAATTACATTTAATTTTCATAAAAACATCACATCAAAACCTTAAAATAACCTTTCATTTCATAATAACTGCTTCTGTAAATTAATACAATCATTCATTACACATTTTCATTTGTTTGCATTACAATGCAAAAACAGTAACAAAAGAATGCCAAGTAGCTGCCCCGCGCCATCCTTAGCAATGCTCACCTGCCAAATAGAAAAATGCATAAAAGTCAGCGTTGCTAAGTGAGTTCTAGTTTTAATACAGAACATACTTTCATTAAACCGTTCTTTACTTTTGCATGTGAACACACATCATACGTACAAATACATAATATCATTATTATCCAAATTATTCGTTTATTAACTTTCGCTCATTCATTGTACGTCATTATCATTCATTTTTATTACTTTCATTCCCATTCATTCATACTTTCTTACTTTCATTCATACGTTCATCATTACTTCTTTTCATTCCATCAAAAACCATGAACTTTACCCTACCGTCATGCATAAAGCTGGTACTAGGCTCGAATTTATCTTAGACCCCGTCATGGTACCTAAGGTAAGTTCAGATGTACCATTTTCATGTGCTATACCCGCCGTCATGCATAAAGCTGATACTGGGCTGAGGTCTATCATAGACCTCCCGTCATGGCGCACAACAGCCTGGCCACAGTATCTTGGGTAACCGACAAAGGTTCTATACAAATGGTCAATCACAAAAGAAAGACCCCGATATGCATCCTTCTAGTGTAGCTAACCCACACACCATTGGACTAACACCCTTCATTGGGCATGTTCCCACATACAAGGCTTGCGAGACCTTCTTTACTTTCATCGTTCATTAATGCATGCATTCATTCGTCGTGTTCCGCTTTTCATTATCTTCCACTTTACGTTAGGTAATACTTTCATTTCATTCATTAACATTCAATATAAAGCCATGGGAAAATAAACATACATAATAAGTAACATCAACATCAATAGTCAACATCATCATACAAGGCATCATACATACATCACATACATCATACATACCACCATGCATAAGCATCACACATACATCATAACATGCCCATCATAACATCTATGACCTCAAAAGTCATCTTACATGAACCCCCAAGAACATCACAAGTCAAATCCTAAATTTCACTTTTCCCCAGAAAGTCTAAGTGTTCATCCACATTTCTTTTACTTCATCCACATTTGTTTCTATTCATCCGCACTACTATTACTTCATCTGCATTTGTTCTTGTTCATCCGCATTGACTTTACTCATCCGCATTCTCCATACTTAGTTAATGTTCATTCGCATTTCATCCAATACTCGTCCGCATTGACTTACTTAGTGGTTAATGCTCATCCGCATTGACTTTCCATTACTCATCCGCATTAACTGTTCATCCGCATTTCTTCTCCATACTTACGCAAATTTTAAAACTTAAACATATGAGCCCTAAACATGAGATCTCAGTTCCCAAACACCATCTATCATGTTCTAAGCTTAAATATTACATTCTAAGCCTTAGAAACACAACCATAACAAAAGCAAGCATGAACATAGCCGAACATCACATCATAATCACGGCATACACATGTTCTTACGTACAGGTTTAAAACCTAGTCAATGAAAACTATATTCATGCATTTCCAGCCCCAAAATCAGTTAAAAACCAGTAAAAGAGGGGTTCTAGAACTCACCTTCCCAGCTCTTGAGTATGGCTTCTTCCAAACTCATTTGAAATTGAGTTCTACCACCTACAAAACCCACTAAAAACATACCCAAACACATACAAACACACATAAGCATAAACCCGAGGATATGACCAGTCAAGAACATCATAAACACATGGATTCTTATCTTGAATTCCAATTCTATCTTGTTCTTCCTCTAAAACAAAGAGTTTTCTGCTCTCTTTCCTTCTCTCTCTAAAATATCTGAGAATTTGTGTGTAGAAAGAGTGATGGGCGGCCATGCCACCTTTATCACCAACTTTTCAATGATTTTGTCCTTTTTGTCACTTTTAACCCCTAGACTTGGGCTTTATTTCTTTTCCTTCTTTTTCTTCACTTTATTCTTCTTTATTGACTTTAAAAAAAATAACTGGGTCTTACAAGTCCACCCTCCTTGTTTAGGTTTCATCCCCAAAATTGTTATTCCTCAAACAATCGTGGGTAATGTTGTCTCATCTCTTCTTCAATCTCCCACATAGACTCGGATCCCTTCCTGTGCTTCCACTATACACGCACAAGAGGAATCACTTTATTCCTCAGCCTCTTCTATTTTGGATCAATGATCACCACTAGTTGCTCCACATAATTGAGCCAGTCATCTACCTCAATATCTTCTTGTCATACAACCATACCCTCATCTACTAAACATTTCCTCAGATGAGATACATGGAATGTCGGGTGAATTTCACTTAACTCTTCTGGTAACTCCAACCTATAGGCCACCTCTCGAACTCTAGCAATAATTCGGAAAGGCCCTATGTATCTTGGGCTCAACTTGCCCCGCTTTCAGATCCAAATGATACCCTTACAAGGTGAGACTTTCAACATAACTCTTTCACCCACGTGGAACTCTATCGGTCTGCGCCCTCTATCAGCATACGACTTCTGTCTATCTTTTGCTGCCTTCATGAAGGCCTTAATCTTTTAAAGCTTCTCAGTCGTAGCGTCGATCATTTCGACGCTCCCTAAATCCTTCTAACCAATATCTCCCCAAAACACGAGTGTTCGGCATCTCCTATCATATAGCATCTCATAAGGGGGCATACCAATGCTGGCATGATAACTGTTGTTAGATGAGAACTCAGCTAACGGTAAGTGGTCATCCTAACTTCCTCTAAAATCAATGACACATGCCTGAAGCATATCTTCAAGCGTCTGAATCATCCTTTCCGACTGACCATCCGTTTGAGTATGATAAGTTGTGCTAATATGAATCCTCGTCTCCATCGTGTCGTGAAATTTTTTCCAAAATTTAGATGTAAACCGGGTGTCATGATCAAACACAATAGACATTGGCACACCATGACAAGTTACAATCTCCTTGATGAATAGATCTGCCAACCTGTTGGATGAATATGTCTTTTGGATCGGTAGAAAGTGAATACTCTTCGTCAAACGGTCAACTATCACCCATATGGCATCATATCCTTTTAGGGTACGTGGTAGCTTCGTAATGAAATCCATGGTCATGTGCTCCCACTAAGGATAAGACCCCTGAGATTGTGAAGAATTTCATCTTGAAGATTGGGAATCAATCAGATCACAAGGTCAAAACCATAAGATGTTATTAAGGACCTGAATTCAAGAACCAAATCCTAGATGTATTTTGTGATGAAAAGGGTATTACATGACAATACAGTGCTCCCAACACTCCTTAGCAAAATGTTGTTTCTAAGAGTACAAAGAGGACACTGATTGAAGCTGTAAGAACTATGTTGTCTAACTCTAAGCTACCCATCACCTTCTGGGCAGAGGCAAACAACACTACCTTGTATATGCAGAACAAAGTTTTAGTAGTTAAAATACATGGTAAGACTCCTTATGAACTTTCATACAAGAGGAAACCTTTCATTGGTTTTTTTAGGTTATTTGAATGTCTTTGCACAATTTGGAAAGACACTTCATTGGATACCCTTCTTAGGCCAAGGATTGTAGAGTATACAATCTCAGAACTAGAGATGAGTCAGCCAATGTGACCTTCAATGAGCACACACCCAGTGTAAATGGTTCTAGTCCTGATTAGCTATTTGATCTTGATTTAGTTTATAACTATTTTAAGAAATCTTGTGAGAATGTTTCAGGAAATCTTGTGAGAATGTTTGAGGAACCATAGATATCTTACCAATAGATGACACTAATCCAAGATTTGAGGTAAGAGGACCTTCAAGCAATACAACTTTAGCTCCAGTTGTATCTAATTCTGCAAATGATAAACCAATCAGCACAACAATAACAAATTCAGCTCATACATAAGAATGCCTTCAAAGTCCAGCATAAAGGTACAAAAATCAGACTCAGGAGCTTCAAATGTAGAAGAAGATGGTGATGGTGACAGTGATAAAAAATTTCTAGATGCTGATAACCATACCATTGAAGACAACATCAATGATGTCACACACTTATTGGATCAAGTTTGACTTGATAATTGTGTTGATGTGGTGGAAGAAACCTCAATGCCGGATCTAATTATTTTAATTTGGATCTGTCTCAGCAACCTGTTATGATCCCTCAGCTAAGGATCCATAAGTCCCATCCCACCTCAAACATCATTGGAGATGTTGATACAAGGGTAAAAATAAGAGGACAAACCCATGAGGCAAATGTATGTCTTCACTCTTGTTTCTTATCTCAGATAGAGCCTAAGAAGATTGATAAGGCTCTGAAGGATGGATGTTGGGTTGAAGCTATGCAGGAGGAGCTCCTTTAATACAAAAGTCAAAAGGTTGATGAGGCTTTGAAGGATAGATGTTGGGTTAAAGCTATGCAGGAAGAGGTCCTTCAATTCGAAAGGAAAATGGTTTGGAACCTATGTCCTCTTCCTCATGGGAAGACTAGTATAGGAACCGAATGGGTTTTTAGGAACAAGAAGGATGATAGAGGACTTGTAATCAATAAAAAAGGCAAGACTAATTATTCAAGGGTACACACGAGAAGAAGGAACGACTACACATATGTCTTTGCTCTTGTAGCAAGACTAGAAGCTATTAGGATATTCTTAGCTTTGACTGCATCCAAGAACTTCAAAGTCTACCAACTTGATATCAAGTCTTCTTTTCTCTATAAAGTGATTGATGAAGAGGTGTATGTCAAAAAACCACTTGGTTTGCAGATCTTGATCATCCAAATTATGTCTACAACAATGATAAAGCTCCCTATGTGTTTCATTAAGCACCAAGAAAGTAGTATGAGACTCTATCTTAGTATATCTACAAGCATGGATACAGAAGAGGTACTCTAGATGGAACTCTCTTAATTAAAGGAACAGGAATGACTTGATGCTAGTTCAAGTATATGTAGATGACATCATCGTTGGTTCAACTAATCAAAAGCTCTGCAAAGACTTTGAGAAGCTAATGAAGAATAGATTTGAAATGAGTGCCATAAGGGAACGTAATTTCTTTCTAGGCATTCAAGTGAAGCAAGTTGCAGATGGCATCTTCATAAGTCAGTCAAAGTATGTTCGGAACATACTCAAGAGATTCAACATGACTGATTGTAAGGTTGTTAAGACACCCATAGCAAGAAACCACTCTCTTAGGCCTAACCTTGGGAGGAGTGTGTAGATGAACACCTTTAGAGGGATATGATTAGGTCTCTTATGTACCTCACAACTAGCAGGCCTGATATCATGTTTGCCACATGTATTTGTGCAATAAATCAAGCCAATCCCAAGATGTCACACCTTATCGTTGTCAAAAGAATTTTAAGATATCTCAAAGGTGCCCTAACACTTGGCCTTTGGTATCCAAAGACTTCTTACTTCAATTTGTATGCATGTAAAGATAGTGACTATGATGGATGCAATATGATTACAAAGTCTACATCAGGGGGATGTCATTTCCTTGGTGGAAGGGTAGTCTCATGGCAATGCAAGAAGTAATCCTCTATCTCTACATCAACTGTTGAAGCTGAATACATTGCTGCTGCAAGCTACTATGCTCAAGTGTTTTGGATTCATAATCAGATGCTAGACTATGGGTTCAACTTTAAGGAGACTCCCATTCATATAGACAACAATAGTGCTATCTCTATCATAGAGAATCTCATGTAGCACTTAAGGAAAAAACACGTCAATATTAGGTATCATTTGATTAGAGATAATTTTGAGAAAGTATTAATCAAACTACTCAAGGTTAACTTAAATGAACAATATGCTGATCTGTTCATCAAATGCATTTGATGATCAACGATTTAAATATCTTGTATAAGTTGTTGGGATGAATCATCTTGAGTAGCTTTTTCTTAAAACTAAATCATATCTTATTCTAAAATTTGTCTGTCCTTAAGTTGTCTATATCTATCACTCTCATAAGTCCTTGTTACAATTGGAAGTAAACTTCTTTTTGAAGACTTTTCGTAGATTCTTGAAAATTTCTCTTCGAAAGATATGTTTTTACCTTTAGAAGATATTTAAGTCTTTAAAACAAACAACTATCACAGAACATATACCTTCGGAAGAAATTTTCAAAATACTTCCAAACCTTAAATTCACTTCAAAAGTACTTGTATGTTTTTAAAGAACCTTTTTCTTCCGAAAGTAATTAACCTTTGGAAGTTTTTACAACTTTTGAAGGTTAATCTCTTCCGAAGCTAAATTTTCAAAAAACTTTAAAATCTTTTCCAAAGACATTTTGGCTTCAGAAGTGTTCTTCTCAAAACTTCCAAAGACAAATTACCTTCAATAGATTTACGACTTCCAAGAAAACTACTTTCGGGCAAAAAGAAAACTACTTATTCAGAGGTGGGACCAATATTCGGATTTCAAAGTTTATCCTATTTCATTAACTTTGTCTCAAATCCATTTCATATATAAACCCAACGGTTCCTCCTCTTTCTTTATCATCCTTATTTACTCCCAAACCTAAATTCCATAAATCCTCAAAAACCGCCTTTGTTCTTCACTTGCTTCACCTCTAAGCTATCTAAAATGGCAACCTCAACCACAGAAATGACCCAAACTTTTCCATGCAGTTACACAGGCAACACAATCAGTTGCTCTGTTGCACTCTAAGCAAAATCCTCATTTCTTAGAGGTTTGTTAGTTTTTGGCTCTATCCAACTATTCCACCTCGCTTACCATAGATCATGTTCTCTATGAGGATCATTTGCTTGATTTTTGGAAGGCCTGTTAAGAGGTCATCTTGGATGGGAAGAAGGCACTAGCTACTATAGTGCAGGGGAGGAAAATTTTCATCATTCCAGCCATAATCAACACCCACCTTTAGCTGGATGATGAGGAAAGTGAATTATCCTTTCCCAAAGAAGATGTAAACCACTTCTTTGAGCAGATGGGCTATGAAAGAGATTTTTCTATCAAGACCTTCAGGAAAGGGAAGGTCTCCTCCCAATGGAAACACTTATTTCATGAGTTCATCCCCAGCTTGTCTAACAAGCATGGGGGTTGGGACCAGATTCCTAAAGATCACTCCTTTATAGTGCATGGAATGGTTCAGGGGTCAAGTTTAGGTACTCTTACTTTGTTTATATAAATTTGCTTGCTAACTTAGACTCCTTAGAATATTATATGTTTCCTAGATATTTTTAACGTATTCTTAACTGTGATTTGGCATCATAGTTAAGGCAAAATAGATAATATTCTTAGACTGGGACAGATGAAGCCCAACATCGTTAAAATTAAGAAGCCAACTGTTGGCTTCTCTAGGGTAGAAACAACCCTTGTCCCTAAAATGTTAGAGCTCATTGCTCAAGGTGACAACCTAGCAAAACAAGCTAGTGTTGAACCCACACCTTCTACCTCTCAACCACCAAATAGCCACAAATCACCCTCACCGACGAAAGAAAATTCAAATGAACTCCTACACAAGCTACTCGGTTTGTGCTGGCCCCCAAATTACTATCCACATAAAAGGAAGTGGACACTAGAACTTTCACTTCCCCTTAGGAGCAAACCACTCCCATATTTTCAAGAATTAGTGCTAAAGTTCCTTATGCTTAGCCTGATGAGCTCACTAGCCCAATGGCCTTAAGCCTTCACTCTAAGTTTCAACACTCAAGTGAACAATTTAAGGGGAAAGCTACCATCACCAGCCTTTAGATTTAAATCAACCAATTCCGAACCTTGACTTCTATGATGATGAGGACTTGGGATTCAGTGAGTAGCATGTGTCTCTCTACTCTTCCCCCACTCAAAGAGAGATGAGTGCTCCTGTCTATCCCTTGTCTAGCCATATCATCTACCTACCACTAAGGAGGATCTCCCTAACCCTGTTCAGGAGGTCCATATAAAGAGGCTCTCACTTCTGCAAGTGATAAAATTATTAAGACCTCAACCATGGCAACTCAACGCACTAACACTCCATTTGAAGTTATTAATGAGCATAAGAAAACCAGTAGCTAAGAACCTAATGCTGGTGGTGAGACTGAGGACTTTGGTCCAATAATCTCATCCCCCAATGAATTTTCTGATGAAGAAGAGGGGAATCTGAGACTAAAGGTGCAAAAACCATAAAAAATATGCACCTATTTAGTCTTTAAGGTTAGTCAATTGGAATCTCATGTGACTACCTTACAAAATAGGTCAATGATTAGAAACTTGAGATATCTTATCTCAAGTAAAAACTAGCTGGGAGACCATTAAGAAGAGCTCAACCAAGAATACAAGAACATGTGGATGTGATTTACCTTATTCCTAGCTTATCTATGCAAGTGAGTGATACTACCAACAAAGGGGAGAAAATCATTACAATCATAGAACCTAGGAGTTCCTCATAGAGTATTGACACTGAGGACTCATCATCCTTACCCGCAGTTGTTCATACTCAGCAACTTCCTCAAGTTCACATTCATGTGGACTCTATCGAATGTTTTATTCAGAGTCTTTTTAAGGAAGATATACCAAGGGCTGAACATCCAACTACATCATAGGGTGCAGGTATGATGCTGATAGAAGAGACCTTATTCTTCAAAGAGTTCAAAGGTAGCAAGAGGTCTTCAACTTTCAGACCTTGAACTACTATGAAAGTCTTGACCTGATCAACATGCAACTTGTCAACCCAAACCAATCTAGACAAGCTGACAAGTTGGCTCAATGGACTCAAGACAGGATTCTTGAAGAGCTTACCCTCAGAAGGAGACAAAGGCAATCAAGAAATGTCATTGGTCAACTGGATATTGAGACACACCCTAAGATTAGCTTCAAATGGAAAACCTTGACTTAAGGCCAAGTGTTAGAACTGGAGAGCCCTGTCACACCTACTACTGCTTCAAAAATCCATTCTTTTGATGAGACACCTACTGGTGAAGGTGTATCTCAACCTCTCTCTGGCCAGAAGGATACAGAAGCAATCATGTAATGACATTGGTCAACTTGATATTGAGGTAGACCCTAAGATTAGCTTCAAAGGGAAAACCTTGACTGAAGACCCAGTCATCGAACCAAAGATGCTTGTCACACCTCCAACTACTTCAGAAGTCCATTATCTTGATGAGACACCAACGGTGAAGGTGTATCTCAACCTCTCTCTGGCCAGAGCGGGGATGTTACTCCAAGAAATGAAGGCCAAAGCTCTCTCCACCTTAAGTCACAGAGGTCTGTGAGTGACAATGGGTAATGGAAAATGACTCCTGAGTAGATTGAGGAGGATGAGAGAGAGAGAGAAGAAAAGGAAGCTAAGGGGAGAAAGTTACTCTACAGGGTCTGCTGGCTTCATGGAAGCTATAATCAAGGTTGCCCTGGACCAAACACTCAAGATGATGAGTTAAAGGTAGTCAGGATTGCTTACTTACAGACCAGGAACTATGATATTGATAATATCATCTTCCTACCCTTAGAAGATTTGAATGAACGGGCTGACATGGTATTGTCAACGAAGAAGAAGGAAGCAGAGGATGCAAGATTGCTTCTTCAGATCAAGGAGGAAAAGAGACTGAAAAGGCTCTACAAAAATGTTCCTACTCTCTCAGTAGTTCAAGAAAGCCCTGTGCAGGAGACTATGGATCCACAAGAACCTCAGGTTGACAAAGAAACCGATAGGATTAACATGATTAGCTACCACGAGTGCCATAGGTCTCTACGAGGCAGATGCACTTATTCTCTTCTCCTTTGAGTACATTAAGTTTGAGTATCTCAAGCACCTTGAACTTCAAGTGCTCAAAGAACAAAAGACAACTAAGAGAAAGATGAGGGAAGAAGCTGCAAAGTCAAGAACCATCATCCAAAAGTATGAAATTGTTTGCTAATAGACAGATATTGATGAGCTTCTTAAAGCTGTATGCATTCTCTAGAAGGAGACTTGGTCCTATGTCTCTATCTGCATTGAATGAGCATATAAGATGATCACACAGAAGATAAACAAAGGAAATCTTGTTGACTTACACTCCTCACAAAGTCAAGCTCCTCCCGAAGTTGACGTTAAGGTTGAACAATTTAAGACAACACAACCTGGACCTAAGCTGAATCTTAGCAAGCTTTAGTTTCTCATCCAGAAAAACATGGTGAATCTCCCTCTCCTGCTGAACCTATGAGGGAGGTACACCCAACTGATAGAGACAAAGATGATCAACAAGGTGTTAAAGGCTAGTCTTCTAAGTTAAAAGGGTCAAAGAGGAAGAAAAGGATGGCTTTTAAGCCAAAGTCCAAGAAAAAGAAGAAGTCAAAGTAATACACTTCCAGGCCTCAAGATCAATTAGATCATCCTGAGAAGGTACATGAAGAGGTTGTGCCAACAACTCCTATTCAACTAGCTTCTTTCATATTAGGAAGACCCATCTTATCCTGGATTTACATTACTAATCTAGAGAGATGGCATGTGATCATAGATCAAGGTATTGTTTCTACACATGGCAAGATAGATTCAATTTACCTCTACCTGATCTCTTAAGATAAGAAGACACTATGAGAGTCTGAGTGATCTTAACAATCTAATGAAAAAAGGATTGGTCATTATCATGATGAGGACTGTTAATATCTGAAGTATTCAAGTGTTTTGGTAGCATTGGCCTACGGGGAGTTTCGGGTTCTGTATAAGGCTGATGCAACCAAAACATCCAACAACATCCAGAAGTCTATCATGAATGCATGCACTAAGTGCTGAAATAGAATGCTTCGGAAGTTTCAAACCGCCTTAGAAAATATTCTAAGTGTGAAATCTTTCGAAACCAAGAGCACACATCTTCCGAAGCTTAAAGTGAATTCTTCCGAAGCTTCAAGGACAAATTCTTCCAAAGCCAAGAAGTAAGACATGTTATCTTCTGAAGACTTTTGAAGACATGTTTTTCTCTGATGTACTTTACCATAAAGCTGGACCACCTTTCTACTACAACTCTATTGACTCACCAACTTTATCATGTTGGTGAAAAGGTCCATGCTTTTGGTAACTGTACATTGAGGTATCGAGTCCTTTACTTCCTACTCTATGTACTTTTATCCTTTTTGTAATACATTAGGATGTGAGCTATGGCATGTCATAGTCACTAGTCAAAAGGCAATGTGTCTTTTTACTCTACATTGATTTTATTGTTGTCTAGATAATGTATCCAGCTATCTTTCAAAGTATGACCGGCTGCAGGATGTATAATAAGTATCTCAGGTCTTTGTAACTTATCTTATGCTTGTACCCTTGAAAAAGAAGCTGAGAGAAATATATAACATCCTTGAAAACCAAATTACTTGTGTTGTTTCTGTTCTTGTTCTGCCTTATATTTGCTAGTGTTCTAAGTGTCAATCTTGTGTTACCGGTTCCTTACTTTATCTGTAAAGTATTCTAAACAAACTCTTCTCATTGTGTGTTGTGTTGTAACTCCCTTCAACAGTCCTACAGATTGTTTTTGTGTTATTGTAATAAACTAGAACGAGATCACTAAGGCTATGTATTATTTCAATACTATTCGAAAGTTGACACCTTAATAACATAATGACCTCCATAATGTAAGAATATAATTAACCTTAGAACTTCAAATCAAGAAAACATTTCACATAAATACTTCAAGTATTGAGTAATTAAAACCTTGGTTTCTAAAGATGACAGAGTCTAAGTCTTGACACCATAATTATACTAATTTCTATAAAGAAAGCAAGATCCCTCAAACTAGTTTATGAAAATCACAACTATAGACAATCATTTATAGTGCACTTTTTTTACATTAATAGACATATTTAAAAGTGTATATATGTTAGTAACGGTTTTTCAAAATGAATAGTAAGTTCAAACATCAAGTTAGTGACTTTTATAGACGAGGTTTAGAAGCTCACTTTGAATGATGAAATTTTATGGGTTAAAGTCACTAACCAACCCTATATTGAATACATATATTTAAATAAAAAGATCATAAAAGGCTCATCTCATGCATGTAAATAAAAAACTAGCCAAGCATGACAAAATGTAAAAAAAAAATAAAAATCACACTTGTATTAATTTCATAAATCATTATTGCAAGAGTTAAAGGTATTTGAATAGTTCATAAAGCTTAAAAAATATTAATGCTACTAATATGTTAACCTATGAAAAATAACAATAATAAAACATGGTAGTGGTTTCTAGGAGTGGTGTCTTAAAAAATAAGGGTTGAACATAATTTATAGGAAACTATAGGGTGGGGCACGACCGTGCTTCATGAGGCATGACCGTTTGGGATTCATCACCATGTATATACCATTTGTGTATTCCTTATGCTCTTCTAGCTCTATTATAAGATATTCTGACATGTGTTGTGCCCAAGGGGGCATGTGTATGGCAAGCATAACATTATGGTACCAGAGGCACCAGGTTGTGTTAGACCATGCAAGATAGCATGTCAAATGAAGGTTTCCTTTGGTTTTTAGGTGCCAAACATGGGCGTTTGCCTTACATGGTATGACCCATGCTTGTCTTTTATTTTGATACTTTATTTGATTTTCTTCATGATTTGTTTCATTTGTTGAATCAAAATTTTGTTTTTCCTATAAATGAATGTATAACTAATTAGGTATCAAATTTCCAGAGTGTCAAAATAATCCAAACTAGAGTGTAAATGATAAATAAAAGATGTGTTCTATACACATTATACACCCCCAGACTTAATACTTTTCGTAATAGGAATACATCTCCAAATGCATAAAAACAAAGAATTTAAAAACGTAATTAAATTAAGCATGTTAAAGTCTGAAGATTCCAAATGACCCAAAAGACAACATGAAATGAAACAAAATTGTTTATTTTGTTACTAGATTTTAGAAATGAGCAATTATCTACATAAGCATGGCACTCTAGTTAGATTTTGGTTATGCACATACCTATATTCCTCATAATTTCACTTAACACTCAGTTTACTTCTGCAATTATCTACATAAGCATGGCATTCTACTTAAACACACTCAAATGATGAAGCAGAATCTTTCAGTAAGTTCTTAACAATATACTATGTTAATAAACACAAGAAATGGTTTTCAAGATACTTATCCACACTTAGTGTTTACAAGACTCTTACAATCATGAATAAATGAGTTACAGTAAAAAAACTATATAATATACTAACTACAGCCAGTTATACTTAGATTACCGGTTGAAACTTACTAACAAGCGAATACTACATTGTTGGAAGTAAGGTATGTAAAATTAAATACTATCCTAGACTAGGTAGTCATGACAAGTCCATGACTTACATTTGTCACCAACTACATGTGGTAACTATACTAACTGATAAAAGGTGAACAATGGAATAAAGTATGGTCAAATACATGGGTGTGGGAAATTAAGCGTCATGCAGTATCTTAGAGGTGGCAATGGTTGTCAGACCGACCATACTTATGTCCACTAGTTCATAGTTGTTTCTTCCATTGCCTTTTAGACTTCGAAAGCATCTACTTCTTCTAAGATCTCTGCTATTCTTTAAGACCTTTATTCTTTGAAAGTCTTTGTCTTGAATATTCTAAGTGGTTAAATCTGGAAGAGGAATTACTTAGTCTCGGAAGACTGAGTTCCACTTCGAAAGTTCTTCTTTCTTGAGTTTCAGAAGTTCTTTAACATAGCTTCAGAAAAGCAGTTTTTGTCTTTAGAAGAGTTTCTTCAGTTTCACCTAAAATATTTTAAGTGTACTTTTGGTTATACCAACCTTATCTAATACAACAAACTCCCCTATGCTGATTCTATCAAAAGTTTTCTGCTTTCTGCTTCTCAAAACTTTTAGCACTAAGGAGAGAAGGTCTTGATCTATTTCTTTGTTCTTTATTGAGGTGGTGGTGAAATGTTTGTACAAGTGATTTGTAGTTAATAGATCCAGTCTGTCACTTTAATGACATGTACAATTTGTTGTGGCCCTCTGTAGAGAATTAATTGACAGTAGTTGTATTCATACTCCTATCTAACTATAGGTTCTAAAGCTAGGCCTTCAACTTTTTGGTCTAAATAGATAGAAATACAATATAATTGATTGAATGAATAATTCAATATCAATAATAAAATCTCAATACCAACATATGATGATAAAGAATAAACAAAAGTGCTCAATAATATGCAAATGAAAAGCCAACACAATCAATAAAACAAGAGCTCAATGATATTTCAATATGATTCCAGCTTATAAAACAAACTTGCAACAACGATAATACGAATCAGGGTTTTAGGAGATTACCATACAATGAAAGAAACAATTCTATATATAGAGTTGATAGTTGTGCTAACAGTTTCGCTATCACCGAAACTATCATGCCCAAGCTTAGTTTCACCTGGCTATCAAACACAGTTCGCTGGGTGAAACAAGGCTACTAATTGTTTCGTTGGGTAGCAAAACTCAAACTACAAACTTACTTACAAAAGTAATCTAACATTTGTACATCAAAAACTATGAAGACTAATCTCAGGTGACTCCAACGTATTATTGATCTTCAATACTCTCCTAGGTTGGACCTCACCTACTAGATCATCTTCATTAGTCGCACTAGCTCCAGCATCTTCTCTATCCTTGGATCTGCCATAAGCTTCAACTCCTACTGCACTCATATCATCACCATGTGCACTAGCTCAATAAAATTGTCTAGTCAGATCCTGCACGTCCCTCCTCATTACATCCGCCTCACGAGTTTTCTCAGCTAACTCTCTTACCTTAGCTCTAACCCCTCAGGCCTTATTGACAACCTCCATAAACAGGCTTGCCTCTTTTCTTGTTTTTGTTCCTGTCCCAACCTTGATAATGGTTCTCACATAATGCTAGTATGTCCTTGTCACAGAATTAAAATACTTCCATCGGATCAAAAAGTCTAAGTTTAGTTCCACCCTTTATCCTAATCACCACCTCCACTATATTGTTGTCATAGAAACACTTTTGAAACCTTTGAAGCCTTTAGGGGAGGGGATTAGGTAACCTCACCCTACTGACCATCTTGAGGGCTTAACCCTTAGCACAATCCGACCCTTTCCTACCTCCCAGTCTATGTCCCATTTGGACCTCCTTTCAGCTTTCATATACCCAAAAGACTAAAAATTTTCATTTACTCCCTTCTTTATCCCTTCTTCTAACATTTTAGCTCATTCAATCAAATGAGAATCTATAAAGGAAATCTCCACAAGACTCCTGAGAACCCACTTAAGCAAGGTCTTAAATGCCTTCCTTTTATGCAGATACAAGATCCTTTCCTGTCTTGCAGGACCGGTGAAGGGTATGCAATTACAACACAACAACACAATGAGGAGAGTTTCTAAGAATACATAACACAAGTAAATATAAGACAAAACAAGATAGCAAAACACATAAGGAGTTGGTTTTCAAAATTGCAGTATATTGTCATCTCATGTTCTATTACAAATGTTACAAAGCATACAAGAAAGTTATAAGTACTTGAGATACATATACTACATCCTACAGCCGGCCATACTTTGAAGTCCAGCTAGATATAATTGACTAGACAACAAACAAAATCAAATGTAGAGTAAAAAGGCAGATTGCCTTTATACTAACGACTATGACATGCCATATCTCACATCCTAATATATTACAAAAAGGATAAAGTACATAAAGTAAAAAGTTTCAGACTCAAGAGCTCAATATACAATTACCAAAAGCATGGACCTTTTCACCAACTTATGAAAGTTGGTGACTTTAAAGAGTTGCAGCGGAAAGGGGTCCAGCTTTATGGAAAAGTACATCAGATAAAGCATGTGTTCAAAACTCTTCGAAAGAAATCTATCTTCAAGTGTTGGCTTCGGAAGACTTTGCCTTTGTAGCTTTGAAAGACTTCATCTTTGGCTTTTGAAGATATTGGTCTTGGCTACGGAAGATTTCCCACTTAGAATATTTCTCATGCTGGTGTGAAACTTCCAAAGCATTCTACTTGAGTACACTTGTGCAAGCATACCGGAGAGACTTTGAGTGTTTGGGTTGCATCAACCTTTACATTTAATCTTCACAAACTCCCCCTTGGCTGATGATACCAAAACACTTGATGACTTCAGATACTGATAGTCCTTATCAGGATAATGACCATCCTTTTCTTCATGTGATGATCAGGATCAATCAGACTCTCAAAATGTCTTCTCATGTCATAGAGATCATGTAGAGGCAGAGTAAACATATCTTGCCATGTGTAAATAGTTTCAATACCCTGATCTTTGATGGCATGCCATCTTTCTGGATTTGTAGTGTATGTCCAGGACAAGATGGGTCTTCCTGATGCTAGAGGAGTTATTTGAATTGGAGTTGGTGGAGCATCCTCTATTTGCATATCCTCTGGATATTCTGACACACCTTGAGGTTTGTAGATGGATGCTTCTTTCTTCTTCTTCATTGGCATTGGTTTTGAAGCCATCCTTTTTCTCCTCTTTGAACCTTTCAACAGAGAAGACTAGCCTGCAACACCTAATTGATCTTCTTTGTCTTTCTTAGTTGGGTCTTCCTCTCTCACAAGGTCAGATTGAGAGGAGACAGAACCCTGCTGTGGATTAGAAGTGGAATCTTACTGAAGTTCAGCATGAGATCCAGGTTGTGTTGTCTCAAATGGTTCAACCTTAATCTCTACTTCCTTAGGGACCTGACTTGGTGGGGAGTGTAAGTCAACAAGTTCACCTCTTTGAATCTTCTGCTTGATCACTCTGATATGCTCATCTATGGTGGACAGAGACATAAGATCAAGTCTCCTTCCATAGAATCCATACAGCTTCAAGAAGCTCATCATCCTTTGCCTATGAGTAGACTTCTTCATACTTTCCTGGATGATGGATCTTGACTTTGCAGCCTCTTCCCTTAACTTCCTTTTGGTGATCTTTCTCTCTTTGGCTATTTCAAGTTCAAGTTGTTTGAGGTATTCAAACTCAATATTGTCAAAGGGTAAGGGAAGAAGTGCGGCAGCCTGATAGAGGCTTGTGGCACTCAGGTAGTTGATCATGGTGATCCTATCTTTTTCTTTGTCTACCTAAGGTTCTTGTGGCACCACATCCTCTTGCATAGGACTTTCCTAAACTAAGGAGAAAGAAGGCACATGCTTCTATAGTCTTTCTTTCTTCTTTCTTCTTTCTTCTTTGATCTAAAGAATTAGCTTTGCACCCTTTGCCTCCTTTCTTTCCTTTGACAATTCCTTGTCAGCCAGTTCATGTAACTCATCTAAGGGGAGAGAGATGATGTTTTATATGTCATAGTTCCTGGTCTACAGGTAGTTGATCTTGACTGCCCTCAACTCATCATTTTGAGTGTTTGGTCTCGGGCAGCCCTAATAATAGATTCCATGAGCCTTGCAGACCTAGTAGAGGAACCTTCTCCCCTTAGCCTCCTTTTCCTTTTTGTCTCCTCCTCCTCAATCTCCTCAGAAGTCATTTTTCTTTTCCCTTTGTCACTCATAGACCTTTGTGACTCAGGGTGGAGAGAGCTTTAGCCTTCATTGTTTGGTGTAGCTTCCAAGCTTTGGCCAGAGAGAGGTTGAGATGCACCTTCATCGGCATGTGTCTCAAAAAGGGTATGAATCTCTACGGTAGTTGATGATGAGACAGGGCTCTTAGGTTCTACCACTGGGCCTCTAGTCAAGGTTTCCCCTATGAATCTAATCATAGGGTCTGGCTCAACATCTAGTTAACCGACGGTATTGCCTGATTGCCTTAGTCTCCTTCTGAAGCTGAACTCTATAGTGATCCTATCTTGATTCTTTGAGCTAGCTTGTCAACTTGTCTTCATTGTCTTTGGTTGACAAGTGGTATGTTGACTAGATCTAGACTTTCATACAAGTTCAAGGTCTTAGAATTGAACACCTCTTGTTGTCCTTGAACTCTAAGATTGACGAGGGCTCTTATGTTTTCGTCATACCTCCACCCAATAATGTGATTTCAAATTGGTGGAAATGACATTGCCTTTGGTATTCCTTCCACAAAAAGACTTTAAATGTAGGAGTCTATGGAGTCCCCATCAATGTGAACTTGAGGAACTTGTTTAGTATGCACAATTGCAAGGGAGGATGATGAGTCCTCAATGTCCATACTCCCTAAATAACTCCTAGGTTTTGTGACTGTAATGACTTTCTCCCCCTTTTTCGTAGCATAACCCATTTTTATAGGTGAGCTAGGAGTTAGGTCAATCACACTCACAGGTTCTTGTGTTTCTGGTTGAGCTCCTCTTAAAGGTGTCCCAGCTAGTTATTTCTTAAGATAAGAAATCTGTAGTTGCTATTCATTGACCTTGTTTTGCAAGGTAGTCACTTGAGTTTCAAGATGACTGACCTTGGAGACTAAATAGGTGCATGTTTGTGTCAGTTTTTGCACCTTTAGTTTCAAAGTTCCCCTTATCTTCATTAGAAGACTCACTAGGGGATGAGATGATTGGACCAAAGTCCTCTCTCTCACCACCATCTTTAGGTTCTTGGCTGCTAGATTTCCTCTACTCACTGACAGTCTTAGTTTAGGTGTCAATGGGCTGTGTTGCCATGGTTGAGGTCTGAATGATGTAATCACTTCCAAAAGTGAGAGCCTCTTACATATGGATATCCTGAACAAATACAGGAGTATCCCCCTTAGTAATGGGTGACTGATGTGGGATGGACAGAGGAGACTCAGGAGCACTCATCTCTCTTTGAGAAGTTGGAAAGAAGAGAAAGTCATGGTACTCACTGAAACCTAAGTCTTCATCAGTATAGAAGTCAAGGTTAGGAATGGGTTGGTTTAAGTCCAATGGCTAGGGATGGTAACTGTACATTGAAGGTTGATCACTTGAGTGTTGAGACTCGGGGTGAAGGCTTAAGGCATTTGAACTTGTGAGCTCATCAGGCTTAGCATGAGAAACCTCAGCATTGATCCTTCAAGTAATGGGAGTGGTCTGTTCCTCAAGAGAAATGGTTGCTCTAGTGTCCACTTCTTCCTGTGTTGGTGACTATATGGGGGCCTGCACAGACTGAATAGTCTGAGTAGTGGTTCGTTTGTGTTTTCTTTGGTAGGTGAGGGTGATTTGTGGCTATTGAGGTGGTCGGGATGTAGAAGATGTGGTTTCAACAATAGCTGGTGCTGCTAGGTTGTCGCCTTGAGCAATGAGCTCTAACGTTTTCGGGACAAGGGTTGTTTCTACCCCAGAGAAGCCAACAGTGGGCTTTCTTAAGATTTTAAAGATGTCAGGCTTCATCTGTCCCAATTTAAGAATATTACTTGTTTCCCTTAACTATGAGCCCAGTTCACAGTTAAGAATGTATTGAACATATCTAGGAAGCATGTATTGAACATATCTAGGAAGCATGTATTGAACATATCTAGGAAGCATGTTTGCATGCAAGTTTGTATAAACAAACTAGAGTACCTGAACTTGACTCCCTGAACCATCCCATGGACAATGAAGGAGAGATCTTCAGGAATCTGGTCCCATCCTCCATGCTTGTTTGACAAGCTGTGGATAACCACATGGAGCAGGAATTTCCATTGGGATGAGACCTTCCCTTTCCTGAAGGTCTTCATAGAGAAGTCTCCCACATAGCCTATTAACAACTTCTTTGGGGAAGAACACCTCACCTTCTTCATCATCCAACTGAAGATGAGTGTTTATGATGGTCGGAGTGATGAAGATTGTTCTCCCCTGCACTATGGAAGACAGTGCCTTCTTACCATCCATAACGACCTCTTGATAGATCCTCCAAATTTCAAGCAGATGATCCTCATATAAAATAGGATCAATGGTAAGGGGTGAGGTAGTGGATTGTTAGGATCAGTGATCTACGTTTGATTGATTAGAGAGTATAGCAGCGGAAATTAAACAATGAATTAGCCAATTCACAAGAACACAAAAGATATTCAAGGTAAGAACAAACGGTTATAGACAGAGAGAATTCTGCAAAAGATATTTCATTCAATATATGCTTTCGTGGTAACAGAATGTCACACATACAATTAGGTCAACACCTCTTATATAAGAGATGTGACATCTGCAGATGTCACTTGATAGTGACATCTAACAGAATTATTCAAACTACTGAAAGTTAACACAACTACTGAAGATGTCAAAACAGCTGACATCTTCTTACAAAAATACTAAGTGTTAACTATAACTACAACTACTGAAAAGAAACTACTGAAACTACAACGACTGAAGAACATGCTCTTCAGTCGTTTTACAAATACTGAAACAAAAAGAAAACTACTGAAAGGAAACCATCACAACAACTGAAGAATGCTTCTTCAGTTGTTGTAACAAACTCTGAAGCTTCAGTACTTGTACTTGAACTTCAGCTATTGTCATCAGCTGATGTCTTCAGTCTTTGTATTTCAGCTGTTGATCTTCAGTACTTTGTTCTTCAGCTGTTGATCTTCAGACTTTGGTCTTCAGTTGTTGAAGTCTTCAGTACTTTAGTCTTCAGCTGTTGAAGTCTTCAGTACTTTAGTCTTCAGCTGTTGAAGTCTTCAGTACTTTAGTCTTCAGCTGTTGAAGTCTTCAGTACTTTAGTCTTCAGCTGTTGATCTTCAGACTTTGTTACAACAGCTAATCAAGTCTTCAGCAGTTGTTGTGATGTCTGTAGGACTTAGAGGTTTTTCTGATCAGGCTCATTGGTTCTTTTGGTCCAACAAACTCCCCCTGAACCAATGCAGCCAAAACCTCTAAACTTATTGAAGATGTCCCACTTATTATGGCAGAAGGATTGGTCTTTTTGTCTTCTAGATCAGCTCCGAAGTGACCCTTGTAAGCATAGGCCTGGGAAGAAGTCTCAATGATTTGTTTGGCAAAGGATGAATGGGAACTCTGTCTTGGGGAACTGGACACAGAGTTGTTACCCCATCCATGAGATCTACTTCCCAACAATGAGTCTGTATGACCCCCTTGTATAGGCCTCAAGGAAGGTAATTTGTTCCTCCATGGTCAGCTCTTCAGCACCTCCTTCAAATAATGATTCTGGCCCATAGTAATCAGATAGGTATTTGACCTGTTTCCCATTCTTTAGCTCCACAGTTGTTATTATTCTATAAGCAATTCATCAGGTGATTACCCTCTAGGAACAACTGGAGCTCATTCTTTCTGACTTCCTCAAGCCTCTTATATACGAACCCCTTTTTCACCATTTTATTTTCCAGCATCTTCTGTGGGGTCAGGTTAGCTTTATAGTCTTCTTGAAGTCATCTAGGATTTCCAGGGTGATACTACAAAGACCAGTGAGATCACTTCATCTACAATCTTTTTCACCTGGCCAATGTATCTCTGTGGAATGTTTTTCTTGTGAATCCTATGAGACACCCTGGGATCAGGCCAAATCCTCACTCTCTCCTTTTGATATTGAAATGTATGTTTAAGAGTGTATAATCTGAGAGCATGCTTCTTCATGTTGATGATGAAGATGTGGCAGCATATGCTTGTCAACCCTCCTCAACAATTCCTCATCATGTTGTTTGTGAAGCTCTTCTTCTTCTAGCTTCACTTTCACAATTTGTCTTTGAGTTTTAGGAGTAATTGTTGGAGAGTGACTTGTGGCCTTCGGCAACTGTATAACAGCTGGGAGTGGCAGCCTATCTTCATCTTCATCATTATCTTCGTCATCTTCTTCTAGCCTCAATACCCTTCTCTTCTTCTTCTGGGGTACATCATCGGCTATTGGTTTTGAGGGTAAGGGAGTTGGTTTGGTGGGTTGTTGTTTTGGTGGTTTTGGTGTGGGATGTAGACAGGCTGTTCTAGCATTTTGGAGGTGAGTGTGGCTTTAGATTGCTTGGCTAGTTCAGTCCTGCTCCCAGCACCAGCTTCATTCAAAGCTTCAACAACTAATCCTTTAGTGTACACTTCAGACGAACAGATCTTTGTGGTTATTGCCAAGATGCTGTACCTGGACCAAGCCTTGATTTCGATCAATGATATTCCAAGATATTTTGCTATAAACCTGATCATGATCTCTAGCCTTTCTCTTTCTAACACATCATAACTTGCCCATCTAGTTTGGATTTCTTCAATCTCTAATCTTCTGATCTCAGAGTCAAGTTTGTCAGTGTCATGGCCTTGCCTAAACAACTGATCAATGATGTTATCCATTGATCTGTTGTGTTGGCATCAGCCTCTTTCACCATCAGCTCCAAGGCAGTCTCCTTTTCATTCTTTCTTTTCTTTGATTTCTCCATGTCAGCTTCCTTCTCCTTTCTTTTTCAGTCTCCAAACCAACTCCTTCTCCTTTTCCACTTTTGTCACTTCTGTTTCTTTCTCTTTCTTTTCCTCTCTGCACTCCTCTTTCTTTTTGCTTTCACTAACTGAATCTCCCCCTTTTTTGTTGCATTGGTTGCAAGGGTTTGATTGTCAGAAAGCGTTTTGCCCACAACTTCCTCTATCAAGGGTTGTATTACTAAGGAAAGCCTCTCATCAATGGTTTTGATCACTATATCAGTGATTATAGGTATGATGAGAGGTAGGGAATTTTGAAAGATAGCAGCTATTTGCTCAGGGGGTTCTGTTCCTGAGAAATAGTACCAGAAGCAGAGGCCGGTGGCTGAGTATTTGGAGTGGCTCTGTGTTTGGGAGACCTTCAGATAAGGTGCCATCTGTGGGGTTTGAGGCGCAGAAGGTCTTTGATCCTCAGAAGTTTTGGCAAGCAGCTCTTTGAGTCTGCTCACCTCCTCTTCCAGGATGGTGTTTTAGGCTAACACATCGTAAAAAAAGCCCAGGTGATCATCAGTAGTTACTGAATCACCTGACCTCCTGATATAATTAGGATGAACATGCACTGAGTGTAGATCAGTTGTAGCATGTGCCACTTTGTCTTGGAACTGGGGACTTCCTGCCTCAGACTGTGTCCTTCATCAGCAGTTGCCTCTGGTAAGGTCTTAGTGATGTTACCAACTACATCCTGATCATATGCTGAAGCAGAAGAAGTGGCAGCCTCACAGAATTTCCAATCTTCTTTTCTACACTAGGAGATGGAACATTGTAACCCCTATGCTGTGGGTTATCAGATGCACTTTGGTCCTCCCCCTTAATGGTAGAGGTTTTCCAGTTGTAATTGGTATCTGGGGAGGGGGTGAGAAGTGCAACTGAGTCAGCACTTTTGCAACAATTAATGTAGGACTTTGGGGGGGTTTGCAGTGAGATTGGGTAGAAGCAGATAGCACCCGGGGTGAATGGTGCTCTTCAATGGTACCCTCTCAAGAGATAGGTTCCAGTAGTGTGGGTTCCCCAATATTTGTTGCAACAGGATCCTGTTGAGAGGATACCTGTGCGGCTTTGGCAGGTTGAGTCTTTGACACAACTGGGGGGTTAATACCAGTATGTGCTTCCTGTGTTTGTGGTACAGGGGCATCCTCAGGGACTCATCTCCCTGAGTAGCCTTTTTGGCTTTTTGGATTTGGTTTGGTGGGGACTTTGGATCTGGAGGTGGTGGCTGTGGGTTCCAACTGCGTGGGTTTTCGCAGCTTGGCAGCCTGTTTCAGTGTTTGGTCAGAGTTGTGCCTGGAGTATACTTCAGGCAATACAGCCATTGCAGGGACTCCAAGGCCAACAAGTCCCTCAGCTTTCAGCTGATTCTCTATGATGGCCATAATGAACCGAGGATATAATATCCATCGATTAGAAAGAGGTTTTGAGGCCATATCCTTAAGTTCAAGAAAAATAATTTCAGAAAAGTTTAAGTCTTGTTGTTCAAGGATAGAATAATACCTGCTGCCACCTGGTAGACATTTGATCCCAAGAGGAAGTCTTAGGAGCTAAGCAAACATTTACCATGTGAAAGATAAGACGTTTTGCATCATTGAAATGCTTCTTCAGGATGGTAGAGGCACTGAGGTTTCCCTGATATCCATGGTGGGCAAAGGATAAATCAGTTGTGCCCTTTGGATACCCAGCGGGGAAAGTGGCATCATCCAAGTTTAGGGTTTGGCGAATGATTCCGGAGTGATGACCACTTGATGGTTGTTGACGAACGACTGGAGAGACTCGGTGTTGTTCTCCCCAGTTATAAGGGTGACGTTCATCCAAAACTGGTGTAAGGATTTGGCATGAATGGTGGGATTTAGAAGGAAGGCCATTTGGTAGGGAGATTGAACCATTAGATCAATGGCGTTATCGAACTTAGTCCAGAAAGGTGATTTTGTGAGGTAGGCAACACAGTTATGTCGTGGTTTGAGCTGCATGGTCGCCATTAATGAGAGAGAAGTTTTGGAGGTTTGAACGTTAGGTTTGAAGTGGATGAAGCTCTGAAGGATTAGGTATTGGGTATTTATAGGGTAAGGGTTAGAAAACGACTGAAGGGTTTGGTGTTATTCATCAGTAGTTTTAAACGACTGATGACATGGTATTACCCTTTCAAAAGTTGAAACAACTAAAGTCTTGGTTTTAAGCATCAGCAGTTATAAAACTACTGAAAACCATGGTTTTGACTTCAGATGTTTGATAACAACTGAAGACTTGGTTTTAGTCATCAGTAGTTGTGAAACTACTGAAAACCTTGGTTTGGTCTTCAGGTGTTGTAAACAACTGATAACTTGGTATTAGTCATCAATAGTTGTGAAACTACTGAAGACATGGTTTTGTTATCAGTTGTTGTAAACAGCTGATGACTTGGTGTTAGTCATCAGTAGTTGTGAACCTACTGAAGGCATGGTTTTGTCATCAGTTATTGTAAACAGCTGATGACTTGGTGTTAGTCATCAGTAGTTGTGAAACTACTGAAGACATGGTTTTGTCATCAGTTGTTTAGGATGAAACAGCAGTTGTAGAAACAACTGAAGAGAAAGTTCTCATCAGTTGTTTTCATCAATTCATAGCCTTTCAGCTGATTCATACTGTCCTCAACACTTACTCATCAGACTTTTTGTTGTTTTCAGTTGTTTCATAGGACATCAGTACTTATCTGTTTTTACTGACATCAGTAGTTATAACTACATCAGTAGTTATAACTTTATCAGTCGTTTTAACAGAATCAGTACTATATGTGATATGGTCACTAATGATCATCAGTACTTATTTACTGAGATCATCAGTAGTTATCACTTATTCTAGCTGCAGCATACCAAGCCGTAACACTAGGTTTTGGAAAGTTGAACTATCCAAAGGCTTAGTAAAAATGTCTGCAAGCTCATCAGCACTAGGCACAAACTTAGGATCAATCAGACCTTTTTCAAAACAATCCCTAATAAAATGATGTCTGATCTCTATATGTTTGGTCCTAGAGTGCTGGACTGGATTTTTGACAATGCACAGAGCTGAAGCACTATCCATTAATAATGGAGTCTTAGTCTCTGTAATGCCATAATCCAAAAGTTGGTTCTGAAGCCAGAGAACCTGAGAAGTACAACTTGCAGCTGCAATGTACTCTGCTTCAGCAGTGGATGTAGCAACAGATGTTTGTTTCTTACTCTGCCAAGAAATCAAACAGTTGCCTAGGAATTGACATCCACCAGAAGTTGACTTTCTAGATAACTTGCACCCTGCATAGTCACTATCTGAAAAAGCAACTAATTTGCAAGAGTGTCCAGTGGAATACCATAAACCTAGAGATTGTGTACCTTGCAGATATCTAAAGATCCTCTTGACTGTAATCAAATGAGACTCTTTAGGAGCAGCCTGAAATCTAGCACAGACACAAGTAGCAAACATGATATCTGGTCTAGAAGCTGTTAAATACATCAAGGACCCAATCATACATCTGTAAAGTGTTTCATCAACAGCTTTACCTTTCTGATCTGCATCCAGTTGTGTGGTGTTGCACATGGGAGTAGAACAAGGCTTACAATTTTGTAAATCAAACTTATTCAAAAGATCTTTTGTATATTTTGACTGATAAATAAAGGTTCCATCAGCCTTTTGTTTGATTTGCAAGCCTAGAAAGAACTGTAATTCTCCCATTGCACTCATTTCAAACCTCCTTTTCATTAATTTGGTAAAATCATCACACAACTGGGGATCAGAGGATGCAAAAATAATATGATCAACATAAATTTGAACAAGTAGCTTATGCTGATCTACCTTCTTAATAAACAAAGTTTTATCTATGGAGCCTCTAGTGAAATTATTCTTAAGAAGAAAAGTGGAAAGTGTCTCATACCAGGCTCTAGGAGCTTGTTTCAACCCATAAAGAGCCTTATCAAGTTTATACACCCATTCACGATGTTTATTATCCTCAAAACCTGGTGGTTGACACACATAAACTTCTTCTTTTATTTTACCATATAAAAATGCACTTTTGACATCCATTTGAAAGACTTTAGATGATGGAATGCAGCATAGGCTAAGAACAATCTAATTGCCTCTAGTCTGGCTACAGGGGCAAAGTTTCATCATAATCAATACCTTCTTCTTATGAAAACCTTGTACAACCAGTCTAGCCTTGTTCTTAACAATAAGCCCATTTTCATCAATTTTAATCCTAAACACCCATTTAGTGCCTATTGCACACTTACCTGGGGGTAGAGGAACCAGTTACCACACTTGCTGTTTCTTGAACTGAAGTAGCTCAAGCTACATGGCTTCAACCCATCCATTGTCTCTCAAAGCAACATGATAGTTCTTTGGCTCTAGCTGACTGATGAAGAGAGCATAGAAGCAGAAGTTAGACAATTGACTTCTTGTTGAAACTCCAGCATTGATATCACCAATGATTCGAGATATTGGGTGATTCTTCAGCTCTTGATACAATGATATCTGTGCAAGTGTTTGTAGAACCTTTAGCAGCAGCAGATGTTGATGCAGACTCTTGAAACCAAGAATTTGATGGTAACTCAAAAGATGTAGAGGAATGAGAAATCTCATCAGCATTTGTTGTGGATGGAACTGCTGAAGCTACAGGAACATCAAGTTTAGCAGACTCAGGCAGTTGGTCACTAAACTTGAATAGGAGTATTGATATTATCATCATCATCAATACCACCAGGTGGAAGACATGCTGCAGAAGATGATTTATCCACATGATCTGCAACAGCTGGAGGTTGATAAGGAACATATTGCAGTATGTCCAAATCAAACAACTCCATAGGGTTTTGTGGAATCTTGTCCTTTGGAGATTCATTAAACACATGCAAGGTCTCTTCAACTATCTTTGTTCGGCAGTTGAAGACTCTGTATGCTTTGCAAGTAGATGAATAACCAACAAAATACCCTGCATCCACCTTAGGGTCAAATTTTTGGAGTTGATCCTTTATGTTGAGAATAAAACAGGGACACCCAAATACTTTGAAAAATGAAATTAGAGGAGCCAAGTGATGTAGAACTTCATATGGAGTCTTCATCAACCTCTGATTTACTAAGGCTCTATTCTACACATAGCAAGCTGTGTTAACAGCTTCAGCCCAAAAGGTCAGTGGCAAACCAGAGTCAGCCAACATAGACCTTGCAGCTTCAATTAGGGTCATGTTCTTTCTCTCCACTACTCCATTTTGTTCTGGAGTCCTGGGGATGCTAAACTGCCTTTTGATTCCCTTTGAAAGATAAAATTCATCAAGTGTATGGTTTTTGAATTCAGTTCCATTGTCACTCCTTATACACTTGACTGAAAGGGAATACTGCTTCTCAACATACAACACAAAGTTGATAATCTTCTGAGCAACCTAATCCTTTGAATGCAGAAAGAATGTCCATACAAATCTGGAGTAATCATCCACAATTACCAGACAGTATTTCTTCTTTGCCATGATCATCACTCTCACAGGACCAAATAGATCCATATGCAGTAATTGCAAGCAAGCAGTGGACTTAGACACTTCAATAGGAGGGAATGAGACTTTGTGTTGTTTTCCTTTTAAACAAGCAGTGCAGATTTCATCACAGTAGAACTCCTTTATTGGTAAACCTCTCACTAAACTATTGTGGATCAGCTGATTCATGTTTTTGAAATTAACATGACCCAGCCTTCTGTGCCATAGTTTAGATTCCTGAGGAGAGGCTTTGGAAAATAGGCAAGGATGGCCTCTGAGATTTATTTTCTTGGAAAGATCTAAGGCATACATTCTTCCTGTCCTGTTGGCTTTCAGGAGAGTGTGATCATCCAACACCTTATCAATCAAATTCAGAACTTTGGATGACAGAATCCTGCAGTTCTAACTGGTGAAAAGAGCAACATGGCCTTTATCACACATTTGACTAACACTCAAGATATTGTACTTGAGATTTTCCACATGATTAACATCATCAAACTTTATTTCTCCATTGGAGACAAAGCCTTTTCCAATGATGTAACCCTTAGCATCGTTGCCAAAAGAAACAAACCCCTTCTTTCCTTGAGAGTAGTCGTGAAGAAGAGAGCTGTTCCCTGTCATATGCATAGATCCCCCACTGTCTACATACCAGATGCTACTTTGGCATGTTGAAGAACCCTGCAATCATAAACAATTAGTTAGTTTTTGAGACCCAAACCTTTTTGGTTTTGGGTTTGTTCATATCAACAGATGGTAAACTAACAGACTTGCTATGAATAACAGCCTGAGGGGATGGAGATGGTGAAGAAGAAGAATCCTTTGGCATGGATTTTCTTCTCTGTGGTTTCAACACAGGAGCATCTAATTGGTTGACTCTCCCCAATAGATGTTGAACCATCATAACAAGTTGTGTCTAATTTTGTGACAAAGCCTTCAGCTCATCAGACACATTAGTGCTTGAGTTTGATGGGTTTGTGTGTTGTACCATCTCCCTTTGAGCAACCTCAGCTGTTGCCAATTTAACCCCTTTCTTTTTGGATTTCTTTTGGATTTTGGGGTCACAGGTTTTGATGTTGCTGGTACAAATTTGGTTTCAAACTCAGTTTTCATTTTATCCATTTTCTCTTTAATGTTTTCATTATGTTTGAGTTTGGAGCCCTTTTTATACCAGCAATCATCAGTAAGATGATTGAATAAGCCACATATTTCACATGGCTTTTTCTTCATCTTAAGTTGATCATCTGCTGAAGAAGATGAAACTACTGAAGACTTTTCTTCAGCAGTTTGCTATCAGTACTAGCAGTTTTCTTCCTTTAGTACCTGCTTTCTTGATATCTTCTTCAGTAGTTTTCCCACCCTTTCTACTTGCAGTTTTCTTCCCTTTAGTACATGCAGTAGTTTGGGCTTGTTCTCCAGATGTTATGACATTCTTTTTAGTACTTTCAGTACTTTGTGAAATATCACCTGGAGTGATCAACTTTTTGATCATCTGAGTCTCAGCATTTGAACCATCAACATCAGTGGATAGGTTCTGAGAGGAATTAATGCTGACTTCTACTTCTGATGGTCCTGTATCAGATAGTAGATCACATGATGAAAAGGATTGGTTATTGCTTTCACCATCAGATTCTACCTCTGCTCTGGAAGTAAAATCTGTAGGAGGAACACTGTGATTATAACCAATGCCAAACTTCACATTGGAAGCAGATTGCTTACTAAGAAGCATTTCAAAACCCTTGCAAGAATTTACCCATCGATCACACTCTACCTGGGTAGTTGCAAGTGTTTCTTTGAGGTCTCTGTACTTATCTAGAAGTATCTCTTCCCTAGCCTTATCATTAGTGATTTGGCATTTAAGTTTGTAAATCTCATCATTCTTATCATTAAGCACAGACTCAAATTCAGCTTTTCTTTTGGAATTGTTTGTTCAAGCTCAATGTTCTTGTTAATTAAAGCTACATTTGCTTCTCTAATAGATGCAAATGTGGCTATGCATGTTTCAGAACATAGTTTGGCTTTTTCCTCAGATTATACCTGTGATACCTGTGGTGTAGAGGCATTAAAGGATGAAGTATCAGCAGACTCCAAAGCCATAAGAGCTAGATTTCCAAAAGGATTGTCACCACCATGTTGACCAGCACCAGAGAACAGTTGTTCATGACCAAACAAATCATCTGTTAAACTGCTCCAGTCAACAACTCCTGGGGTGAAAAAGTTGTGTTGTTGAGGTTGAGTTTGTTGATGAGATTGGGAAGGTTGAGGTTCAGGTAATGCTTGTGGTTGTTGTGCAATAGGAGCTTGAACCGAATTTGGCTGAGGCATGTAATAGCAGGGAAAAGGATATGACATTGGACCCTGGGGGACAAAGTATGCAGGAGATATAGGGTGTGAATGATGACCAGAACCAGCAGGATGTTGCCCTCTGTTTTGTGGACTAGTGCTAGGAAAAGTCACAAAGGGTGCAGAAGAGTTAGATCCAGTTGATCTACACTCTCTTGCAAAGTGTCCAAGCCTTTGGCATTTGTAACACCTCAACTTACTATTGTCAAAACCAACTTTGGTTTTGCCAGAGAGTCCTGGAAATTTCCTGCCAGTCCTCTTGTAGAACTTCTAAGATTTGATATTAATCAAGGCCATTTGGCTCAGAATATCCATCTCTTCTAGATCATCATCAACTATTCCTTTCAGATCATCCATGATGAAGCATAGATTGTCACTATTACTGCCAGAATGACTATCAATACCAACAAGTGCATGATCAGAACTGTTTGAAGAGAAGTCAATATGCTCATCATAATTGCTTTTAGATGCAGCATATTCTGACTCATGACCAACCAAGGTAGTGTTCCCTGGTACAAAGTCATCAGTGAGCTTTCCTAATGATGACAGTTTCCTTTTCTGCTCTATCTCACTTTCGAATTTAAGCAGTTTCCCATGAAGTTGGGTGAGAGATAGGCTATCCAGATTTGCACTGGAGCGTAGGACAATAGTGTATGTGTCCCATCTCTCAGGCAGTGATCTGAGGAATATGTTATTCATCTGGCTGTTGGTGTATTCCTGTTTCACCATTTTCAGCTCAGAGATCAAACAGGAAAAACGCTCAAACTGTTGAGTTAGTGTCTCACCCTTTCTATGAGAGATTGTCTCATATTGTTGGGCGAGGATTTCTCTGTTGTTTGCTAAGACCTCATCAGTTCCACCGAATTGTTCCTTCAGTGCATTCCAGAGGTCATGAGCAGTTTCATGATGCATAAGTCCTGAATAGATTTCATTCGGCAGTGCCATAGCCAGAATTCCATGGGCTTTAGCATCAATCTCAAACAGTTTCCGATCTTCCTCTGAGTATTGTTCCTTCTTCTTCGGAACCATTTGATTGGTTTCCGGATTGTTCACCATAGGCTTATGTGGTCCATGTACCAAGATGTCCAACAACCTGAACTGTTAACAGACAGGTGATGAAGCATCCTTCGTTGCCATATGTTATACTCAGTCCTAACCAGCATCGGAGGCTTGGTTGAGGAACCAGTATTGTGAGGGTCATTAGAAGGAGTAGTCATCTCAGATTCAACCAAATTCAATTAAGCTATAGCAGATTTAGAACAAAACACAACAAACCAAATTGAACCAAGAGAGATCTCAAAATGAATAAACGAAAGCGGCAGAAATTCAATAATCTATAACCTGTTCTTGCAAATGCGCTAATTCAATCAAACATAGATATCAAATAGCAGATTCAATGATCAACTGTTAGATCGATCAATGATTACCTGCTCTGATACCATTTGTTAGGATGCAGACATAATCTGGATGATCATGATCTACAAAACCAGGAGGTTGTTTGACATACACTTCTTCATCAATCACGCTATATAAAAAAGCACACTTGACATCAAGGTGATAGACCTTGAAGTTCTTGGATGCAGGAAATGCCATGAATATCCTAATAGCTTCTAGTTTTGCTACTGGAGTAAAGACATCAGTGTAGTCAATTTCTTCTTCTTGTGTGTACCCTTGAACAACTAGTCTAGCTTTGTTTTTTATGACAATGCCTCTATCATCTTTCTTATTCCTAAACACCCATTTGGTTCCTATAGTGGTCTTCCGATGAGGAAGAGGACAAAGGTTCCAAACTTTCTTCCTTTGAATTGAAGTAGCTCCTCTTGCATGGCTTCAACCCAACTTGCATTCTTTAGAGCCTCATCAATTTCCTCAGGCTCTATCTGGGACAAGAATCAAGAGTGAAAACATATATTTCTTTATGGGTTTGTCCTCTTGTTCTTACCCTAGAGTCAACATCTCCAATGATGTTTGTGGTGGGATGACACTTGTGGATCCTTAGCTGAGGGATCATAGCAAGTTGCTGAGAGAGATCTAAATTAGAGAAATTTAGATTTGGCATTGATGTTTCTCCTACCACATCAGCACATTTAGCAAGAGAAACTTGATCCCATGAGTGTGTGACATCATTGATGTTGTCATCTATGGAGTGGTTATCAGCATCAAGAAATTCCTAATCACTATCACCACCACCATCATGTTCTTCTGCATTTGAAGTGTCTTTATCATGTTTTTGAGCCTCTGAGCAAGAATTTGAAGGCATCTCAGATGTATCAACTGAATTTGTCATTATGGTGCTCATAGAAACCTCATTTGCAAAAGTAGTTACAACTGGAGCTGAAGATGTATGGCTTGAAGGTCGTCTAAGCTTAATCTTGGGTCAGGATCACCTGTGGGTAAGATATCTGTAGATCTTGAATCCTTCTCACAAGATTTAGTAAAAACAGTTGGCAACTAAATCAAGATCAAACAGCCAATAAGGACAAGAACCAGCTATACAAGGTGGGTGTTCACTGAAAGTCACATTGGCTGACTCCTCAACATTTCTAGGTTTAAGATTGTATACTCTATAAGCCTTAGCTTAAGAACAGTATCCAATGAAGTGTCCATCATCTAATTTATCAACAAATATGGCAATTTTATTTTGGTATTCAAGATCGTGCAAGGGCATCCAATGACCTAAGAAAACCAATGAAAGATTTCCTCTTGTGCCAAAGTTCATATGGAGTCTTACCACGAGTCTTAACCACTAAAACATTGTTTTGCACATAGCAAGCAGTGTTGACTACCTCTTCCCAAAAGGTGATGGTAGTTTAGAGTCGGACAACATGGTTCTTGCAGCTTCAATCAGTGTTTTGTTTCTCCTCTCAGAAACACCATTTTGCTAAGGAGTCCTCGGAGCACTGTATTGTCTTGTAATACCCTTTTCATCGCAAAATGTATTAAGGATTTGGTTCTTGAATTCAGTTCCCTAATCACATCTTATGATTTTGACCTTGTCATCACATTGATTCTCAATCTTTAAGATGAAATTCTTTAGAATCTAAGGAGTCTCAACCTTATATCTAAGGAAAAAGACCTAAGTGAATATTGTAAAGTCATCTATGATCACTAAACAATAAGAGGTCGTTCCTAGACTCATTACACTAGTGGGGCCAAAGGGATCCATAGGTAACAAGTGTAGGGGTGTAGTGATGGAGTTTCTTTCCTTAGGCTTATGAGATACCCTATGTTGCTTCCCTTTCAGGCATGCAACACAATGACCATCAATTGTAAGCTCTTTCATTGGCATTCCAGTTACCAAATCATTCTTAATAAGTTTATTCATGTTGTTAAAGTTTCGCATGGCACATTCTTTTATGCCATAGGAAAGACTCATCACTATTTGTTTTAGATAGAAAGCATGAAACTTCTCCAGAGGGAGATGTCTCTTGCAAGTCCATCTCGTACATGTTCCTTTTCCTGGGAGCTCTGAGCAAGATATGCTCATGAGGACAATGCACTAATGTTCAGTAAAGAGTGTGTTATGACTCTGATCACAAAATTGGGATACACTCAGAAGGTTGTACCTAAGCTCATTGACAAAGTTTACCTTTTCAATGTTGAGCTTATGTTTGTGACATTGCCCCTTCCAGAAATATAACCACCTTTATCTCCTCCAAAAGCAACTGGCCCTCCATCAATCCTTTCATAGTTCTAGAGTAGTGACCTATTACCTATCATGTGCCTAGAACAGCCACTATCAATGATCCAAACAATCTTGTTTGTCTTGAGTTGTTCCTGCACAAAGAAAATGATTAGTTAAATTTGGAAACCCAAGCCTTATTGGTCTTGGGATCATTAAAAGAAGTAGAAGGTAATGCAACAGTAATAGATCCTATAGTTTTGTTTTGAGGATCTTGTGTTGTTGTTTATGAAGAACATTCAGTCAATTGGTCTTTCTTCGACTTTCACACCACCTTTGGAAGTTTGGACTTGACCTTCAACACCGGGAGCTTTTGAGACTTCTGAAGTTTTGATGACTGGACCTTCGAAACATTCTGCAAACACTTTAGCAAACTTCAATGCTTCGGAAGTATTCCTTTCTTCCGAGACCGAATTTTCTTCCGATGTCAATTTTCCACTTGCCCTCTTCTTTGATTTAGAGCTTTCGAAGGAAACAGATTTTCCTTCTAAAGCTGAAACTTTCTTGAAACTCTTGGAAGTCTTTTTCTTGGTCATATGGAGAATACCTCTTGGATTGTATGGACAATCCTTAGGAAGACGAAAGATACTTTCACACATAACACATTCCATTTTTTTCTCCCCAAGAGCCTTCTACTGAGAACAAGACTGATCTTGATCACATCCCTTCTCCACCTTCATCTTTGCAGATGCTGAGATAGTCCTTTTGGGCTGAGAACTGTTCTTGGAGTTGGATGGTACAGGCTGTGTAGCAGTTGTACACAACAGATCAGCCTTCTTCTTGGTGCTGAGATGATTTGAACATAAACCAGAACTCTTGGAAGAAGAGTTTAGGTTGATGACTTCAGTCTTCACCACTTTAAACTCTGCATAGATAAAAACTTCTTTCTGCCTAGAATCAAAAGTGGCTTTAATCTTTTGAGCCTTCCTAGCTTTTCTCTTGCTCTTTCTGATCATGTTTTTCTCATAGACTGGTCATCAAAGTGTTTCTTTTCATCTCAAAAGGAAAGTGACTGTTCTTATAATCCTCTTCTTCACTCTTCTCAGAGGAATTCTTCCCTATCACTTCTTCACCCTCTTCACTCAAAGGGTTTATGAGAGGAAGCTCATCTTCACAAGTTCCATACCCGGGTTATCTTACATACAAGATTGTGTGTGGAGGAGCTATCTCATTAGATCCCAGTCCCTACTTGTTTTGATAACACACCTTGTTGTGCATGGATGAGGATATCATGTTCTTGAAGGTCTCTTCTTCAAGACCACACTTTTCTACCCTGGCTTTGCTAATCACAAGCTCAGCCTGGCACTCAGCCAGCGTGGTTATGAGATCCTTGATCTGAGTCCTATTATTGGTGTGCTCTTGTTTTAGAACTGAAATGGTATTTTATAAGTCCTCTATCTTTATTTATAATCACTTTTAGTTTATAATATTTTTAAGGACTCAAGATCAGATCTCATTTCTAAGTTGTAGGACCTGTATCTGTTTACTTTAGCAATACATTCATGGGTAAAGAGATGTTCCAATACCTTGGCTTCATGATGATCTGCCATTAGTGCTTGGTTTGGAGAAGCATCTTCCACCTAAAAGCTCCAGTCAAAGCCTCCTTCTTCAATAGCAACTACAGCTTGCTGCTTTGGCTTCTTATTCTGGATAGCTTTATCAGTGTAGTTTGGTCGGGACTATGCTTGGCCACCATTTGTTCTTAGTGCCTTGCATTCCCTGGCAAAATGGCCCATCAAGTTATAGTTGTAACATTTGACTTTGCTTTTGTCCAGTCCAAACTTTCCACTGGCTGTATTGCTGGGAAACATTCTTCCTGTCCACTTGAAGAACTTCTTGGCTCTATAAGTGAGAAGAGCCATTTGCTAGACTATCTCCATATAATCCAAATCATTTGGATGGATGCAGTCTAGGTCTTTAAGGGTGAAAACAAAGCTGCCACTACTTTCATCAGAAAACACAAAGGCTTGAGAAGAACTTGTCTCTTAGAATGGGCATCCTAGGTATTCAAGGATGAAAGGACCCTTTTGTGAGTTGTCAGGGGTAGCATATGAGATGATTTTAGGGTTCTATGCTATCCCTTTCAACCACATGAAGGGTTGAACCCATTTGATTGTTGTAGTTTCTAGATGAACCTTGCATGTTCATCTCCATCTGGTAGCCACTGAGAATCCCATACAACTCTGTTAGAGTGAGAGTTTTCAGGTTCTCAGTTCTCTTGATAACCACACAATAGTGTGTCCATTGCGTAGGAAGTGAGGACATAACTTCCTTACAATATCTTTGTTTTCAAGAGCTACTCCACCATCCAATATGGTATCCATAATCTCAACATACTTGAAGTATTGTTGAGTCATGGTATCACCTGCTTTAAAGGTGAAATTTTCAAGCTGCTGCTTCATGAGATGCTTCTTGTTCTCCTTCGCTTCAGAGGAACCCTCGTACATTAGTTTCAATGCATCCCATAGTTGTTTAGCTGTTTTGCATTTCTTGAAACCTCTGTATATAGAGTTTGGAAAATCAGTCTGAAAGGATGTCATGGCCTTCTGGTCAATCTCTACTCTATTTCTATCATCATCTGAGTAGTCAGCCACAGCCTTGGGTTAAATCGTTTGTCTTGTGCTTACAGATGATTTCTCAAGATATTCATGGGTGAGATTTCTTGCTCACAAGGGAGAGGTTGCTAAAGAATTGCAGAAGTGAATACTTTCAATCGAGACAATCATCAAGAGAAAGGTTTTGGCCCTAAGAAGTGACAACGACACTGAATTCAAAAATCAGATTCTTGATTCATTCTATGCACAAAAGGGAATTGTGAGACAATTTAGTGCTACAAGGACACCTCAACAGAATGGTGTATCCGAAAGAAAGAATTGCACTCTCAATGAAGCCGTATGTACCATGCTAATAGAATCTTTGTTACCCATTATCTTTTGGGCTGAAGCGGTAAATTGTGCTTCATATGTTCTAAATCGAGTGTTGATTATTAAGGACAAAGTGAAGACTCCTTATGAACTTTTCTATAAAAGGAAACCTTTAATTGACTTTTTTACGGCCATTTGGTTGTTCTTGCACTCTTTTGAATACTCAATAACAAAGGACAAAGTTTGGGGTCATGTCTGACGAGTGTTACTTTTGTCGGTTACTCTTCTTCTCAAAAGGCCTATCGAGTATATGACAAGGGAACACGTATTGTTCAAGAGTCGTTCTATGTTGATTGGCAGGAGTCTAACTCTTCTGATGTTCGATCATAACCTGCATGGTTCTTTGACTCCGATACTGTGTTTAATTCTTTTAATCTTCCAGTTTTTGATGATGATGCGTCCATTCCCAATGTTCAAACCAATATTATCTCCTCCACTCCATCTCCTGCCCATTCCACCTCTTCAGCAAATGATGCCACTTCAGCTGATGTTGGATCATCTTCTCCATCATTTGATTTGTCACGAACACCTGTTTCTTCATCACCAACATCTGTTCCACCACTAACATCTCTTCTTTTATCACCTACATCTCAGCCTGCTCCATCTCTCTCACCCTCATCTAATCATCCACAATCTGTGAGCAAAACTTCTCCAAACATCTTCCCTTTAGACACAGACTTCAAAACTTTGAAAGATCATCCTCTTGATAATGTTATTAGATCAATCACTCATGGTGTTCGGACGCGGAGTCAATCTGGTTTAATTAATATCTGCCTCTTCTCTTGTTTCATCTCTCAAATTGTCCCGAAAAATGTGCATGCCGCTCTACAGGACCCATACTAGGTGGAGTCAATGCAATTGGAGCTTCAATAGAAAGCTCAAGTTTGAAATTTGGTTGACCTGCCTCCCAAAAAATGTCCAATTGGTACAAAATGGGTGTTCAAGAACAAACCTGATGATCGTGGTGTGGTGGTGCGTAACAAGTCTAGATTGGTTGTGCAAGGATTTGCTCAAGAAGAAGGGATTGACTATACCAAAGTCTTCGCTCCGGTCCCCCGTATTAGAGCAATCAGGATTTTTCTCGCTCATGCTCTTAATAAATAGTTCAAGGTCTATCAGATGGATGTCAAGTGTGCTTTCCTTTACGGAGACATTGATGAGGAGATATATGTGTGTCAACCACCGGGTTTTGAGGATCCTGACTTTCCCGATAAAGTCTTTAAGCTTGACAAGTCTTTGTATGGTCTTCATCAGGCACCTAGGATCTGGTATGAGACCCTGACCCAGTACCTCTTAAGCAATGGTTTCTCTCGTGGCACCATTGATATGACACTTTTCAAGAAAGAAGTGAATGGTGAAATCTTGTTTGTCCAAGTCTATGTCGACGATATTATTTTTGCTTTTACCAATTCACTGTTATGTCTAGAGTTCAAAGAAGTGATGCGTAATAGGTTTGAAATGAGTATGATGGGAGAAATGTGCTTTTTTCTTGGATTACAAGTAGAACAAAAGCATGAAGGCATTCTAATTCATCAGGAGAGGTATGTTGAAGAAATTTTGAAGAAATTCAAGATGCATGATGCCTCTCCTAAAATGACTTCCTTTACTGCTCAGACATGTCTCACTCCTGATGAGAACGGGAAACCTGTTGATTCTTATCTCTACAGATCTATGATTGGTTCTCTCATGTATCTTACAGGAACTCATCCTGATATCACTTTTGCTCTACGATATTGTGCCCGATATCGGTCGGCCCCAAAAGAGCCTCATGAGAAGGCTGTCAAGAGAATTTTTTGTTATCTCAAAGGCTCATCTCGTTTAGGTCTATGGTATCCTTATGGAGGGAATTTTGATTTACATGCTTATTCTGATAGTGATTCTAATGGTTGCAGGTTAAACAGAAAATCAGTGACTGGAGGATGTCGATACCTGGGCAATTGTCTTGTGTCATAGTAGAGCAAGAAACATACGAATGTTTCCCTTTTAATAGGGGAAGTAGAATACATTGTTGCCTCTAGTTGTTGTTCCCAAGTCCTTTGGATACAGCACCAGATGATTGACTATGGAATCAACTTTCTTCACATGTCGTTGTTTTGTGACAACGAAGCAGCCATCAGGATCGCTAAAAAATCCTATTCATCATTCTCGAACCAGCACATCGAAACACGGACTCATGCAATTCATGATGCCCAAGAAAAGGGTTTTATCGATATTATTCCCATTGAGACATAACATCAAAAGGCAGATCTTTTCACAAAAACTTTTGATAAACCTTGCTTTTATGAATTGATCTCTATGCTAGGGTTAATATTCTTTTAAACCTCTTTTCTTTTCTTTACTAAAATTGTCTTTTAGAATAAAATAATAATAATAATCATTTTAATAATATTATCCTTTTAAAATAAAATTTTTGGGGAGTAACTAAATAACCTGGTTTTGAAATTGAAATGACGAGAAATGATTCTATATCTTTCGGATATGTTTTTTATGCATGACTGGTACTTAAAATGAGAAATGATAGTAACTGATGCTGATCTCTAATTTACATCTTATTTTTATTGTATATTAAAGTCAAGTAAACAGACTCTCTAAACAATATGCTTGGTAGGCTCAATCTGAAGAATTAAGTAGACAGCAGCAATATGATTTAAATTAAAGTCTCTGCTTAAGGATGTCTGGATTTACGCAATCATTTTGGCCTGCACGAAAACTGAGTCCCAGCAAAAAGTGGATTGAGAATTGATCTTTGGCTCTTGTCAAGTACATTTGTGTCTTGTACTTGTGCTAATCTCCTATGTTGTACGGTAGTACTGACCTAGAGTGACGATCTCCTCTGCTATACGGTAGTACTGACCTGGAGCTCTCATCAGCACTTGATCAAATGGTCATCTCCTTTGTTATACGTGAGTATAGACCTGGAGCTCTCACCATCTTGATCTAAGTTGTGTCAAATCATCTAAACGATGAATTCATCACAGAATGCAATATATAATCACTAACACACTAATGCAGAAGCCTTGCACTGTTAAGATTGTAACAAAATTCAAGAAATCCTGAGGTTGGGTGAGAGTTTTTGCCAAATGATTGCGGGGTCCTAGCATTCTAAAGTATTTAATTGAACCCTAACAATCATATGCAGTTTGTTGAAAAAGATACGGCATGGGTTTAAGTGGACAAATATATCAGCAATCATTATTGATTTGTTTCTGAATTTCAAGAGTTTCTTTATAGAGTGTGATCAGATTCAGTTATCAGTATGATCTCATTCCCGATCAATGATTAAATTCATCTCTATGCTAACACATATCTTCAGGATGTGATCTCTAATCAATTTAGATCTCAGTGTTTGTTTCTATTTAAAAATAATGATAAATGCAGCGAAACTATAATTTTGCTATTTGTTTCGCTAGACGAAACTGCAATTTCGCTCAGCATTCTCATCGTGTGCGATGTCTTTTCTATCTGTGTTTCATCTAACGAAATTGCAGATTCGCCCAGCGAAACTATAGATTCGTCTGGCGAAACTGTAGTTTCGCTCACTGTGAAACTATAAGCTATTTAAGTCATTTTGCGAAATTAATCTCTCGCTTTCGCACAATCGACCTATGATGTCCTTTAGGGCTTCTCCGCGACCCTATCTTACGTTTTTGTGATTTGGAGTTTTTGTTACTGATTGGTTGTTGATTCAAGTTCGCAAGTGAGTTTCGAACTCAGGACCATCATCTAATCTTTTTTATTTCATCACATTGTGGGTATACTTTATCGAGACTCTTCGGTACCTTCGCTGTTCTTTCAACGAAATTACCGATAGTCCAGCGAAACTGAAAGAAAGTTCTTGATTTCTCAGCGAAACTGTAAGGTTATGCTGTCCATGCGAACTTAACAGTTTCACTGACTAATTTTCAGTTTCGCTCTCTTGTCAAATCTACCTCCCAGTTTGGGCGAAACTAGTGTGCTCTTGCTAGCGAAACTATACTTTCGCCTGACGAAACTAAATCTCATACTGCGAAACTGTACTTTCGGCTAGCGAATTTAATAATATTATTTCATTTTATTTTTTTAGTACTATTATTCTTTATTTTTTTGTTTTCATTCTTCATACTTTATTCTAATGTAAATCATTTGGTTTGTATCTCAGGTTTCAATGGCAAATTTAAAGTTCGACAAGAGAAACAACATCACTGTTATTTTGGATGATACTCATCCGAAAGCCGCCGGGTTTAGAGAATGTATTAGATGGCTGCAAAGAACTCCCATATCTTATGCTATATCTCATTCCACCACCATATATGATCTTTTTATCAGAGATTTCTGGAGATCTGCTGAATATGACATAAGAGGAAATACTCAAAGATTACTACTCAAGTCTTAGAGCACGAGGTGACCAATACTGCAAAGACAGTTTCGAGGATTCTGAGGCTAGAGGAGGATTCTGGTGAAGAGGTTTCTATGTCTGATACACAGGTGTTCGAAGCATTCAGAAGCATGGGTTATGAGGGGCCAGCTTTTGGTTCCTGAAAGGAGATCAAGATATCATTTCTCTCCAAGGAATGGAGATTTATTGCTCACGTCTTCATCATGTGCCTAGATGACCGTAAAGGTGGTTCAGACGGGCTAAACCTTGACTGGGCTAAAGCAATGGTGTTGTGCTGCAAAGGAGAGAAGGCAAACATAGCCAAACTGATATTCACCTGCATGGCTGAGAATGTGATGGCCTAGAAAAAAGCTAAATGGTTGTTGTATCCTCGATTTCTTCAAATGATCTTTGACGACCTCATACTAAATGTGTCAAAACACAGGGAGGTGAAAAGGTTGGTACAAATGAATCCTCGTATCTTTGCTGGCTGTTGTGCTATTCGCCATGAGTTTAGTGGGAAGATAACCCATCTCTGGGAAAACATGTACCCACTGAAGAGATGGAATTACATTAGATGGGTGGATGAATCTGAGAATAAAATAGCTGAAGAAACCAGGGCATAGCAATCTAATGCAACCAAGAAAAGAAAGGGATATGCTAAATAGAAAGATTATGATTTGGAAGAAGATATAAATAAAAAAGCTGAAGAGATAAGGATAAAAAAGGAGAAGAGATCAAAGAAGAAATCTGATATAGCAGATTCTGAGAGGCGAACTAAACAGAGACATCAAGCATTCACTGAGAGGAGGGAAGAAAGAGGAAACTTAGATGAAGATATGATTCGCAATGTTAACAGTTCTCTGGAAAATGAACTGAGTATGATAAAGACGAAGCTCATAAAACCAAGAAATACGGGAGAAGCAAAAGGATGAGATGATTGAGGGAATGAAAACGATGCTTGTTGATCAAAATTGTCTGCTGAAGAAATTTTTTGAGGAGGTTGCACAACTCAAAGCTACTGCTGGCCTGTATAGTCAACTAACTCAATCTGAGTTAGATGATTTGATTGATACTTCAAAAAATACCCGTTCCTGAACGTGGGGACTTCATCTAAGGCAGGAGAGGGTACTTCTGGAGCAACATTTGCTGATACTGAAGATTGTGAAGTTAGAAATGAAGATGCAGGAAGGCAGAATGAAAAAGAAGTTCTGGAGGCTGGGTTTATAAACATGGGACTTGATGTTGAGAAGGATCTGGTTGAAGAAGAAGTAGTGAGGGAGAAGTCGATGGATCGATATGGTGAGAAAGAAAAGAGACTAATTGATGAAGAAGAGGATGATGAAGAACTTGTAGACTATGATTCTGATCCTGAGTTCTATTAAGTTGATGAGAGGCTGTTGATTTATGTAGCCAAGAAAGAAGAGCTTGATGAAGATGTATTTGAGATGGATAAAGATGAGTGGTTTGTTAAGGAGAAAGAGGTAGAAGAACTGACTCCCCTATTCCAACGCATGGAAGGATTGAGTAGGAAAGAGGCTGACAAGCGGATTATAAGTTGGTGTTATAACCCCAGCCTTAAAATGTTCATGATAAAGAGGAGAGGGGTGGAATTATCTACTTGCATAAAAGGAAGGCTTTCAAGACCTTGCCTAAATGGGATCTAAGGCGACTGGCGACTCTACCATTACTGAAGGCAAATCCGAGTGAACGAGCATCTCTGTTAGAGAAAGAAATTTAGAATGGGCTAAAAGACAATTTTGAGTCTTTTGGTTACATGAAGGCTGAGAGGAAACGCTCAAAAAAGGACAAGGATTGGGAAACCGGCAAGGGAAGAATTGTACTAAGGGTGAAACCCCCAAGGACCGTTAATAGGGTTAGATTGGCGGATGCCCTTCCCCAATGATTACAGAGCTTTGAAAAGTGGCTTTATGACAATAATACAGGGCAGGCAATCATTAGAGTGAAGAATGGTGCTAAGATTAAAGCTTTTGATCCAATAGAACTCTTTAGTTTCTGTGATGAAGACCTGCTGATTCTTTGCGAGAACCATATCAAAGCAGGTGCAGTGAGGAAACGAGAAAGGAAGCCAGTCTCTTTATGACTGTAGCAAACAAGATCAGAGGGTGAGGGCAGAGGTGAAGAGATTAGCCGAGAGAGTAAGGGCCCAAGATGACCTAAACATGGATCTACAAGATTTGGCCAAGCAGTTTGAGGGAGCAAGTGCTCATCCCGAAGGGGCCTTGGTCACGGTTCCTATCTTCGAGTCAGAAGATTTCTAGTTAAGAGCCATTTTTTTAGTTTAGTAACTGAATGGGTGTTGAAGCAAGGTGATTAGGGATGGTTATATCTCATAATAAGAGCCTAAAATGCTCTGATACCAATTGCAGGATCGGTGTTGATCTCTTAACACAATGTTTTTCTCTCAAATTCACTAAACACAATTGGATGATGAAGCAGAACCTTTAACTAGGTTGAAAATAATATACCAAGTTGCGGGGACAGGATTTGAACCTGTAGTCTTCAGATCATGAGCCTGATGATTAACCATTCCTCCACCCTGCTTCACTGTTGTTCTATTTTCTTGTTACCTTTTCTTCATCGTCAATGCGGCTTGCCCCTTCCTTGGAGAAAAGGGGACCCCCTCCGCCGATGGTTTTCAAGCATCTATTAGCGGGACACAGGGCTCTCCTCAGCTTTGAGCTCCTCTCCCGATGCCTGAATGCTCCACAAGAAATGATTTTCAAGATACTTGTATGTATTACTTCTCAACTCAATGTTTACAAGACTCTTACAAGCATGACTAAATTAGTTACAATGAGAAACTATATATACTACTATATACAGCCGGTTATACTTAGATTACCAGCTAGATTTTATTACTAAACAAATACTACATTGTTAGAAGTAAGGTATCTAAGATAAAATACTAGCCTAGTTTAGTTAGTCATGAAAAGTCCATGACTTACCTTTTGTCACCAACTAAATGTGGTAATTGTACTAACCGATAAAAGATGAACAGTTAAATAAAGCATGGTCAATTACATGGGCGTGAGAAAGCACCATGCAGTATCTCAAAGGTGGCAGCAGTTGTCAAACCGACCATACTTATGTCCACTAGTTCATAGTTGGTTCTTCCAAATGTTAAGTGGCTTCGAAAGAATAAGTTCTTCCAAAGCCTTTTACACTTCGGAAGAATCAACTTCTTCTGAGATCTCTACTAGTCTTTAAGAACTTATTCTTCGAAAGAATAAGTTCTTGCAAAGCCTTTTGTCTTGAATCTTCTAAGTGTTTAACTTCAAAAAATGAATTACTTAGTCTCGGAAGACTGAGTTCCTCATCGGAAGTTCTTCTTTCTTGAGCTTCGAAGTTCTTTAACATAGCTTAGGGATAGTAGTTTTTGTCTTTAGAAGACTTTCTTCAGTTGCACCCAAAATCTTCTAAGTATATTTTAATTGCACTACCTCATCAGATCCAACAAAAGGATTGGGACATAGTGTGAGTTTGTGCATGACCTAATTGTTTTCTACTTGCCCCTACTTCACTAGCTAGACTATCGCAAGTTATTTATACCAAAAGTCCTGACCATCACTTGCTTTTATTATATTAAAGTGTACTCTAAGGATAAAAAAATCCAAAACAAATGTATGGATATGCAATGTTCTAAAAGAGCTTCCTAGCATATATAAAAATATTTTCAGTTATTTTTCTTATATATTTGTTTTTGAAACTTTTTGTTGAATTATTTCAAAACTTGGGGAGTAAACAAAATATATTAGAGTCGTCGATGCATGGGAAAAAGTTAATGCTATATTCTAATGCACACACATCTTAGTCATTACATTCATTGCACATGTATAATAACGATAAGACAATAAAAGACGAGTGAGATATACGTTAAAATATATAAGCTAATATAGTTACGTTAATATTTATAAATGTGAGCCAATGCAAATTCTTATTTGTCGGCTCTGTAGTGACAAGGAAAGTCTCATCGAGTCATTCACAAAGCTAACCTCTAGGCCACTAGTAATGCTGGTAATACTTGTCCACCTTTTCAACATATGATTTCTAAAGACATAATTTAATGTTAGAAAAAGAAATGATCAAGTTCATTTTTAACATACCATTAACTTTAAAACATATAAAAATTTCTATAGATTTCTTAATCTAATAAAAATAGACCTGCAAATGATCAAAAATTTAAGGTGATATCATTTTTAATAACTATTTCTACTTCATTAACCATGGATTTATTATGAAGACCGGTTTCATGAATAAAAGCTAGTATATATGTTTTTCAACCTTGTATGATATTCACAATTATAAATCATAAGTTTAAAACCTTCCGTTCAAATGTAGATGCTACCCATCATAACTCTACCCAAGATTACATAACATTCATAACATAAATCACACCAATATTTCATCACAAATAACTTAAGTTTCAGCCAATTACAATGATAATATGTAAGGCCCCGTTCCCGGGAACCTCATAGTCGGTCATTCACAGCAATTAAAACTCTAAACATTATAACTATACAATCTTAAGCAGCGGAATTAGTTTATCAAAAACCATTCATTGCATTTAAACCACTGTGGTTGAGTAATACAACACTATTTAACTGGTTACAAAAGAATTGTTTTACTGTATTACAAAACAACAGCAACATAAAGTACGAATGGATGTCAATCTTTCCTGCCGAGTAGCTTCACCCTTGTGCCATCCTCAGCAATAATTACCTGCCAACTGAAAATGTATAAAAAGTCAGTGTTGCTGAGTGAGCTCTAGTTTTATAAGTAATAAAATACTTTCTGTAGGTATACATATGAAAATACTCTGTTCATGAAAACTTTATCTCTTTATACGTGAGCACGCGTCAACTATACAGTCAGGTAATGCTTTATCTCTTTATTGTATGCCTTGTTTACTCTGCATTCTTTTATATTTATCTTTCACTGTCTATGGGGACCAATGAGCAATACCCCAACTATGTGCGCGATGGAAAATGGGTGATGGGCCATCTATATCCCTCGAAAGGGTCAACTGTATCCCCCGAAAAAGGGTTCTGTGTACTGTGTACAAGGCCGACCCAATCACCCAGGGTACGCTACAAGGGTCCTGCCAATCTCAATTGATTGGCCCTGTGTGCACAATTGGGTAGCTATACCGCAGCACAGTTGAGCTAACGACAACTCGGTCGTGTCCCTCCTATGAGCTTGCAAGACTTGTTAACATTTTCATTAATGTTCTTCTTCTTTTCTTTATTGCTCTTTTGCTTTATTATTACTAGATACTTTACGTTACGATAATAACATGCCACGTAAAGTCACATACTATAAGTAATAATAATAATATTGTTAACAATAAACAATAAGGAGCATCATATGTAATCATAACGTGCATGGAACATCATCATTACTAAGCCCTATTTAACTCTGGTCAAAACCCTAAAGCACAGACTCCTAGAAAACTCTGTAAAATTTTCTAAGTGTTAGGCGCATGGGAACTATTTAGGTGCATGAGCCTTGTTTGGGCGTTATACAACTATGCAGGCACATCAGCCAACACATTCATTTTCACATAGGCGCATGAACTATTCAGGAGCATGGGTACTATTTGTGCGTATGACATTTAGACGCATGAGCATTTCAGACGCTTGGACACTTAGGCGCATGAGCCACTTGGGCGCATGGGCATTATTGGGGCGCATGGTCCTACACTAAGTCGTCCGGTTAATATTTCTAGGTGCATGGGCCACTGTTCAGGCGCATGGGCTGTACTTAAACATTTCTAAGGTAATCCTAGGCACATGGGCTACTGTTTAGGGGCATGGACTACACTTAAATCTTTCTAAGGCATTTTCAGACGTATGAACCTTCTGTGTAACTTGTTCTTAGCATGTGTTCATACACATTCATCAAACCTATCTGTTCTAAGCTTAACATAACTGTTCTAAGCATGAACAACCAATAAACATTCAAGAGTTTAACACTTAACAAGCACATTACATACGGGTAACATACATAAACTTTGCAAAAACATTTTAATACATTTTCAGCCCCAAAAATAGTTAAAACAAGTAAGAACCGGGGTCTAGAACTCACCTGGTGCAACTTGGGTGTTCTCTTCCTTTCTAACCCGCTTGCAATGAGTTCACACATCGTACGTACATCAAGGTAATAGTTATGATCTTCTTTCATCATTCGTTTCGTACATATCGCACGTTTTGTACATTTCGTACTTATCGCACTTTTCATATATTTGTTATCTTTCACTTCTATCTAGGTCTTTTCATATACTTAACCCCCTTCTTGAGCACAAAGAAATATCACCTAGGGTTAAGCGACAAGGATCCTATTTCGCACATATCGCACGTATAGAGTAGTCACTAAGACTAACTCCCCTGTGTGTGTGAACTCTTATGGGTTTGGCAAAATCGCACGCTACACAACACAGAATAATTACCAAATCACACATATTGGAGTAGTGACCTAGACTAACTCATACTGTGTTTATGAACCCTTATGAGTTAGCCAAAATTACACGTTGTAAACACATAGTTGAGCTAACAACTCTGAATGAGTTGTGAAGCTCCTTTATTTGCTTGCAAGACTTTTTATTCGTTCATTCATTATGTTCTACTTTCATTATCTTAAATCTTTCACTTCATTAAGATAATACTTTACGTTCATTATCATAATCACACCACATAAAGTCACATCATAATACATAGTAAGGAACATAGAAAACATATCATACATAAGCATAATATCATCACACATCATCATACATAACATACACCATCAACAACATCATAAAAATCATGCATCATACATTCACGTACATATACATATGAACAACAAACATAATCATCATAATATATGACTGATCCTCCACGGGATAGCGGGGGTTCGGGGGTGGCAGCCCATGACATCCGGGACATAGTGGCCGCAGCCCCTAGTGGGGTCCAAGCAGCAACGCCCCTGGCTGGCTAAATCGTATAATTAGTATGCATTTCTAGCCCCAATTCAGTTTAAAACCTTTAAAATAGGGGATCTAGAACTCACCAGGAGTCGATGAGTAGCTACTCAATCAAGCTTTCAAAGCAAGGGTTTCACTACACAACCTGCAGATAAGTTAACACTCAAAGGATTTAATTTCTCCTTAATTTCGCTGCTAATTTCGCTAGCAGTTTCGGTGCTAGTTTCGCTGGCAGTTTCGCTGTCAGTTTCGCTGTCAGTTTCGCTTTCAGTTCCGCTGGCAGTTCCGCTGGCAGTTCCGCTGGCAGTTCCGCTGGCAGTTCCGCTGGCAGTTCCGCTGGCAGTTCCGCTGGCAGTTCCGCTGGCAGTTCCGCTGGCAGTTCCGCTGCAGTTCCGCTGGCAGTTCCGCTGGCAGTTCCGCTGGCAGTTCCGCTGGCAGTTCCGCTGGCAGTTCCGCTGGCAGTTCCGCTGGCAGTTCCGCTGGCAGTTCCGCTGGCAGTTCCGCTGGCAGTTCCGCTGGCAGTTCCGCTGGCAGTTCCGCTGGCAGTTCCGCTGGCAGTTCCGCTGGCAGTTCCGCTGGCAGTTCCGCTGGCAGTTCCGCTGGCAGTTCCGCTGGCAGTTCCGCTGGCAGTTCCGCTGGCAGTTCCGCTGGCAGTTCCGCTGGCAGTTCCGCTGGCAGTTCCGCTGGCAGTTCCGCTGGCAGTTCCGCTGGCAGTTCCGCTGGCAGTTCCGCTGGCAGTTCCGCTGGCAGTTCCGCTGGCAGTTCCGCTGGCAGTTCCGCTGGCAGTTCCGCTGGCAGTTCCGCTGGCATCTTCGCTGCCAGTTTCGCCCAAACTTTCTTTGGATAACCATCTCTGCGAAACTACCTGCGAAACTATAGTTTTGCAAGAGGTTTTCATAGTTTCGTTGTACGACTACGCAATTTCGCTAGATAAACCCTTAATTACGCAAAATGGGCTGAAAATTACGAACCAACCCATTTTTGACCCAAAACTTCAATCTTTTACATCCAAAACCTTGGTTTATCACCCAATAAGCTATATCTAAGCTTCTTACATGTTTTCTTACACAAAACCGTGAGTTTTGGGCAAATCTTTGCCATTTTCAAAATCCTCACGCCTTAAAATCCGGGTTTCATCAATAGGAATGACTAAATGATGTTTCTTAGCTAGATTCTTTGTGTTTTCTTGTTGTTTGGGTGCCCACAAACATCAATCTTCAATCCCGTAATCAACCGAGCCTTGAATCTTCAATTCTCTCCACTTTTTCTCTGTACACTCCCTCTCTAGAATTGGGGTGTTGAGTTGCAATGAGAGTTGCTCAAGCTGATCTGTTTATATATACCAAACATTCCCGGGATCTTATACTCACCAAACACATATCCCAAGGGGTCTTCTCGGTCCATACTCCTTTACCCACATATTTTCTTTAAATTATCTAAGCTAAGCCCCGTATTATTAATTGGCTCGATTCTACTTTATTCTGGGCGTTACATGTAGCCATATAATAAGATAGATTTCGCTAAAAATGATAAACATAAGGTAAATAATAAAATGCTTGAAATTTAAACGATAAGAATCATTAGAAGATATCACTAGGTTTAACCATTCTTGATGTACAATAAAATTTTCAAGACTGGTGAAGGGGGTAAATGCAACAATTTTATAAGGTTAGGAGAGTTATGACATTAAGCAGATCAAATAGGGAACCACTAAGATGAAACAATGAACACAAGTAAAAAGAACAATAACAAGCAAACTCAAATATCATTTTCAAGAATGATGTATATTGCTCTCAAGTTTTTACAAGTGTTACAAAGTTTTCATCAAAATACAAGTACTTGAGATACTTTATACTACATGCTATAACCGACCATACTTTAAAGGCCAGCTAGAAACACTAATGTAGACAACAAGATCAATGTAAAGTCAAAATCCAAATCGCCTTTTGAGTAATGACTATGACATGCCGTAGCTCATATGCTTATCTATTACAAAAAGGATTAAAGTACATAATACGAAAGTTATTGACTCAACACTTTAATCTATAGTTGACAAAAGCATGTACTTTTCACCAACTCATGGTAGTTGGTGAGTCTTCAGATATGACAACAGAAAAGTGTTCAGCTTTTATCAAAAGTATGTAAGAGAAGACATGTCTTCTCTGTCTTCAAAAAAATGAATCTTGTCTTAGGAAGATTTTGTCTTTGAAACTTTGAAAGACATCATCTTTGGATTTGGAAGAATTGGTCTTTTGGCTTTGGAAGATTTTATACTTAGCAAAATTCGTTGGTTATAACAAATCTTCCAAAGTACTTTCCTACTACTTCACATGTGCATGCGGAGAGCTCTTTCGTTGCATCAACTTCTAAGTGTATTCCTTACAATTCAATGCAACGACACTAAAAACTTGATTTATTTAATAAGGTTTTGTGTATTTATTTAATAATTTCTCAAACACAACTTAACTTTAAATTTTATACTCTGTGTGCTATACAATAACACAATAGGCATGTCTTGCTATCATATGCGTAATATGATGATGGTAGGTGCCGGGTATCGTCCAAGGACATAAAGGCTCTCGATATCCAATCTCAGTTGTTGTCTAGCCATATAGTAAGATAGATTTTGATAAAAATAATAAATGTAAAGTAGATAAGAAAATGCTAGACATGTAAATGATAATAATCATTAGAACATGTCACTAGGTTCAACCCCTCTTGATGATACAATCAACTTAATATGTAGATTGGCAAAAGACCACTATAATCTAATAGAGATGTGACTTATGCTAGGGTTACCAACTCTTACGACTATTCGGAAAACTACACGACGAGTCACTTAAACCACCTATAACCATGCAGTGAAGAACACGTAATTGTGCATCTATGTCCAAGTTAAACCACCTTATATGTAAAGTGGACTTACCATTCTTATTTGTTAGATTTGTTTTTATAAAGAGGAAACCATATTCGAGTAATCAAAACTTGTTACAATAAAGAATAAGATGTGAAAATTAAACACATGGTGATAAAACAACGGTAAGTGAAAACTTATTAAGTCAAAACTTAAAAGTAGGGCCACCATCATATGGGTTAGAACGTACCATTGTTAGTAACATTATATAAGGATTAGATGCACCATTGTAATAAGGTATCAGATTAGCATATTTTTTAAATATAGAAAGATTTTTATGATTTTAAAAAGAGTAAAACTCTTCAATTTATGTCATAATATTATAAAATATAGCCATTAAGACCCAGATCAATTGTTTTGAAACAAGTCAATCCAATGGTTTTTTAATATCGAGGTTATGAGTTTACTTTGTGTAGATGTTTCAAGTATGCCAGAGCTTTTGTTACATTGGTCTTTTGGTGGTGAGTTTCCAATCGATTGGTGGACGGACTGGGTCACTAATGTTGTTTGTGTTTACATTTGTGAATGACTTTTCGCTAATGAGTTCACTCGGGTGGGGAGGATTATGGTATTCTTTGGCCGTTTAAGAAAAATAATTGTAGAATATAATAACATATATGAATGTTATTAATGTGTATTAAACATTAAATTGATGTAATCCTTTATGAGGATTTTTATACAACTTATTTTTAATTCATTCTTCAAAACATGTGTCGATTATGCTTCTGAGTTGTTTTCCTATGATTTTTCAAAATCAAAATTTGTTATGATTGATTTTATAACATGTAACAAGACACATGAACCCCCGTGACTTTTAAAAGTGGAGATATACTAAATGATTGGAGGTTGCCACTTCGAATCTTTTATACTTTGTCGTGAATGAGCTTCTTATCCTAATCATTTGATTAATTAAAAATAAAAGTCAAATAAAATATGCTCAACTTTACATAATCAAAGTAATCTTTTGCCACCGCCCTTCTATTACTAAAAAGTTTATATGGAGTCTTGTGGATGGGACCAATGCTTGCACCATCATTAGTAATTAATAAAACTTGTTAATTTGTTTCATTTCATATATATGAAATATTTTTACCATACTATATCTATTTCAAGGTAGTAAGTTCTCAGGTGCTTCTTATGTTAATGTTTGAGTCTAAACCTTGACGTATTAGCAAGCGGGAAAAAAACATAGATTTCTGTTTTCAACAAAATGATACCGTTTCATACAATTAATTTATACTTTAATATTTAAAGTATGACAATAAATTAAGCCCCGTGCAATGAGACAAGCATACAAACTTTGTAAATTACGTTGTGAATGTAACATTAACATTGGCGGACATATGTACAATTGAGGGGTAGCCTCCGCTACCCTCAACTTGTTATGGGTAGTGTAAAAAATATTGTTATGGTTTATGTAAAAAGAGAAAATTTGTTTTTACGTTACCCAAGAAAAGAAATTATGTTACCTCTGAAAAAATTAAATTCTTAAAAAGTTATAAAATTTATAACTAAAAGTCTAATAATTTATAAAAAAACAATACATTATATAAAAACATAAATAACCATTACCCAATACCTTTTAACAACTAACATAAAAACTTAAAATACCCATTACTCAACCAATATAATAATAAGCCCGAAAATAAAATTATTTATTAACTAATTATTTGTATGCATTGTAAGTTGTATTATGTGTTTTATGAGATGTATTCATTTTTTTTAATCTTTAACCATTTATTTTAAGCCAATACTTTTACATATTTTATAATTTAGCCTCAATATTTTTTTTATTTTTAACTTTGGTCCTTTATACTTTTTAAATTTTACAATTTTTTCATTATACGTTTTGATCTAAAGTTTACGAGTTAACACGTCACAACGTGCGTGTGTGATTAAACGTTTTTTCACTTATTTTTCTCAGTTTATCGGTCACGTTATAACGCGATGGTCCTAGATTAATTAACTTCTTGTTTTATTTTTTGCTTGTGTAAGTGTGTGGAATGTTTTTACTCTTGGAATTTTGGACACAAAATAATTATATTTATATGTTTTTATATAAATAGTTATTTATTTATTGGTTTAAGTTCTCGTTTTGTAATGAACTAACCGTGTCCAAACTAAAATTAAGATGAATTAGATATCGATGCTCGAAGTTGAGTGGTTGAAATGAAGAAAGTAAAACTTGGGTGATTATTGTAGGAAATTTTGTAATTTCTTGCATAATGCTAATAAAGTCATGTTTTGATTAACATGGATGTTTTATGTTGATTAAGTCTTTTAATAAATATTATGAATGTCTATTATGGATCATAATTTTTATTAAAATTGGTATTAAACTTGTCATGAATAAAATGAGAGTTTTAATTTGCTCTCATAAAACATGTCATAAATTAAATTAGAGTTTTGGTTGTGAATTATAAAACTCACATTAATATGAACTTATTAGCATGAGTATATAAACAAACTCATGATGATGAAAGTAAAAAGAAAAAATTTATTTTCTTGAGTGTCAACAAGTTTTATAGAAATTTAGAGAGGAGTACTCTCTAAATTGTTCTTCCTACACCATCATCTTTAATCATGTTCCATATAACTTCATAACATATATACTTTACCTGGTCTCTCTAAATTGTTCTTCCTATACTATCATCTTTAATCATGTTCCATATAACTTCATAACATATATACTTTACCTGGTGATCTCTTGGGTCGAGGCACTCGCTGACAGTACATACTACTCTGGTTGTTGTACCCTGGTAAACAGACGCGTTGTCTTGAGTAGTGACGTGAAATCTGTTTTAAGGGACCCGTGTCTAACACGATCCTCAGTCACAACCGTCAATCTTTTGTTTGTTATTTGTTGTAGTCAAGGGGTATACTAAAGACTCGAACGTGATGAAGACTCGTGTCAAGAATACTTTATGAAGACTCGTTGGAATATATACTAAAGACGAATGTTCGAATCAAGTTTGGTACATAAATATTGCTTGTATTTAATTTTTCTAGTCGTATTTGTAAATGGTATTGTACTATAATATTTCACATGGCTAACGAGAGTATCGTTAGAATTAATATTTTTAATATAAAAGTGAATCAATTTCCTATATTTACATCTACTTTTATTCTGATCTATTTTTTCCATTTTATTAGTTTCTTCAGTGTTCGTAGTTATTGGCGGTGGTGTGTCATAAATATTACTTGGTACGGTTTTACGTCTCCCGTTGTAACGCGAGTGACCTTAATATTAGTATATAACATAACAAAACAGTATACTTTTTTTTCAATGGTCATTCATGTTTCATTTATTCATTTATGCAAAAAAAAAAGGAAAAAAGAAGAAAGAAATGAAATAATTGTTGTTTTGCTTGTTTCCCTTTTAAAAACCTTGACAATTTATATGATACGTTAAGAATGTTGTTAAAATGATGAGAGTATGACTCATATTTAAACTTTTATAAAAATTATTATAACTCAATTTTAAAAGCAATTGATAATAATAAAAATAGATAATGTAAAGAGTGTATGAATCTAATATGAATATTCTTATATGGTTACTTGTTATCACAGACATTTTATATTTAAATTAATGATTTTAGTTATTGTTTAAACTTTAAATTTAGAGAACATAAATGGTTTTGCTGTAAAAGAAAGTTTCAAAAAATGAAGATTTGCACATAACACTATAAAATGTAAGTTTTTTTTATTTTCTTTTGGTATTGTATTTTTGTTAACAATTCAATGTAATTTATTTATGTCTATTCTGACCCGCTCGGACTCGACTCAATCGAACAACCCATTTTTTTCTGTTGTTTCTTTAGAAACTTAATTATAAAAAATAGTGAATCCTTAGGAAATAATTCTTGGTTCTGCCACTGCATGTACGGTAAAAATAATTTTTACGTTACACCTGAACTTGTTTTCTAGATCCGACACTGAACATTAACATGGTTAGGTACACCAAAAAACATATTTTGAAAATCAAAAAGTAGATAGAAAACAAAATTTTGACGGCAGGGATATTTTTCACCGGTTTTGGTCTCGTCATTAATTGGTTATATGTATTACGATGATGATATTAATGCATTCAAATACATAAAAGAAACATTTAAAGATTGGAACCTAGATAACAAAAATATTATGTAGTTCAATTGTGAAAAAAAATAGGCAACTAAATATCAATATAAAAGTCGTAGGCCCACATAGTTGCAATCCAAATAAAAAGAGAAATGCAGGTCTCGAAAGCTCTTACCCATCGGATAGGAGAAAAGATTTTATTTAGCACCGAGCCATCAGAAAGATAATATTTAACTTCGCTTCTCCTACTATAAAACTGGAATTTGTTGTTGGTAAAATATAAAATTATATCCACGACCTAATTTAAGATATAGTAAATGTATAATTTGGTTACTTAAGTATTAAGTATTTCATTCTTATCTAAAACTATTTGTGTCTCTCTTCTCGCTTTGCTACGGGACACGCATTGTATGAACTATAAACAACAGTAATGAATACAACCGTTGTTTCAAAACATAAAAGACCAAAAATAATCGTACACATGTAAATGTTTGGATTTATGGCATTTTAAAAAAATGTTCACTATTTATTACTTCTTTACATTGGCATTTAATTTAAAAGAAAACATGCACACACTTTTAAGATTCAAAGGAAATTGGTTGTTGTGGATTGCAGACATAGTGGCTGCCTATCCCAAACAACGAACAATGATTTCTCTTTTGTGTCATTTAATTTGGTGTAATCGTTCGCATACAAAGAAACCACTTATTAATATAATATTATATATATATACTAATTACTAACTTTGTTATATATAATAGATTGTATCATTTGCTATGTGAGTTGTACCCATTATATTCGGTCTTTTATTGTAATCTTTAACTTTTTATTTTTACTAAATACTTTTACATATTTAATATCTATCCCAAATATTTTTCTACTTTCAACTTTGTTCCTTTATGTTTTTCACATTTCATTTTTTTTTTGTTTTATGTTTCAGTTCAAATTTTGCGAGTTAAGATGCCGTAACGTGTGTGTTTCAACATATTTACGCATATTTCCCTCATTTAATGGTCATGTCGCAAGGCGTTGGTCTCATATCGACTTACTTATTATTTTAGATGTTTTACGTTTTAACTGCATGGTTTAATGTTTTTACGTTTCAACTGCATGGTTTAATGTCTTTGCATCTACTTTTTATTCGGTTTTATTTTTTCATTTTTTTTATTTTTTTTAATACGAACTATTTTTGTGTTACTGGTCACTGATAGTGGTATGTTATTAGTGTTGCGTGATATGGTTTTCCGTCCCTTATAACGCGAGAGCTTAATACTAATTGTTACTTGTTTCTCAATGTTTGGATGTTGAATCTAGTGACTATATCCCCTTTGGACCCTAACTCCCTTAAAAGATCATTTGAATCTCAAGTTATTTTTTTACACGTCATTAGATTTATCATTCACTGATAATTTAAATCATTTTTGACGCTAATGTTTTTGCCGCAACCATCTATGCAACTTTTCCTTTTCCTTTCGTTTTTATATAGTTTTTTTTAATCAAAGTCCCAAAAATGGTATGAAATGAGGTCTCTTATGTAAATTGAGTTGGTGAGTTATTTTCCTTTTCAATCAGCAATTTTTCTAATCTAAGTTTGAATTTTAAGAGGAAAAAAAAGAGTGGATGTCAACTTACATTTACTCTTATTAATATTTTATTCATATCCCTCATTTTTCGATACCCACACCTCTTTCTCCATCTCCCCAAAATTATTTCCAATGCCTCTCGCCACCATCACAACCTCTTACATGAACTTGTGTTAAAAGTTCCTTGTTTAGAGCTTGTTAAAAGTTGAGTGTATTTGGTATATTATATATAATAGTTTTAAGTGGTTGTGAGTGAACGAGAGATAAAATGTTATTGTCGATTGGTATATTTGAATAATTACTGTTCAAATTTTATAAATTTTTTAATATTTTTTAAAGTGGTTGTGAGTGGAGGAGAAGAATAAGTAGCAAGATAAAAGGAAAGACGATGAGGAGAAGCAATATAGTGCAATAATCTTGAGTCTTGGTGACAGAGTACAACGAGAAGTATCAAAGGAAACCACAACGGCCAGAGTTTGAAGTAAACTCTTAGGATTGTACATGACCAAGTCATAGAAAAACCAGTTGTATCTAAAGAATCAGTTGAACATATTTTAGTGGTCCTCAAGGAAGTCACTTGAAGATCATAATGATAAGTTCAACAAGATAATTCTTGGTCTTCAGAAAATAGAGGTCGAAATAGATGACGATGATTGAGAGATCATCTTCTTTTCATCTTTACCTTCTTCGTATGAACACTTCACGGATTACATGTCTAGAGGGATACCAAATGATGGAAGAAGGTGGTGATGGAAGAAAGTGGTGATGGGCTGATTGTAAGAAGGAGACCACAATATAGAGGAAAAGTAAAGCCTGGTGATTCATGGTCAAAGTCTAGGATCAAACAGAGATCTTTTCTATGCAATTTAAATAAGCATCTCAAAAGAGAATGTCTAGAGTGGAAGAAGAAAAAGGCTGAATCATCAAGCAAAAGTACCCAAATAATAACTCACTTGAAGAATCAATGGTGGATATGATGCCACAGATGTTCTAATGGCCTCTCATGGATAGGTCCTTTGTAAAGATTGAATATTAAACTCTGGTTGCTCATATCATATAACATCTACTAAAGGTTTCTTTAGGAAGTTAAGATTAGAAAGGCAAGGGATTGTCCCAATAGGTGATGATAGGCCTTGTCACATTGAAGGTGTAGGATCTATCTTATCAAAACAACATAATGACACTACGATAGATCTAACTAATATGAGGAATATACCCGATCTAAAAAGAAAATTGATTTCTTTGGATATGTTTGAGAAAGATGGTTACCATGTCAACCTGAAAAATGGTAAAGCCAAGGTAATTTGAGGATCTTTAGTACTGCTTACTTGTATAAGAAGCGATAACAATACCTATACCTTAGATGGGTGTGTTGCTAATGCTATTGTAGCAGCCTCACAAGATAATACAGGGGATCTTGACATGCAATGGCATGTTAGACTTGGGCTTATGAATAAGCATAGAATGCTAGAAATTAAGAAACAATGTGTTATAAAGGATCTAGGTAACTGTGAGTTTGAGTCTTGTGAAAACTGCATATTAGGGAAGACTAAAAGAGTCTAGTTTGCAAAGGGGATTCATAATTCTAAAGCGGTATTGGCTTATGTTCATGTAGATCTCTGCGGCCCTGCTAAACATGTGTCAGTTGGTGGTGCATCTTATTTCTTGTCTATATTCGATGATTTCTCAAGGAGGATGTAGATATTCATCATGAAGCACAAGTGAAATGCTTTTGCTAGTTTCTTGGAGTGGAAAACTTTGGTTAAAACCTAGACAAAGTCAAAGGTCAAGAATCTACAGAGAGATAATAGACATGAATTATGTAGTGGGGATTGCAATAACTTCTACAGGAGTATAGAAATTGTAAGACACTTAACCGTACCTAGAACCCGATAGTAAAATGTCCTAGCAGAGAGGATGAAAAGGACCCTATTAGATAAAGTAAGCTGCATGCCAATTAGGTCCGAACTTCCTAAGAGTTTTCTGGTAGAAGCTATAAAAACTATTCCCTATCTAGTCGATAAGTCCCCTTCAACTACTGTTGACATGATGGTGCTCATGGAGAAATGGTTAGGAAGCAAGATAATGTATGACAATCTAAAGGTGTTTAGGTATGTTGTTTACTCTTATATATGTCAAGGTAAGCTAGAACCTAGAGCACAAAAGTGTATTATGATTAGGTATCCTGATAGAGTCACAGGGTATAGGTTGTGGAGGATGGGTAGTGGTAGTACTAAGGTCATTGAGACCATAAATGTAACATTTCATGAGGAGATCATCTATAAAGATACCTTGACTCAAACTCCTACTTCTTAATCAGATGATGACTTAAGTGATAAGGTCGTTCAAATTGACATGGAGCCTTCAGAAAGAGTTAGCTTTGATAATATGGGCTCAAAAGAAAGAAGAGTAGTCAAGATACTAGTCAAAGTGCTCATAGTGACATTACAAGGCATGGTATAGATACTAAAAGGCCAAGAAGATAGATTGTTCCTCTAATTGGATATAGAGATGATATTTTAGCCTTTATATTTAATGTTGCTGAAATGGAGAGTTTCTATGAACCCATGACTTACCAAGAGGTAGTTAATTCAGTGAGAAAGATAAATGAAGGGTGCCATGGAAGATGAAATAGACTCCTTACATAACAATCAAACTTGGGAGTTGGTTGATCAACCCATTGGACAAAAACTTGTTAATTATAAGTGGTTATACAAAATTAAAGGAGGATTACCTGGGTAAGAGCCTAGATATAAAGCCAGATTGGTTGCAAAAGGTTTTACTGAAAGATTTGGAATGGACTATAGTAGAGTATTCTCACCTGTGATAAACAGTCATCAATTAGAATAATTTTAGCTTTGACATTTGCCTATGATATGGAATTAGAACAAACTGATGTAAAGACAATCTTCTTGCATGGTAATATGGATGAAAAGATATACATGAAATAGCCTCTAGGTTTTGAGGTATATAAGAACAAGGTGTTGGTTTTGTTTGTTGAAAAGATCATTATATGGGCTTCTGCAATCTCTAGATAGTGGTATTGGAAGTTTGGTAGGTAAATTATGTCACAAGCTTTTAAAAGAAGTGAGTATGATACGTGTGTCTATTATAAGGGGTATGAAGACAGTCATATGGTGTACTTATGTAAGGTTTTATGTAAGGCTCATGCACCTAAAACATCCAAAGTCTTTCCTGCATGCATGCATTGAAGTACAGAGTAAATATGCTTCGGAAGATTTACACCATGCACTAGAAATATTCTAAGTGTAAAATCTTCCGAAGCCAACACCAACATCTTGTGAAACCAAAAGTGAAGTCTTCCAAAGCTTCAAAGACAAAGACTTTCGAAGCCAAGAAGTGAAGATAGATATCTTCCGAAGACTTTTGAACACATGCTTTATCTGATGTACTTTACCATAAAGCAAGATCACTTTCCACTGCAACTCTATTGACTCACCAACTTTCACAAGTTGGTGAAAAGGTCCATGCTTTTGGTATCTGTAGATTTAGGTCTTGAGTCTATTCTTTCTACTTTATGTACCTTTATCCTTTTTGTAATATATTAGGATGTGAGCTATGACATGTCATAGTGTTGGACCAAAAGAACCAATGAGCCTGATAAGAGAAACCTCTAAGTCCCACAGGACATCACAACAGCTGAAGAAGACCTGATCAGCTGTTCTACAAAGTCTGAAGAATACAACTGCTGAAGTAATTCTGAAGTACTGAAGACAAAGACTGAGACAACAGCTAAAGATCTAAAGTCTGAAGACTTCAACAAGTACTGAAGACAAAGACTGAAGATCAACAGCTGAAAGACAAAGTCTGATGTTCAAGTACTGAAGACATCAGCTGATGCTAACAGCTGATGACAACAGCTGAAGAGGGCTTCTTCAGTTGTTGTGATGGTTTTTCTTCATCAGTAGTTTTCTTTTCCTTTCAGTAGTTTGTTTACTTTTCTGTAGTTTTGTTTCCTTTTCAGTACTTGTAAACAACTGAAGAGGTTGTTCTTCAGTTGTTGTAGTATCAGTAGTTTTATGTTTTTCATTAGTTGTAAATAAGATGTTTAACACTTTTATGTTTTTCATTAGTTGTTAAACATCAGTAGTTATAAAACGGTTACATGTCACTTTCAAGTGACATCAGCCTACGTCATTCTTTCCTTTATAAGGAAGGATGACTCACCTGTAATCGTGCCTTTGAGGCCGACAATCTTAATGCAATATTCCTTTTGTCTGATATTTCTCTCTCTATAACAAAATTCTTTTATCGCTTTATATCGAATGTTCTTGCTTGAATTTGTCTAATTCTGAGCTATTCCGCTGCTATATCTGTTCAATCGATTAAACCAAGAGGCTGAGATCCTAACAAATGGTATCAGAGCAGGTTAATCATTGATCGATCTAACAATTGATCATTGAAACTGTTCAATCGCTCTAAGTTTAATCGAATTAGCAAATTCGCAAGGATCTGTTATAGAGATTGAGAGTGTATCGCTTCTGGCCGTTTTATTTGAGGTTCTGTGTGGTTTTGAGCTAAATTTATTGTGATTTTACTTGAATCTGTCTGATTTTCCACAATGACTACTTCTTCGAATGATCCTTTCAATACTGGATCCTCTACCAAGCCTCCGATCTTGGTGAGGAATGAGTATAACATTTGGCAAAGAAGATTGCTCCATCACCTGTCTGTCAATAGCTCAGGTTGTTGGACATCTGTGGTACATGGACCACATAAGCCAATGGTGAATGATCCGGAAACAAACCAGTTGGTTCCAAAGAAGAAGGAGCAATACTCCGATGAGGACAAGAAGTTGTTTGAAATCGATGCAAAAGCCCATGGAATTTTGGCTATGGCTATTCCTAATGAGATTTACTCTGGGCTTCTGCATTGTGAGTCTGCTCATGACCTCTGGAAAGCCATCAAAGAACAATTTGGTGGTACTGATGAGGTTTTAGCAAACAACAGGGAAATCCTCGCACAACAATATGAGACTTTCTCTCATAGAGAGGGTGAGACTCTGACTCAACAATTTGAGCGGTTTTCATGTTTAATCTCTGAATTGAAAATGGTTAAACATGAATATACCAGGAGTCAGATGAACCATAGATTCCTAAGATCACTGCCTGAGAGATGGAACACATATACCATTGTTCTACGCTCAAATGCTGATGTTGATCGCCTATCTCTCACCCAACTTCATGGGAAACTGCTTACATTCGAGAGAGAGATAGAGCAGAAAAGGAAATTGGTTTCATCTGGCAAGCTTACTGAGGATTTTGTCCAAGGGAACACTGCCCTGATTGGACATCAAGAGTCAGAATATGCGTCATCTGAAAGCCAGTATGATGAGCATATTGATTTCTCTACAAACACTTCTGAGCCTGCCTTTGTGAGTGTTGATAGTTATTCTGCTGGTAGTAATAGTGACAATCTATGTTTCATCATGGATGATCTCAAAGGGATTGCTGATGATGACTTAGAAGAGATGGATATTTTGAGCCAAATGGCCTTGATAAATATCAGATCTCAGAAGTTCTACAAAAGAACTGGAAGGAAATTCCCAGGACTCTCTGGCAAAACCAAAGTTGGTTTTGACAAGAGTAAGTTGAAGTGCCATAAATGCCACAGGCTTGGACACTTTGCAAGAGAATGTAGATCATCTGGATCTAACTCTCCTGCACCTTTTGTGACTTTCCCTGGCAATAGTCAACAAAATAGAGGGCAACAACCTGTCAATTCTGGTTATCATCATCAACCACAATCTCCTGCATATTTTGTTCCACAGGGGCCAATGCCATATCCATACCCCTACTATTACATGCCACAACTAGGCCAGGTTCAAGCACCCACTGCTCAACAACCACATGCACTCCCTGAGCCTCAACCATCCCAATCTCATCAACCTAATCAACTTCAACAACACAGCTTCTTCACACCAGGAGTTGTTGACTGGAGCAGCTTACCAGATGATGTGTCTAGTAATGAACAACTGTTCTCAGGTGCTGGTCAACATGGTGGTGAGCATCCTTTTGGAAATCTAGCTCTCATGACTTTGGAATCCTCTGATGGATCATCCTCAAGTACCTCTTCAACACTGGTATCACAGGTATCCTCTGAGGCTAAGGCCAAATTATGTTCTGAAACTTGCATAGCAGCATTTGCCTCTATTAGAGAAGCAAATGTGGCTTTAATCAATAAAAATGTAGAGCTAGAACAAATAATTTCCAAAAATAAAGCTGAGTTTGAGTCTGTGCTGAAAGAGAAAACTGATGAGATTTATAAATTAAAATGCCAAATCTCTGATGATAAGGCTAGGGAGGATGTACTCTTAGAGAAGTACAAAGACCTCAAAGATACTCTTGCTGTCACCCAAGTAGAGTGTGATCGATGGGTACAATCTTGCAAGGGCTTTGAAATGCTTCTTAGTAAGCAAGCAGCTTCCAATGTGAAGTTTGGAATTGGCTATAATCACACTGCTCCTCCTACAGATTTTGCTTCAAGAGCAGGAGTAGAATCTGATGGAGAAAGTAATGACCAATCCACCTCATCATGTGATTCACTACTTGATAAAGCACCATCAGTAGTTGAAGTCAGTAGTAATCCCTCTGTGAACCTATCAGCTGATATTGATGGTTCAACTGCTGACACTCACATGATCAATGAGTTGATCAACCCAAGTGTTATCCCTAGAAGTACTGAGGGTACTGGAGAGCAGGGGATAACATCTGGAGTTCAAATCCCATGACTGACAGCACTGAAGAGAAGAAAACTGTCAGTAGGAAGGATTTGAAGCCTACTAAGGAAGTTGACAAGAAGGCAAAAGTGCTCTAAAAACTGCTGAAAAGCAAGTCTTCAGTAGTTTCATCTTCTTCAGTTGATGATCAACAGAAGATGAAGAAGAAACCATGTGAAATATGTGGTCTATTCAATCATCTCACAGATGATTGTTGGTACAAAAAGGGATCCAAACTCAAACAAAAGGGAAAATTAAAGAAAACTTGGCTAAAATGAAAACTGAGTTTGAGTCCAAGTTTGTACCAGCAGCATCAAATCCTGTTACTCCTATGTCCAAAAAGAAATCTAAAAGGGAAGGAGTGCAACAGGCAACAGCTGAGGTTGCTCAAAAGAAGATGGTGCAACACAAGAACTCATCATCAAACACCAATACCAATGTGTCTGAAGAGCTGAAAGCTCTTTCCCAGAATCAGACACAGCTGGTAATGAGTTCAACATCTGTTGGGAAGAGTTAACCAACTTGATGGCCCTGTGTTGAAACCCCAGAAAAGGAGTTCCAAGCCAAAGGATTCCTCTTCTACACCATCTCCTTCACCTCAAGCTATTGTGTCCAATAAACCTGTTAGTTTACCATCTATTGATGAGACCAGGCCCAAAACCAAAAAGGTTTGGGTCTCCAAAACTAACTGATTGTTTATTAATGCAGGTTTCTTCAACATGCCAAAGTAGCATCTGGTATGTAGACAGTGGGGGATCTATGCATATGACTGGGAACAACTCACTTCTTAATGACTACTCTCCAGGAAGGAAGGGTTTTGTTTCTTTTGGCAATGATGCAAGAGGTTACATCATCGGGAAGGGCTTTGTTTCCAATGGGGAAATAAGGTTTGATGATGTCAACCATGTGGAAAATCTCAAGTATAACCTCTTGAGTGTCAGTCAATTGTGTGACAAAGGCCATGTTGCCCTTTTCACAAGCCAGAACTGCAGGATTCTGTCATCCAAAGTTCTGAGTTTGATTGACAAGGTATTGGATGCTCACACTCTCCTGAAGGCCAACAGGACAGGAAGAGTGTATGCCTTAGATCTTTCCAAGAAAATAGATCTCAAAGGCCATCCTTGCCTATTTTCCAAGGCCTCTCCTTAAGAATCTAATCTATGGCATAGAAGGCTGGGACATGTTAACTTCAAGAACATGAATCAGCTGATACACCATAGTTTAGTAAGGGGAATGCCTATGAAGGAGTTCAAGTGTGAAAACAACTGCACTGCTTGTTTGAAAGGAAAACAACACAAGGTTTCATTCCCACCTATTGAAGAACCAAAGTCCACTGCCTGCTTACAACTTCTTCACATGGATCTCTTTGGTCCTGTGAGAGTGATGAGCATGGCACAGAAGAAATACTGTCTGGTAATTGTGGATGATTACTCCAGATTTGTATGGACTTTCTTTCTACATTCAAAGGATGAAGCTGCACAGAAGATCATAAACTTTGTGTTGTATGCTGAGAAGCAGTATTCCCTCTCAGTCAAGTGTATTAGAAGTGACAATGGAACAGAATTCAGGAACAATACACTTGATGAGTTCTACCTTTCCAAGGGAATAAAGAGGCAATTTAGTATTCCAAGAACTCCTGAACAGAATGGAGTTGTGGAGAGAAAGAACAGGACCCTCATTGAAGCTGCAAGGTCTATGTTGGCTGATTCTGGACTGCCATTGACCTTTTGGGCTGAAGCTGTCAACACAGCATGCTATGTGCAGAATAGAGTGCTAATAAATAAGAGGTTGATGAAGACTCCATATGAAGTTCTACATCATTTGGCCCCTCTCATTTCATTCTTTAGAGCATTTGGGTGTCCCTGTTTCATTCTCAACACAAAGGATCAGCTCCAGAAATTTGATCCTAAGGTGGATGCAGGGTACTTTGTTGGTTATTCATCAACTTGCAAGGCATACAGAGTCTTCAACTGCAGAACAAAGATGGTTGAAGAGACTCTACATGTCAAGTTCAATGAATCTCCAAAGGACAAGATTCCACAAAGCCCTGTGGAGCTCTTTGATTTGGACATACTGCAATATGTTCCTTATCAATCTCCTGCTGTTGCTCCTGTCAATAGTTCACCACCTGGTGTTACTGCTGAAGATGATGATGATAGTAGTAATCACCTCTTCAGGTTTAGTGACCAACTGCCTGAGTCCTCTAAACCTGATGCTCCTGTAGCTCCAGCAGCACCATCCACAACAAATGCTGATGATTTCTGCATCCTCAACTTCATTTGAGTTGCCACCATCTTCATGGTTTCAAGAATCTGCATCAACATCTGCTGCTGCTGAAGGTCCTACAAACACTTGCACAGATTTGATTGTTTACCAAGAGCTGAAAAATCACCCAATGTCTCAAATCCTTGGTGATATCAATGCTGGTGTTTCAACCAGAAGCCAGTTGTCCAATTTCTGCTTCTATGCTCTCTTCATCAGTCAGCTAGAGCCAAAGAACTATCATGTAGCTTTGAGAGACAATGGATGGGTTGAAGCCATGCAGCTTGAGCTTCTTCAGTTCAAAAAACAGCAAGTGTGGGAGCTTGTTCCTCTACCCCCAGGTAAGTGTGCAATAAGCACTAAATGGGTGTTTAGGAATAAAACTGATGAAAATGGGCTAATTGTTAAGAACAAGGCCAGACTGGTTGTGCAGGGGTTTGCATAAGAAGAAGGTATGATTATGATGAAACCTTTGCCCCTGTAGCCAGACTGGAGGCAATTAGATTGTTTTTAGCCTATGCTGCACTCCACAATCTTAAAGTTTTTCAAATGGATGTCAAAAGTGCTTTTCTATATGGTAACATAAAAGAAGAAGTTTATGTCTGTCAATCACCAGGCTTTGAGGATAATAAGCACCCAGAATGGGTATATAAGCTTGATAAAGCTCTTTATGGGTTGAAACAAGCACCTAGAGCCTGGTATGAGACCTTATCAAACTTTCTTCTACAGAATAATTTCACTAGAGGCTCCATAGATAAAACTTTATTTATTAAGAAGGTGGATCAGCATAAGCTACTTGTTCAAATTTATGTTGATGATATTATATTTGCATCCTCTGATCCCCAATTGTGTGAGGATTTCCAAAACTTAATGCAACAGAAGTTTGAAATGAGTGCAATGGGAGAATTACAGTTCTTTCTAGGTTTGCAAATCAAACAAAAAGCTGATGGAATTTTCATTCATCAGTCTAAATACACAAAAGATCTTTTGAATAAGTTTGATTTACAAAACTGTAAACCCTGTTCTACTCCCATGTGCAACACCACACAATTGGATGTTGATCAGAAAGGTAAAGATGTTGATGAAACTCTTTACAGATGTATGATTGGTTCCTTGATGTATTTAACAGCTTCTAGACCAGATATTATGTTTGCTACATGTGTTTGTGCTAGATTTCAGGCTGCACCTAAGGAGTCTCATCTGATTGCAGTCAAGAGGATCTTTAGATATCTGCAAGGTACACAATCTCTAGGCTTATGGTATTCCACTGGACATTCTTGCAAATTAGTTGCTTTCTCTGATAGTGACTATGCAGGGTGTAAGTTGACCAGGAAATCAACTTCTGGTGGATGTCAATTCCTAGGCAATTGTTTGATTTCTTGGCAGTGTAAGAAACAAACATCTGTTGCTACACCCACTGCTGAAGCCGAGTACATTGCTGCTGCAAGTTGTACATCCCAAGTAGTCTGGCTTCAGAATCAACTTTTGGATTATGGCATTACAGAGACTAAGACTCCATTATTAATGGATAGTGCTTCAGCTCTTTGCATTGTCAAAAATCCAGTCCAGCACTCTAGGACCAAACATATAGAATTAGACATCATTTTTAAGAGATTGTTTTGAAAAGGGTCTAATTAATCCTATGTTTGTGCCTAGTGCTGATGAGCTTGCAGACATTTTTACTAAGCCTTTGGATAGTTCAACTTTCCACAACCTGGTGTTAAGGCTTGGTATGCTGCAGCTAGAATAAGTGACAACTACTGATGATCTCAGTAATTACTGATGATCATTGGTAACCATGTCACATATAAGTACTGATGAGTTATTTTACCCTCAGTAGTTTTTATAACTACTGAAGGCTAAATGCTTTAAGTACTGTACTTTATCTGTTCTAAACTACTGATGTAGTTACAACTACTGAAATTAGTAGAAACAGATAAGTACTGATGTCCTATGAAACAACTGAAAACAGCAAAAAGGCTGATGAGTACGTGTTGAGGACAGTATGAAACAGCTGAAAGGCTATGAATTGACGACAACTACTGATGAGTACTCTCTCTTCAGTAGTTCACAAACTGCTGTTTCTTCATAAACGACTGAAGCAATACCATGTCTTCAGTAGTTTCACAACTACTGATGACTAACACCAAGTCTTCAGTTGTTTACAACAACTGATGGCACAACCAGGGTCTTCAGTAGTTTCACAACTACTGATGACTAATACCATGTCCTCAGTTGTTTCAACATCTGAAGTCCAACTTGTCTTCAGTAGTTTTTAAAACTACTGATGCCTAAATCAGAGACTTCAGTTGTTTCAACGTCTGATTGTACACACCATGTCTTCAGTTATTTTATAACTGCTGACCACACCAATACCATCAGTCGTTTCAAACCTCTGAAATTTAATACCACGTCATCAGTTGTTTCAAATACTGATGACTAACACCAAAACCTTCAGTCGTTTCATAACCCGTACCCTATATATCTGATCCCTCTTTCAGAGTTTTTCATTCTTTCACGACCTAAAATTTCAAAAGCTCTGAAAATCTTTCACCTTCATTCATGGCGACCATGCAACTCAAGCCTCGACACAACTGTGTCGCGTACCTCACTAAATCGCCCTTCTGGACCAAATTCGATAATGCTATAGATCTTATGGTCCAATCACCACTGAAAACGGCTTTCCTCCTAAATCCAATCATTTATGCCGATTCGCTACATCAGTTTTGGACGAATGCAACTGTTAATGGAGAATCTATCCATTCGTCCATCAACTCTCATAAGGTGGTCATCTCTACTGCTACCATCCGCCAGATATACTATTAGATGATGCTGCCTACCCTGTTGGATATCCTAAGCGCCAACTTGATCTTTCATTTGGACAACATGGATATCAAGGCGATCTTAGTGCTTCGACCATCCTGAAGAAACATTTCCAGATGCTGAACGCTTGATATTTCATATGGTAAATGTTTGCCTGGCCTCGAAGACTCTTCTTGGGATCAACTGTCTTCCAGATGGCAACAGGTACTGTTCTCTATCCTTGAACAAGAACCACTAAACTTTTCTGAAATAATTTTTCTTGAAATCAAGGATATGGCCACAAAACCACTTTCTAACCGTTGGATACTATATCCTCGGTTTATAATGGCCATAATAGAGAATCAGCTTTCTGCTGAGGGACTAGTTGGTCTGGGAGTCCCTGCTTTGGCTGTATTGCCGGAGGTATACTCCCGACACAACACTGACCAAACTCTAAACAGGCTGCCAAGCTGCGCAAACCCACGCAGCTGGAACCCACAGCCTCCACTTCCACATCCAAAGTCCCCCCAAACCCACAAAGAAGAAGCCTAAGAAAGCTACTCAGGGAGTTGAGTCCCCTGAGGATGCTCCTGCTGCACCAAAGCAGGTTATCTCTACTGGAAATAACCCCCCAGTGGAGACTATGACTCCACCAACCGAAGCCGCTCAGGTTTCCTATCAAAAGGAACCTGATGCAACCACTCAAAGGGAAGCTACACTGCTAGGATCCTCCTCACTTGAGGGGATTACCATTGAAGAGCACCACTCGCCCCGGGTGCACACTGCTTCCACACCCTCTCCTGATGCAACCGCCCCTCAAAGCCCTACAATAATTGTTGCAAAAGTGCTGACGCAGTTGCATTCCTCACCCCCCACCCAGACACCAATCACTACTGGGATAACCTCAACACCTGAGGGGGAGGATCACAATGCTTCTGTCAACCCACAGCACAGGGGTTATCATGTTCCATCTCCTGGTGTAGACAAGGAGGTGCGACCTTTGGTGAGGTTGCCACTGCTTCTGACTCAGCAAATGACCAGGATGCAGTTGGTAACATCTCTAAGACCTCACCAGCGGCAACAGCTGATGAAGGACATAGTCCTGAGGCTGGAAGTCCCCAGAACCAAGAACAAGGGGCACATGCTATAATTGATCTACACTCAAGGCATGTTAATCCTGACTCTGTCAGGAGGTCAGGTGATTCAGTATCAACTGATGATGACCTGAGCTTCTTCTATGATGTAGTTGCTCAAAACACCATCCTAGAGGATGAGGTTAGCGACTCAAAGAGCTGCTGGCCAAGATGTCTCAGGATGAAAGTCCATCTGCCACCACAATACACCCACAGATGGCACCTTCTTCTGAAGGTCCCTAAACACTGAGCCATACATACTTCCAAGCCACCAGCCTCTGCTTTTGGCACTGATTCTCAGGAACAGAACCATCCTGATCAATCAGTTGCTAACCTTCAAAATTCCCTACCTCATCACTCCCATGATCACAGATATAGTGATCAAAAATTGATGAGAGGCTTCCTACAATAATACAACCCCTGGTGGAGGAGTTGGTGACCAAATCACTTTTACTGCTCAAACCCTTGCACCCAATGCAACCAAAAAGGGGGAGAGTCAGTCAGTTAAAGGAAAAAGGAAGAGGACAGATGGGGGAAGGAGAAAGAATCAGAGAAGGTAAATGAGAAGGAGTTAGCTGTTATAAGTGTGGAGGAGACTGAGTTTGATCATGAGAAGAGAAGGAGAGTGAGAAGAGAGCTGAAGTGAATGAAAGTCAAAAAGACTTTCATGTCACATATCAAAAGAAAGAAAGAGAGTCTGAGAAGGAGAAGGAGCTGAATGATATGGTGAAAGAAGCTGATGCCAACCATAACCGTTCAATGGATAAAATCATTGATCAGTTATATAGGCAGGGTTTTGACATTCAACAACTTGACTCCGAGATCAGAAGGTTGGAGACAGAGGAGATCAACTCAAGATGGGCTAGTTATGATGCCTTAGAAAGAGAAAGGCTGGAGATAATGATTAGATTTGTAGCCAAACTTGGGAAGATCTCTGATAGAAATAAGGGCCTGGACCAGGGACAACATCTTGGCAATAACCACCAAGATTTGTTTGTCTGAAGCATACTCCAAGGGTTAGTGATTGAGGCATTAAATGACGCTGGGGTTGGGAACCGAAAAGAACTGACAAAATTTACTAAAGCCTCCCTTAAAGCCAAAATGCTAAAACAGTCTGAAAAGCCTCTATCCTCAAAATCACTACCTCCACAACCCACTAAAACAACCCCTTTACCCTCTAACCAACCATCCAACCCACAAAACCAATCCTTTACCCCCAAAACCCACTGCCAGTGATGTACCTAGACAAAAGAAAGAAAGGTACTGAGGGCTGATGAAGAAGAAGAGGAGGATGAAGACAGACTGCCACTCTCTGCACTTATCACTTTGCCTAAGGCTAATCCAATGTCCATCACTCCTGCTTCTCAAATGCATGATGTGATGATAAAGATTGAAGAGGACAGATGCAAAGACATGATGAGGAAATGCTGAAAAGCATTGACAAAGCATATGCCACATCCTCTTCAATGATTAGCATGAAGAAAGAAGTCTTAAGATTGTACACCCTTGCTAATACCTTTCAATACCAAGGAAAAAGTAAGGATTGGCCTGATCCTAGGGTGGCACACAGAATTGTCAAGAAAGAAATTCCTTCAAAATACAAGGGCCAAGTGAAGAGGGTTGTCGACGAAGACATCACTGTGGTTCTTGTAGTGTCCCCTTGGGAAATTGTAGAAGAGTTCAAGAAAGCTTATGAAGCCAAACAACCACCCCAAAAGATGTTGGAGAATAAAATCATAAAGAAGGGATTGGTTTACAAAAGACTTGAAAACTTCAAACAAGATGAGCTCAACCTGCTCTTAGAAGGGACTCATCCAGATGAGTTTGCTTACAGACAAATAACCACGGTTGAGCTCAAGAATGGAAAACAGGCCAAGTACATCTCTGAAGTGTATGGCCGAGAAGGATTGTTTGATGGTGTGCCCGAGGTGCTGACAATGGATGAGCAGATCATGTTTCTAAGGGCTTACACCAGGGAATCCTATAGGCTGATACACGGGAAGTAGATCTCATGGTTGGGGTAACAGCTCGGTGTCCAAGTCCCCAATACAGAGCTCCCAACCATATCATGCAAAACAGATCATCAGAGACTTCTTCCCAGGCCGGTGCTGAAAAAGGGTCACTTCTCATCTGATCAAGAGGATAAAAAGACCAATCTATCTGCCAAAATAAGTGGGACTCGTCAATAACTTAGAGGTTTTGGCTGCATTGGTTCAGGGGGAGTTTGTTGGACCAAAAGAACCAATGAGCCTGATCAGAGAAACCTCTAAGTCCCACAGGACATCACAACAGCTGAAGAAGACCTGATCAGCTGTTCTACAAAGTCTGAAGAATACAACTGCTGAAGTACTTCTGAAGTACTGAAGACAAAGACTGAGACAACAGCTGAAGATCTAAAGTCTGAAGACTTCAACAGTACTGAAGACAAAGACTGAAGATCAACAGCTGAAGACAAAGTCTGATGTTCAAGTACTGAAGACATCAGCTGATGCTAACAGCTGATGACAACAGCTGAAGAGGGCTTCTTCAGTTGTTGTGATGGTTTTTCTTCATCAGTAGTTTTCTTTTCCTTTCAGTAGTTTGTTTACTTTTCTGTAGTTTTGTTTCCTTTTCAGTACTTGTAAACAACTGAAGAGGTTGTTCTTCAGTTGTTGTAGTATCAGTAGTTTTATGTTTTTCAGTAGTTGTAAATAAGATGTTTAACACTTAGGAACATTTGTAAGAAGATGTCAGTTTTGACATCTTCAGTAGTTGTTAAACATCAGTAGTTAAAAACGGTTACATGTCACTTTCAAGTGACATCAGCCTACGTCATTCTTTCCTTTATAAGGAAGGATGACTCACCTGTAATCGTGCCTTTGAGGCCGACAATCTTAATGCAATATTCCTTTTGTCTGATATTTCTCTCTCTATAACAAATTCTTTTATCGCTTTATATCGAATGTTCTTGCTTGAATTTGTCTAATTCTGAGCTATTCCGCTGCTATATCTGTTCAATCGATTAAACCAAGAGGCTGAGATCCTAACACATAGTCACTAGTCAAAAGGCAATCTGCCTTTTGACACTACATTTGATTTTGTTGTCTAGTTCAAATGTTTCCAGCTGGCTTTCTAAGTATGGTTGGTTGTAGGATATAGTAGAAAGTATCTCAGGTCCTTGTGCTTTCTATTCATACTTTAGCACTTGTAAAAGAACGTGAGAGCAATATACACATTCTTGAAAAGCGTATACTTGTGTTGCTTGTTCTTGTTCTATCTCATATTTTGCTTTTGTTCTAAGTATCAATCCAGTGTGTTACCAGTTCTCTATTTGATCTATTAAGTGTTTTTAATCAACTCTCCTTATTGTGTGTTTGTGTTATAAGTGACCATCCCCTCTAAACAGTCCTGCAATTGGTATCAGAGCATTCCAGGTTTTTGATTGTAAGATCTCACCATCTTAAGATCCCTCACACACACAAAATACTTAACATCTCAAATGGCACTATTACTAAATCTGATATGGATACTGGAACCATAACAAAGTCCCTACTGATCACTCCTCAACACTTTGACACTTGGTGCCAACGGATGGAAGGCTTCATCAAGTCACAAGACTCCAGGATATGGGAATCTATTATCTCGGGGCCTTACATTCCAAGAACCTCTTTAGCTGTTGCTGGGGTGGTATGATTCCAAAAGATGTGGCTGATTATTTTGAAGAAGACCGGAAGAGAATAGAGATTGATCAAAAAGCCATGACAACCATTTAAACCGCTCTTCCAAACTCCATATACAAAGGCTTCAACAAGTGCAAAATAGCTAAACAGTTATGGGATGCACTGAAGCTGATATGTAAGGGGTCAACTAAAGCCAAGGGGAACAAAAAGGATATCCTGAAGCAGAAGTTTGAAAAAACTTCACCTTCAAATCAAGTGAAACCATGACTCAATAATACTTCAGGTATGTTCAGATTATGGATTCTTTATGGATGTTAGAGTGACTTTTGAGAATAGGGACATTGTAAAGAAGTTCATGTCCTTTCTTCCTAGAAAATGGACACATTATTGTGTTGTTATCAAGAGAACTGAGAAACTTAAGACTCTTACTTTGACAAAGTTGTATGGTATTCTTAATGGATACCAGATGGAGATGAATATGCAAGGTTCATCTGGTAACTCCAGCAATCAACTGAGTTCAGTCGTCCATTTGGTTGAAAGGTATAATATAGAACCATAACATCATCTTATCTGCTATCCTGACAACACACAAAAGGGTCCTTTTCTCACCTTCTTAGAGATACCAAGAGAAAGCTACACTCAAGGAAGCCCATTCCAAGAGACAAACTCTTCACAAACCTTTGTGTTTTCTGATGAGAGCACATGCAACTTTCTCTTCACCCTTGAAGATCTAGACTGTATCCATCCAGATGACCTAGAATGCATGGAGATAGTTTAGCAAATGGTTCTCCGCACTCGTATAGCCAAGAAGTTCGACAAAAGGACAAGGAGAAAGTTTCCAAGAAATGCAACCAGTGGAAAGTTTAGGTTGGACAAAAGCAAAGTAAAGTGTTACAACTATTACCAAATGGATCACTTTGCAAAGGAGTGCAAGGAACCAAGGACAAATGGTGGCCAAGGAAAAATGGTGGCCAAGGACAAGCCAAGCCAAACTACGTTGAGAGAGCCACCCAGAATGAGAAGCCGAAGCAGCATGCTGTAGTTGCTGTTGAAGAAGGGGGCTTTGACTGGAGCTTTCAGTGGAAGATGGATCTCTAAAGAAAGTACTAATGGCTGCTATGATGAGGAAAAGGTATTGGAACATGTATGTACACCTGAATGTATTGCAAAAGTGAATAGATACACGTCCTACAACTTAGAGATGAGATCTGATCTTGAGTCTTTAAATATCTTAAAATCTGATTTCAAAAGAGCTGTAAATGATTATAACTGAAAGATAGAGGACTTAGAGAAACCATTTCAACTCTTAAACATGAACATACCAACTACAAGACTCAAATCAAAGATCTCATAACTAAGTTGACTGAATGCCAGGCTAAGCTTCTGATCAGCAAAGACAAGGCAGAAAAATGTGTATTTGAAAAAGAGACCTTCAAGAACATAATATCTTCATCCTTTCATGCAAAAGTTTGTTATCAAAATAAGCAGGGACTGGGATCTAGTAACATAGGTCATCCACACATAATCTTGTCTATAAGATCTCCTAGGTGTGGAACTTATGATGATGTGCTTCCCTTCATAGACCCTATGTCTGAAGAGGATGAAGAAGATATAGTGAAGGATGTCTTTGAGAAGAATGAAAAAGAGCATTCTAAGAAGGGTCACTATCCTTCTTAGGGGAGTAAAAGAGTTAGGATGACCAAGTCAAGAAGGAAGAACTTGATCATAAAGAGCAAGAGGAAGGCAAAGAAGGCTCAAGAGATCAATGCCACCTTTAATTCTGAGCATAAACAAGTTTTTATCTCTGCATGTTTTGAGGATGTTAAGATTGAAGACACAAACTCAAACTCTAGTACCAAGAGTTCTAGTTTATGTCCAACTCATCCTAACAACATGAAGAAAGCTAATCAGTTGTGTACCATTACTAAACAAACCTGCACTATCCAGCTCCAAGGGTAGTTCTCACCCTAAAGGAATTGCCATAGTATCTGCAATGATGAAGATAGAGAAAGAAAGTGATCAAGTTCAACTTTGTTCACAAAAGAAGACTCTCAGGAAGAAGAAAATGGACTGTGTTATGTGTGGGAGTACTTCTTATCTTGCTAAGGATTGTCTTTACAATCCAAAAAGTATTGTCCATGTGACCAAAAAAGAGACTTCAAAAAGTTTGAAGAAGAAGCAAGCTTCAGAAGGAAAATCTTTACCTTTTAGAAGCTCCAAATTGAAGAAGAAGACAAGTGGAAAATTTCCTTCGGAAAAAATTTTGGTATCAGAAGAAAGGAATACTTCCGAAGCACTGAAGCCTACTACAATGTTAGCAAGATCTTCCAAAGATTCAGTCATCAAAACTTCCAAAGTCATCAAAACTTCCAAAGTGTTGAAGGTCAAGTCTATGCTTTGAAAGGTGGTGTGAAACACAAAGAAAGACCAAGTAACTGAAAGCTCTACATAAACATCAATAAATGATCCTCAAAACATGACAATAGGATCTAATATTATTGCATTATCTTCAACTTCTTTTGATGAGCCCAAGACCAATAAGGCCTGAGTTTCCAAATGTAACTAATCATCTCTTTTATGCATGAACAGCTTAAGACAAACAATAATGTTCGGATCATTGATAGTGGTTGTTCCAGGCACATGAGAGGCAATAGGTCTTCATTAAAGACCCAAGAGCTTGGATACAATCTTTTGAGTGTATCTTAATTTTCTGATCAGATTCATAACATGAGTGCATTGTTCTCAAGCCCGAGGTGGTCATTCCTCATGAGCATATCCTGCTTAGAGCCCCCATAAAAGGGAACATGTACAATATGAATTTGTAAGAAACGTCTCCTTAAGGAGACGTTTCATGCTTTCCATCTAAAGCAAAAATTAATGAGTCTTTCCTTTGGCATAAAAGAATGGGCCATGTAAAATTTAAGAACATGAATAAATTAATTAAGAATGATTTGGTAACTGGAATGCCAAAGAAAAAGTTTACTAGTGATGATTATTATGTTGCATGCCTAAAATGGAAGCAACACAAGGTATCTTACAAGCCAAAGGAAATAAACTCCATCACTATTCTTCTTCACTTATTATGTACGGATCTCTTTGGCCCTACCATTGTAATGAGTCTAGGAAGGACCTCTTATTGTGTAGTAATCATAGATGACTTTACAAAATTCACTTGGGTCTTCTTTCTTAGAACTATGGATGAGACCCCTAAGATTCTAAAGAATTTCATCTTATGATTGAGAATCAATATGATTACAAGGTCAAAACCATAAGATGTGATCAAGGAATTGAATTCAAGAACCAAATCCTTGATACATTTTATGATGAAAAAGATATTACAAGACAATATAGTGCTCCCAAGACTCCTCAACAAAATGGTATTGCTGAGAGGAGAAATAGGACACTTATTGAAGTTACAAGAACTATGTTGCCTGACTCTAAACTCCCCATCACCTTTGGGCAGAGGCAGTTGACACTGTTTGCTATGTGCAAAACTGAGTTTTAGTAGTTAAGACACATGGTAAGATTCATTATGAACTTTGGCACAAGAGGAAACCTTTCATTGGTTTTCTCAGGTCATTTGGATGTACTTGTACTATCTTGAATACTAAAGATCAAATTGCCAAGTTTGATGAGAAATCAAATGATGGACATTTTATTGGATACTCTTCCCAAGCCAAGGCTTATAGAGTATACAATCCTAGAACTAGAGTAGTTGAGGAGTCAGCCAATGTGCCTTTCAATGAGCACACTCCAGTGTGAAAGGTTTGATCTTGATTTAGTCACCAATGTATTAACAAATCTTGTGAGCATGTTCTAGGATCCACAGATATACTACCTACAGGTTATCGTAATCCAATATTTGAGCTAAGAAGACCTTCAAGTTATACTACTTCAACTCCAGTTGTAATTACCTCTGCAAATGGAGTTTCCATCAACACAACAATGAGAAATTCAACTGATACATCTGAGATGCCCTCAAATTCCAACTCAGAGGCATAATACTCATATAAAGAAAATTCAAATGTAGAAGAAAATGGTGGTGGTGAAAGTGATCAAGAATTTCTTGATATTGACAATCACTCTATTAAAGACAACATCAATGATGACACACACTCATTTGATCAAGTCTCTCTTGATAAGTGTGCTGATGTGGTAGGAGAAACTTCATTGCCTAATCTAAATTTCTCTAATTTAGATCTCTCTAAGCAACATTATGTGATCCCTCAACTAAGGATTCACAAGTCTCATCCTACCACAAACATCATTGGAGATGTTGACTCAGGGGTAAAAAGAAGAGGACAAACCGATGATGCAAATGTTTGTCTTCACTCTTGTTTCTTATCCCAGATAGTATAAAATTGATGAGGCTTTAAAGGATGGAAGTTGGTTTGAAGCTGTGCAAGAGGAACTACTTCAACTTAAAAGGCAAAAGGTTTGGAACCTATGTCCTCTTCCACAATGGAAGACAACTATAGGAACCAAATGGATGTTTAGGAATAAGAAGGTTGATAGAGGACTTGTCATAATAAACAAGGCTAGGCTAGTTGTTCAAGGATACACACAAGAAGAAGAAAATGACTACACATCTGTCTTTGCTCCTATTGCAAGACTTGAAGTTGTTAGAATATTTTTAGCTTTTGCTACATCTAAGGATTTCAAGGTCTACCAACTTGATGTCAAGTGTGTTTTCTTTATGGGATGATTGATGAAGAAGTGTATGTCAAACAACCACCTAGGTTTGCAGATCCTGATCATCCTGATTATGTGTACAAGCTTGAAATAAAGCTCTTTATGGGCTACACCAAGATCCTAGGAAGTGGTATGAGACTTTATCTCAGTATCTCTATCAACATGGATACAAAAGAGGTACTATAGATGGAACTCTCTTCATCAAAGGAAAAAGGAATGACTTAATGCTAGTACAAGTATATGTAGATGACACTATTTTTGGGTCAACCAATCGAAACAACTGTAAAGACTTTGAGAAGTTGATGAAGAATATATTTGAAATGAGTACAATGGGAGATCTTAATTTCTTTCAAGGAATTCAAGTGAAGCAGGTTGACAATTGCATCTTCATAAGTCAGTCAACGTATGTGCAAGACACACTTAAAAGATTCAACATGACTGACTATAAGGTTGCTAAGACACCCATAAGAAGAAACCACTCCCTTAGACCTGATCTTAAGGGGGAGTGTATGGATGAACATCTCTAGAGGGCTAGATTGGGTCTCTTATGTATCTCACAGCTAGCAGGCCTGATATCATGTTTTTTTTGTATTTTTGCAAGATATCAAGCAACCCTAAAATGTCACACCTAGTTATTGTCAAGAGATTATTTAAGATATCTCAATTGTTCCTCAACTCTTGGCCTTAAGTATCCAAAGAATTATGACTTCAATTTGTATGCATATAACAATAGTGACTGTGGTGGTTGTAATGTGGTGGTGGAAGGATAGTCTCATGACAATGCAAGAAACAATCATGTGTTTCTACATTAACTACTAAAGCTGAATACATTGCTGCTGCAAGCTATTGTGCTTAAGTGCTTTAGATTCAAAATCATATGTTGGATTATGGATTCAACTTCAAAGAGACTCCTATCCACATAGACAACAACAATGTCATCTCTATCATAGAGAATTCTATGCAACACTCAAGGACAAAACCATCAATATCTAGTATCTTGTATCACTTTGAAAATGGATTAATCGAACTAGGCAAAGTTAACACAAATGAAAAATATGCTGATCTGTTCACCAAAGCTTTTGATGAGCAAAGATTTAAGTATCTTGTATCAGCTATTATGATGATTAACTTTAAGTAGCTTTTCTTAAAACATAATCATATTATTTCTAAAATCTATTTGTCCTAAGTTGTCTATCAACTTCATAAGCCCTTGTTTACAAAGGAAGCAAAAATTCTTTTAGAAGACATTCCTTAGATTTTTGCAAATTTTGATCTTTTTATTCTTCAAAAGATATGCATTTATCTTCGGAAGAAGTTTAATTCTTCATAACAAACAACTACTTAAGAAAATTTACCTTTGGAAGAAATTTCCAAAATATCTTCCGAAGCTTAACAATATTCCTAAGTACTTGTATGTTTTCAAGAACAAATTTTTCCAAAAGAAATTAAATCACGAAAGCTTTATTACAACTTTCAAGTCTTATCTCTTTCGAAATTTTTTTCTAAACTCTTTGGAATATCTTCCAAAGTCATTTTGGCTTCACAAGCTTTTCAATCAAAACTTCCGAAGTAAAATTACCGTCAGAAGATTTTAGACTTTCTAGAAAACTACCTTTTTAGCAAATAAACTTTTTTTTCAGAGGTGGGACCGACATCCGAATTCCATAATTTATCCTCTTTCATTAACTTGTTTTAGATCAATTTCATATATATACCCAACGGTTCCCCCCTCTTTCACTATCTTCTTCCTCTATACGATTCCAAAACCTAATTCACCGACAAACCACCTATGTTCTTCAATTTCTTCACCTTAAGCATTCTAAAAGGCCAACCTAAACTATATAGGCAACCCTGTTGATCCATATGTACCTAGTTTACGATCTTAATGTAATATGTCTGTCATGTCCTAAATGTAATCAATGAATGAGTTGAATGAAAAATAATATGTGGTTGTTGATCTTAATGTTTAACGTTTCAGTGTATGTTTTAATGTTTATCATTTATTAACGCATATTGAACCAACTATATAGGTTTGTGGTAGTTGGAATAGATCTTAGTCAAGTAATGATTGAGAAACATATTCAAACTTAGTCGTTTGGAGTTTTCATGCGAATGGACCATGCTAATGGTTCATACACATGAATACTTCATGCTAATGGACCAGTTGCACGACTGAACAAGGAGATTGGATCAGTCGCACGACTAAGACATACGGACGACTCAGTCGCACGACTGAACCTTCAGTCACCGACTGAACCTTCAGTCGTGTGATTGACTCAATCACATGCTTTAGTCGCACGACTGAACCATGCTAATGGTCCAGTCGTACGATTGACTAACCCTAACCTATAATACCACTTAATTCGTGGAAAAATGGAACACTTTCAATATTTTGACTCCTACTTGTACCCTAGCCGTCCAGAATGTCCAAGAAAGCTAGTCCAAGTTCATAGATCGTTCTTGATCGATTCCTATTCATTCTTAAGATTAAGTTTATTCTTATATCGATCGGGTTAACGTTCTCACTGATTGGATCGCCAATCAAATAGGATTCCGCACTATTTGAGTTGGTATACACGTAAATCAGCTAGTACTCCATCCGTACTTGGTCCCTAACAAACCCTGATTTCTCCATGCAACTTCACAGGCAACATAATTAGGTTGTTCTGTTGAAATCTAAGAAAGATTATAGTTTTTTAGAGGTTTGTCAATTTCTATCTTTATCCAACTACTTCACCTCTCTAACCATTGATCCTACACTCTATGAGGATGATCTTCTTGAATTCTAGAAGACCTGTTAAGAGGATATAATGGACGGGGAGAAGACACTGTCTGCTATGGTGCAGGGAGGACAATCTTCATCACTCCAGCCATCATCAACAATGATCTTCAGTTGGATGATGAAAGGTGAATTGTCCTTCCCAAAGGAAGTTGTCAACCATTCCTTTCAGCAGATAGGCTATGAAGAAGATTTCTCTATAAAGACCATTAGGAAAGGGAATGTGTTGGACCAAAAGAACCAATGAGCCAAGATCAGAAAACCTCTAAGTCCCACATGATATCACAACAACTGCTGAAAGCTTCATCAGCAGTTCGACAAGTGCTGAAAACTCCAACAGCTGAAGATCAAGTGCTGAAGACTTCAACAGCTGAAGACTAAAGTGCTGAAGTTCAACAACTGAAGAACACAAGTACTGAAGCTGAACAGCTGAAGAACACAAGTGCTGAAGCTGAAGACCAAAGCACTGAAGTACAACAGCTGAAGAGTCTACAAGTGCTGAAGATCAACAACTGGTGTACAAAGTCTGAAGACAAAGACTAAAGACATCAGCTAATGATATCTATTGAAGTCATCAACTGATGAAACATCTGAAGTTCAAGTCTGAAGACCAAGTACTGAAGTTTCACTAGTTTGTCACAACAGCTAAAGAGTACTTCTTCAGTAGTTGTGATATCAGTAGTTTTATGTTTTTACTTTCAGTAGTTTTGTAAAACGACTGAAGAGCTTGTTCTTCAGTCGTTGTAGTTTCAGTAGTTTTATGTTTTTCAGTAGTTATAATAACTGATAACACTTAGTATTTTTGTAAGGAGATGTCAGCTGTTTTGACATCTTCAGTAGTTGTGTTTCAGTTGGAATAATTCTGTTAGATCTCACTATCAAGTGACATCAGCAGACGTCGCATCTCTTATATAAGAGGTGTCGACCTAATTGTAATTGTGACATTCTGTTACCACGAAAGCGAATATTGAATGAAATATATTTGCAGAATTCTCTCTATCTATAACCGTCTTTGTTCTTCATTGAATATCGTTTCGTTCTTGTGAATTGGCTAATTCATTGTAAGAATTCCGCTGCTATACTCTCTAAACAATCAAACTTAGATCACTGATCCTAACAAGTGGTATCAGAGCCGGTTAATCATTGATCGATCTAACAATTGATCATTGAAACTGCTAATTGATATCTGTGTTTGATTGAATTAGCATATTCGCAAGAACTAGTTATAGATTATTGAATTTCTGTCCCTTTCGTTCATTTATTTTGAGATCTCTCCTGGTTCAATTGGTTGTTGTGTTTTGTTCTAAATTTGTTATAGCTTAATTGAATTTGATTGAATCTGAGATGACTACTCCTTCTAATGATCCTCACAATACCGGTTCCTCAACCAAGCCTCCAATGCTGGTTAGGACCGAGTATAACATATGGCAACGAAGAATGCTTCATCACTGTCTGTTAACAGTTCAGGTTGTTGGACATCTGTGGTACATGGACCACATAAGCCTATGGTGAACATTCCGGAAACCAATCAAATGGTTCCGACGAAGAAGGAACAATACTCTGACGAAGATCGGAAACTGTTTGAGATTGATGCTAAAGCCCATGGAATTCTGGCCATGGCACTGCCTAATGAAATCTATTCAGGGCTTATGCATCATGAAACTGCTCATGATCTCTGGAATGCCCTGAAGGAACAATTCGGTGGCACAGATGAGGTCTTAGAAAACAATAGAGAAATCCTTGCCCAACAATATGAGACATTCTCTCATAGAAAGGGTGAGACACTGACTCAACAGTTTGAGCGCTTTTCCTGCTTGATATCTTAGCTGAAAATGGTGAAACAGGAATACACCAATAGCCAGATGAGCAACAGGTTCCTCAGATCACTGCCTGAGAGATGGGACACATACACTATTGTCCTACGCTCCAGTGCAAATCAGGATGGCCTATCTCTCACCCAACTTCATGGGAAACTGTTTACATTCGAAAGAGAGATAGAGAAGAAGAGGAAACTGTCCTCATCAGGAAAGCTCACTGATGGCTTTGTACCAGGGAATACTGCCTTGGTTGGTCATGAGTCAGAATATGGTGCATCTGAAAGCAATTATGATGAGCATATTGATTCTCTTCAAATAGTTCTAATCATGCATTTGTTGGTATTGAGAGTCATTCTGGCAGTAATAGTGACAACCTATGCTTCATTATGGATGATCTGAAAGGAATAGCTGATGATGATCTAGAAGAGATGGATATTCTGAGCCAAATGGCATTGATTAATATCAGATCTCAGAAGTTCTATAAGAGAACTGGCAGGAAATTTCCTGGACTGTCTGGCAAAACCAAAGTTGGTTTTGACAAAAGAGTTGAGGTGTCATAAATGCCAAAGGCTGGGACACTTTGCAAGGGAGTGTAGATCAACTGGATCTAACTCTTCTGCACCCTTTGTGACTTTTCCTAGTACTAGTCCACAAAACAGAGGGCAACATCCTGTGGTTCTGGTCATCATTCATATCCTAGATCTCCTGCATACTTTGTTCCCCAGGGTCAAATGTCATATCCTTATCCCTGCTATTATATGCCTCAACCAAATCCTGTTCAAGCTCCAATTGCACAACAACCACAAGCTTTTCCTGAACCACAACCTTCCCAATCTCATCAACAAACTCAACCTCAACAACATAGCTTCTTCACCCAGGAGTTGTTGACTGGAGCAGTTTACCAGATGACTTGTCTGGTCATGAACAACTGTTCTCAGGTGCTGGTCAACATGGTGGTGAAAGTCTCTTTGGAAATCTAGCTCTTATGGCTTTGGATTCTGCTGATACTTCATCCACTAATGCCTCTACACCAAGGTATCACAGGTATTCTCTGAGGCAAAAGCAAATTATGTTCTGAAACATGCATAGCAGCATTTGCATCTATTAGAGAAGCAAATGTAGCTTTAATCAACAAGAACATTGAGCTAGAAAAATAATTTCCAAAAGCAAACCTGAATTTGAGTCTGTGCTTAATGAAAAAAAATGATGAGATTTACAAACTTAAATGCCAAATAACTGATGATAAGGCTAGGGAAGAGATACTTCTAGAGAAGTATAAAGATCTCAAAGAAAACCTTGCAGTCACCCAGGTAGAGTGTGATAGATTGGTACAATCATGCAAAGGTTTTGAAATGCTTCTTAGTAAGCAATCTGCTTCCAATGTGAAGTTTGGCATTGGTTACAATCACACTGCTCCACCTACAGATTTTACTCCAGAGCAGAGGTAGAATCTGATGGTGAGAGTAATAACCAATCCATCTCATTATGTGATCTACTTTCTGATACAGCAAATCAAAAGTAGAAGTTAGCACCAAGCCCTCTCAAACTATCAGTTGATGTTGATGGTTCCACTGCTGACACTCACGATTAATGAGTTGATCAACTCAGGAGTTAATTCTGAAAGTCCTGAAAGGACTAGAGAGCAGGATTTAACACCTGAAGTTCAAACTCCAACTACTGCCATACTGAAAAGAAGAAAACTGTTAGTAGAAAGAGTTTGAAGCTACTAAAGAGGAAGTCAAGAAAGCAAACAATGCTTCCAAAGTACTGAAGAGCAAATCTTCAGTTGCTTCACCCTCTTTAGTTGATGATCAACCTAAGATGAAGAAGAAACCATGTGAAGTATGTGTTTGTTCAATCATCTTACAGATGATTGTGGTACAAAAGAGGTTCCAAACTCAAACATAAAGAAGAAATTAAAGAGAAAATGGTAAAAATGAAAACTGAGTTTGAGACCACATTTGTCTCAGCAACATCAAATCCTATAACCTTAAGTCACAAAGAAATCCAAAAAGGAAGGGGTTAAATAGGTAACAGCTGAGATTGCTCAGAAGAAGAAGGTGCAACATAGGAACTTATCAAACTCCACTGGCAATGTGTCTGATGAGCTGAAAGCTTTATCACAAAATCAGACATAGCTGGTTATGATGGTTCAACATCTATTGGGAAGAGTTAACCAATTAGATGCTCCTATGTTGGAACCACAGAAAAGGAGGTCCAAGCCAAAGGATTCCTCTTCTTCACCATCTTCTTCCTCTCAGGCTGTGTGTTTCTAATAAACCTGTTAGTTTACCATCTGTTGATGAGACCAGGCCCAAAACCAAAAAGGTTTGGGTCTCCAAAACTAACTGATGTTTATTATTGCAGGGTTCTCCAACATGCCAAAGTAGCATCTGGTATGTAGACAGCGGGGGATCTATGCACATGACTGGGAACAACTCTCTTCTTCATGACTACTCTCAAGGAAAGAAGGGCTTTGTTTCTTTTGGCAATGATGCTAGGGGTACATCTTTGGAAATGGCTTTGTCTCCAATGGAGAAATCAAGTTTGATGATGTTAATCATGTGGAAAATCTCAAGTAAAATCTCTTGAGTGTCAGTCAAATGTGTGATAAAGGCCATGTTGCTCTTTTCACCGGTCAGAACTGTAGGATTCTGTCATCCAAAGTTTTGCATTTGATTGATAAGGTGTTGGATGATCACACTCTCCTGAGAGCCAACAGGAGGAAGAGTGTATGCCTTAGATCTTTCCAAGAAAATAGATCTCAGAGGCAATCCTTGCCTATTTTCCAAAGCCTCTTCTCAAGAATCTAAACTGTGGCACAGAAGGCTGGGTCATGTTAATTTCAAAAACATGAATCAGCTTATCCACAATAGTTTAGTTAGAGGCTTACCAATAAAGGAGTTCCACTGTGATGAAACCTGCACTGCTTGTTTAAAAGGAAAATAGCACAAAGTCTCATTCCCTCCTATTAAAGAGCCTAAGTCCACTGCCTGCTTACAATTACTGCATATGGATCTATTTGGTCCTGTGAGAGTAATGAGCATGGCAAAGAAGAAATACTGTCTGGTAATTATGGATGATTACTCCAGATTTGTATGGACTTTCTTTCTACATTCAAAGGATGAGGTTGCTCAGAAGATTATTCACTTTGTGTTGTATATTGAGAAGCAGTATTCCCTTCCAGTCAAGTGTATTAGGAGTGACAATGGAACTGAATTCAGAAACCATACACTTGATGGCTTCTATCTTTCAAAGGGAATCAAAAGGCAGTTTAGCATACCAAGGACTCAGAACAAAATGGAGTTGTGGAGAGAAAGAACAGGACCCTAATTGAAGCTGCAAGGTCCATGCTGGCTGACTCTGGTTTGCCATTGACCTTATGGGCTGAAGCTGTTAACACAGCTTGCTATGTGCAGAATAGAGTCTTAGTAAATCAGAGGTTGATGAAGATTCCATATGAAGTTCTCCATCACTGGCTCCTCTAATTTCATTTTTCAAAGCATTTGGGTGTCCTGTTTTATTCTCAACACAAAGGATCAACTCCAAAAATTTGATCATAAGGTGGATGCAGGGTATTTGTTGGTTATTCATCTACTTGCAAGGCATACAGAGTCTTCAACTGCAAAACAAAGATAGTTGAAGAGACTCTGCATGTGAAGTTTAATGAATCTCCTTTGGACAAGATTCCACAAAACCCTGTGGAGTGTTTGATTTGGAATACTGCAATATCTCCTTATCAACTCCAGCTGTTGCAGATCCTGTGGCTAAATCATCTTCTGCAGCATGTCTTCCACCTGGTGGTATTGATGATGATGATGATAATATCAATACTCACATATTCAAGTTTAGTGACCAACTGCCTGTGTCTGCTAAACTTGATGTTCCTGTAGCTTCAGCAGTTCCATCCACACAAATGCTGATGAGATCTCTGTTCCTCTACATCTTTTGAGTTACCATCTAATTCTTGGTTTCAAGAGTCTGCATCAACATCTGCTGATGCTGAAGGTCCTACAAACACTTGCACAGATCTCATTGTTTATCAAGAACTGAAGAATCACCCTATGTCTCAGATATTGGTGATATCAATGCTGGTGTTTCAACAAGAAGTCAATTGTCTAACTTCTGCTTCTATGCTCTCTTCATCAGTCAGCTAGAGCCAAAGAAACTAATGTTGCTTTGAGAGACAATGGATGGGTTGAAGCTATGCAGCTTGAGCTACTTCAGTTCAAGAAACAGCAAGTGTGGGAACTGGTTCCTCTTCCCCCAGGTAAGTGTGCAATAGGCACTAAATGGGTGTTTAGGAATAAAACTGATGAGAATGGGCTTATTGTAAGAACAAGGCTAGACTGGTTGTACAGGGGTTTTCACAAGAAGAAGGTATTGACTATGATGAAACCTTTGCCCCTGTAGCCAGACTAGAGGCAATCAGATTGTTTTTAGCCTATGCTGCATTCCACAATCTTAAAGTTTTTCAAATGGATGTCAAAAGTGCCTTTTTATATGGTAAAATAAAGGAAGAAGTTTATGTGTGTCAACCACCAGTTTTGAGGATAATAAACATCCTGAATGGGTGTATAAACTTGATAAGGCTCTTTATGGTTTGAAACAAGCTCCTAGAGCCTAGTATGAGACACTCTCTACTTTCTTCTTAAGAATAATTTCACTAGAGGCTCCATTGATAAAACTCTGTTTATTAAGAAGGTGGATCAGCATAAGCTACTTGTTCAGATTTATGTTGATGATATCATTTTTGCATCCTCTGATCCCCAGTTGTGTGATGATTTTACAACATTAATGAAAAAGAGGCTTGAAATGAGTGCAATGGGAGAATTACAGTTCTTTCTAGGCTTGCAAATTAAACAAAAAGCTGATGGAACATTTATTCATCAGTCAAAATATACAAAAGATCTTTTGAATAAGTTTGATTTACAAAACTGTAAACCCTGTTCTACTCCCATGTGCAACACCACACAATTGGATGTTGATCAGAAAGGTAAGATGTTGATGAACTCTTTACAGATGTATGATTGGTTCCTTGATGTATTTAACAGCTTCTAGACCAGATATTATGTGCTAATGTGTTTGTGCTAGATTTCAGGCTGCTCCTAAAGAGTCTCATTTGATTGCAGTCAAGAGAATCTTTAGATATTTGCAGGGTACACAATCTCTAGGTTTATGGTATTCACTGGACACTCTTGCAAATTAGTTTCTTTTCAGATAGGACTATGCAGTGTGCAAGTTAACTAGAAAGTCAACTTCTGGTGGTTGTCAATTCCTAGGCAACTGTTTGATTTCTTGGCAGAGTAAGAAACAAACATCTGTTGCTACATCAACTGTTGAGGGCGAGTACATTGCTGCTGCAAGTTGCACTTCTCAGGTACTCTGGCTTCAGAACCAACTTCTGGATTATGGCATTACAGAGACTAAGACTCCATTATTAATGGATAGTACTTCAGCTCTGTGTATTGTCAAAAATCCAGTCCAGCACTCTAGGACCAAACATATAGAGATCAGACATCATTTTATTCAGGATTGCTTTGAAAAAGGTCTGATTGATCCTAAGTTTGTGCCTAGTGCTGATGAGCTTGCAGATATTTTTACTAAGCCTTTGGATAGTTCTACTTTCCAAAACCTTGTGTTAAGGCTTGGTATGCTGCAGCTATAATAAGTGACAACTACTGATGATTTCAGTAATAATTACTGGTGATCATTGGTACCCATGTCACATATAAGTACTGATGAGTCCTTTCACCTTTAGTAGTTTTTATAACTACTGACGGCTAAATGCCTCACAAGTACTGAAGTACTTAATCTGCTCAAACTACTGATGTAGTTACAACTACTGATGTGGTTACAACTATTGAAATAGTACAACCAGATAAGTACCGACGTCCTATGAAACACCTGAAAAGCAGATGCAAACTCTGATGAGTAAGTGTTGAGGACAGTATGAAACAGTTGAAAGGCTATGATTGACGAAAACTACTGAAGAGAACTTTTCTCTCAGTTTTTCTACAACTGCTGTTTCATTCTAAACAACTGAAGCAAAACCATGTCTTCAGTAGTTTTATAACTACTGATGACTAACACAAGTCTTCAGCTGTTTACAACAACTGATGACAAAACCACTGTCTTCAGTAGTTTTCACAACTACTGATGACTCACACCAAGTCCATTTGTTTCCTCATCTGAAGTCAAAACCATGGTCTTCAGTAGTTTTCTAACTACTGATGCCTAAAACCACGACTTCAGCTGTTTCAACGTCTGATAGGGTACACCATGTCAACAGTCGGTTTAAAACTACTGATGACTTACACCACTCCCTTCAGTCATTTCACCCCTACCCTATAATACCTGTCCTCTTCTCTAATGTTTCATTAGCCGTTATTTTCTGAACTTCTCTCTCTTAACATGGCGACCATGAGTCTGAAACCACGACACAACTGCGTTGCTTACCTTACAAAGTCGGCTTTCTGGAACAAATATGATAATGCCATTGACTTAATGGTGGATTCCCCATATCGCACAACCTTTCTCTTTCTTCCAAACCATTTACCCCTGAATCCCTCGGTCACTTCTGGTCAAATGCTTCTGTTCATACTGATGAGTCTACTACCGTCAGATCTGTGTTCGGTCCCTTATCAACCAGAAACCAGTGGTCGTTACAGCCGACATCATTCGTCGGGCATTACATCTACACACGATTCCACCACTGTGACTGCATACCCAAAGGGCATAACCGATATGTCCTTTCTCAATCTGAGTATGAAGGTGATCTTCGAGCTACAACCGTTCTAAAGAAACATTTCCATGACGCTGAGAACTCATTTTTCCAATGGTAAATGTCTGCTTAGCTTCCAAGACATCTTCTTGGGATCAAATGTCATCCCAATGGCAACAGGTATTGTATTCTATTCTAGAACACCAACCGTTAAATTTTTCTGAAATTGTGTTCCTAGAAATAAAGAACTTGGCTCAGAAACCTGTGGCAAACCGATGGTCATTATATCCCAGTTTTCTGATGGCCATTATTTTGGATGAACTAAAATCTGATGGCTTGTTGGCCTTGGAGTCCCTGCACCAGCTGTTTTGGCTGAGGTATACTCCAGGCACAACTCAGACCCTACACTCAAAGAAGCTGCCCGAATGCTAAAGCCCAAGCACAGGGAACCCATAGCTTCCTCCATCAGAACCAAAGTCCCCACTAAAACCAAACCAAAACAAAACAACCAAAACAGCTATTCAGGAAGATGAGTCCCCTGAAGATGCCCCTGCCACACCAACGCAGCTATACTTGCTGAGCTTAAACCCCCCAGCAGTATCAGAGACTCTACCAGCCATAGCCACTCAGTTCCTCTCAAAAGGAGCCTGCAGCCACCAGCACCACACAAGGGGTACCCACACATCTGGGATCTTCCTCACTTGAGGAGATTGCCATTGAAGAGCACCTTCCTACCTAGGTGCACACTGCTTCTACCCCATCACCCCATGCAACCGCCCCTCAAAGTCCAACAATAATTATTGCAAATATGCTGACTCAGTTGCATGCCTCTCCTCCTCCCCAATACCACCACCAAAGGGAGAACCACAGACATTGAGGAAGAGGATCATCATTTTCTGAAAACCCACAGCACCGGGGTTTACAAATTCTATCTCCTGGTGTAGATAGGGAGATTAGAATATCTAGTGAGGCTGCCACCTCTTCTGCATCAGCACATGATCAGAATGAGGCTGGTAACATTGCTAAGACCTCACTAGAGGCAACAGCTGATGATGGACATAGTCCTGAGGCTGGAAGTCCCCAGTTCCAAGACAAAGGGGCACATGCTACAACTGGTCTACACACCAGTGCATGTACATCCTGCTCAAGCAGGAGGTCAGGTGATTCAGCTTCTGCTCATGATGACCTGGGCTTTTTCTATGACGTTCTACGCCCACAACATCATCCTGGAGGCTGAGGTAAGCAGACTACAAGCACTGCTTGCCGAGAATCTCAGGACGAAAGTCCATCTGCCCCCACCAACCCACAGATGGCACCTTCAGTTGAAGGTTCCCCAAACACTTTACCCTCTCACTTCACTGAGCCTCCAACTTTTGCTTTTGGCACTATCTCTCCGGGACAAACCCCCCCAGAGCAGATGGTTGCTGTATTCCAACAATCATACCTCTCATCACTCCCATTATCAATGACATTGTTTATAAAGCCATTGATGAGAGGCTTTCCTCAATTCTACACAACCCTCATTGATGATGCTGTGCAAAAGAAACTTTCTGCGATACAAACCCCTGCCACCATGCATCCAAAAAGGGGGAGAGTACTGCAGTTAAAGAAAAGAAGAGGAAAAGAACTGAGGATGAGAAGGCACAAGAGAAAGCCACGGAGTTGGAAAAAGAAAAGCAACAACAACTGATCACCTACAAACGAAAGAAAAGTGCTGGTGATCAAACCTACTGCTGAAGAAAAATCCTTGGAAGAGCTGGTAAAAGATGCAGATGACACACACAGCCGATCCATGGACAAATCATTGAGCAACTTTTCAAGCAAGGTTTTGATAGACACACCATTAGTAGTGAGATCAGGAAGTTGAAGTGGAGAAATTCAAACCAGATGGGCTGGGTATGATGTACTGGAAAAAGAGAGATTGGAGATCATGATTCGTTTCATTGCTAAATACCTAGAAGATCTTGATGGAGATTCGTTCATGGACCAGAGACAGTATTCTGGCTATAGCCACCAGAATCTGTTTGTCTGAGCAATTCCATAAGGGGATTATCATTGAAGCCCTTGATGAGGCTGGGGCTGCGAAAAGGTTTGAAATGCAAGACTTACAAAGGCCAAACTCACAACCAAAATGCTTGAACACCTTCCCTATTACCCACTCAAAACAGCCTACCCCTCAAATCTCCAAACCAATCTCAAAGCCCAAATCCAAACATCCTCAATCTCCAAAACCAATTCCTTTACCAACCCAACCATCATCCAGTGATGTCCTAGAAGGAGAGAAGGGTGCTGAGGATAGAAGAAGATGAAGAAGAAGAGGATGAAGATGATAGCCTGCCACTCTCTGCTGTTTAAAGCTACCAGAACCCAGGAGTCAACCCATGATCACACCTGACTCTCAAGGGAATGGTTAGAGTCAAGATAGAAGATGAAGAACAGCAGAAGCAGCATGATGAGCAACTACTGAAGATGGTTGACAAGGAATTTCCTCAGTCATCATCTATACAAGCCATGAAGGGCATGCACAGAGGCTGTACACTCTCAGACACACATTTCAGTATCAGAAGAGAGAGTGAGAATATGGCCAGACCCCAGGTGAGTTCTAGAATCCATAAAAGATCTATTCCACACAGATACAATGGTCAGTTAGAAAACAATAGATTCTACCATCATGTTGGCCATTGTAGTCTCACCATGGGAAATAATTGATGAATTCAAGAAAGCTCATCAATCAAAAATGACCCCTCAAGCTTTACTGGAAAACAAGATGATCAAAAAGGGTTTATTATATAAAAAGCTTGAAGACATCAAGAAGAATGAGCTCCAGTTACTCCTTGAAGGCACCCATCCTGATGAATTTGTCTATAGGGAGGTAACTACTGTGGAGTTGAAGAATGGCAGGACTGTGAAGTACTTATCTGAGTACTATGGTCCAGAGTTCTTCTTTGAAGGAGGAGTAGAAGAACTCTCCAAGGAGGAACAAGTTGTTCTCCTTGAAGCCTATGTTCGAGAGTCATAAAGACTCATTATGGGGAAGTAAATCTCATGAATGGGATAACAACTCTGTGTCCAGTTCCCCAAAACAGAGTTCCCATTCATACCTTGCCAAATAAATATCTGAGATTTCTTCCCAGGCCGGAGCTTATATGGGTCATCTTCTCTACTGATCAAGAAGGAAAAAGACCAACCTTTTGCCAACAATAAGTGGGAAAATAAATAAATTAGAGGTTTTGGCTGCATTGGTTCAGGGGGAGTTTGTTGGACCAAAAGAACCAATGAGCCAAGCTCAGAAAACCTCTAGGTCCCACATGATATCACAATAACTGCTGAAAGCTTCATCAGCAGTTCGACAAGTGCTGAAAACTCCAACAGCTGAAGATCAAGTGCTGAAGACTTCAACAGCTGAAGACTAAAGTGTTGAAGTTCAACAGCTGAAGAACACAAGTACTAAAGCTAAACAGCTGAAGAACACAAGTGCTGAAGCTGAAGACCAAAGTACTGAAGTACAACAGCTGAAGAGTCTACAAGTGCTAAAGATCAACAACTGGTGTACAAAGTCTGAAGACAAAGACTGAAGACATCAGCTGATGATATCTACTGAAGTCATCAGCTGATGAAACATCTGAAGTTCAAGTCTGAAGACCAAGTACTGAAGTTTCACTAGTTTGTCACAACAGCTGAAGAGTACTTCTTCAGTAGTTGTGATATCAGTAGTTTTATGTTTTTACTTTCAGTAGTTTTGTAAAACGACTAAGAGCTTGTTCTTCAGTCGTTGTAGTTTCAGTAGTTTTATGTTTTTTAGTAGTTATAATAACTGATAACACTTAGTATTTTTGTAAGGAGATGTCAGCTGTTTTGACATCTTCAGTAGTTGTGTTTCAGTTGGAATAATTCTGTTAGATGTCACTATCAAGTGACATCAGCAGACGTCACATCTCTTATATAAGAGGTGTCGACCTAATTGTAATTGTGACATTCTGTTACCACGAAAGCGAATATTGAATGAATATATTTGCAGAATTCTCTCTATCTATAACTGTCTTTGTTCTTCATTGAATATCGTTTCGTTCTTGTGAATTGGCTAATTCATTGTTAGAATTCCGCTGCTATACTCTCTAATCAATCAAACTTAGATCACTGATCCTAACAGAATGTCTCATCCTAGTGGAAGTATCTGCTTCATGTGGTCATCCACAACTTGTCCAACAAGTATAGGGGCGAGACCAGTTTCCTGAGGATCTCTCCTTCATTATACATGAAATAGTTTAAGGGGTCAAGTTCAGGTACTCTCAATTTGTCTATACAAATCTAAGTGCAAAATTGGACTCCTTAGAGTATTACATGTTTCCTATATATGTTCAATACATTCTCAACTATGAACTGGACGCACAGTTGAGGGAAACAGGTAGTATTCTTTAATTGGAAAAGATTAAGTCTAGCATCTTTAAAATAATGAAGAAGCCAACTATTGGCTTCTGTGGGGTTAAAACAACCCTTGTCCCTAAAATGTTAGAGCTCATTGCTCAAGATGACAACTTAGCAACATAAGCTAGTGTTAAGCCCACACCTTATATCTCTTAACCACCTAAACATCCTTAAATCATCCTCACCTACCAAAGAAAATCTAAACAAACCCCTACATTAGCTATTTAGCTTATGCAGACACCCATATCACTACCCATACATGAAGAAGTGGACACTGGAGCTCCCACTTTTCCTGGGGAGCAAACCACGCCTATCTCATCAAGAATCAATGTTGAGGTTCCTCATGCTCCGCTTAATGAGCTCATTAGTCCATCAACCTTAAGCCTTAACTTTAAGAGACCTCACTTCTGCAAGTGATTACATCATTAAAACCTTAACCATGGCAACTCAGCCCATTGATACTTTAGTGGTAGCTATCAATGAGCAGGGGAAATCCAACAACCAAGAACATGATGTTAGTGGGGAGAGTGAAGACTTTGGTCCAATTCTCTCATCCCCCATTGATTATTCTAATGAAGAGAATGTGAACTTGAGACTAAAGGTGTAAAAACTTTCATGAACATGCACCTACCTAGTCTCTAAGGTTAGTCATTTGGAATCTCAAGTGAATACCTTACAAAATAGGGTCAATGATCAACAACTTGAGATATCTTATCTCAGGAAACGACTAGTTAGGAGACCTTTAAGGAGAGCTCGTCCAGGAACACAAGAACATGATGTAATTGACCTAACTCCTAGGTCACCTATGCAAGAAGGTGATGCTACCAAAAAGGGGGAGAAGTTATAACAATCATAGAACCTAGGACCTCTTCATAGAGTATGGACATTGAGCACTCACTATCCTCACTGGCAATTATCCATACTCAAGAACGTCCTCAAGTTCACATTGATGTGGACTCACTAGACTTGCTTATTTAGAGTCTCTTTAAGGAAGGTATTCCAAGGGCTATGTCATCCCCACCCCAAGGTACTTCAAACTACATAATTAAGTAGAGGTATGATGCTGATTGAAGAGTGCTCATACTTCAAAGAGTTCAAAGACAGCAATAAGTCTTTAGATTTCAGACCTTGAACTACTATGAAGTCTTGACCAAACCAACATGCCATTTTTCAATCCAAGCTAATCTAGGCAAGCTGACAGGTTGGCTCAAAGGATTCAAGATAGGATTACTGAAGAGCTTAGCCAAGAAGAAGACAAGGGCAATATGGTAATGGCATTGTTCAACTAAATGTTAAGGCAGAACTTGAGGTTAGCTTTAAAGGGAAAACCTTGACTAAAGGCCCAATGAGAAAGCCTAAGAGCCCTGTGATAACTATAACTACTTCATTAATTCATTCTCTAAGTGAAAGACGTACTTGTGAAGGTATATCATAGTCTCTCTTTGACTAGAGTATGGATGCTACTCCAAGCAATAAAGGCCAAAGCTCTCTCCATCCTAAGTCAAAAAGGTCTGTGGGTGAAAAATGAAAATTGAAAATAACTCCTGAGGAGATGAGGATGAGGAGAAAGAGAGGAAGAGGAAGCTAAGAGGATATAGTTCCACTGGGTCTTCAGGCTTCATGCAAGCTACAATCAGGGCTGCCTCCAGACCAAATACTCAAAATGATGAGTTAGTGGCAGTCAGGATTACTTACTTAAAAATTAGGAACTATGATATTGTTCCAATCGTCTCTCTCCCCTTTGAGGAATTAAATGAACTGGTAGAAATAGGATTGACTAGAGAGAGAGGAAGGAAGTAGACGATGCAAGATTGCTCTTTCATATCAAAGAATAAAAGAGACACAAACATTTTTCTACTCTCTATCCAATTTAAGAAAGCTCTATGCAAGAGACTGTGGCAACACAAGAACCTCAGGTAGATAAAGAAATTGATAGGCAAAACATGATTAACTACCTGAGTGCCACAAGTCTCTACCAGGCAGTACCACTTCTTCCCTTGCCATTTGAGTATATTGACTTTAAGTACCTCAAACAACTTGAACTTCAAGTACTCAAAGAACAAAATGCTACAAAGAGGAAGATGAGGAAGAAGCATCCAAAATAGTAGAAGCTGTATTGATTCTCTGGAAGGCTACTTGGTCCAATGTCTCTATCTAGCATGGATGAGCACATACAAATGATCAAGCAGAAGATTAAAATAGGAGAGCTCATTGATTTACATTCCCGACCAAGTCAAGCCCTTCAAGAAGTGGAGCTTTGGGTTGAACTATTTGAGACAATGCAACCTGGACCTCTTCCTGAGTCTCAGCAAGATTCATTTTCTGATCCAAAGCAGGGTCAAACTCCCTTTCCTTTTGTATATGTGAAGGAGGTTGACCCAACTGAAAAAGACAAAACTAAATAACAAGTGTTGTAGGTCAGTCTTCTCAGTTGAAGAGTTCAAAGAGGAGGAAAAGGATGGCTTATAAACCCAAGTCAAAGAAGAAGAAGACAGGGTCATCCACCTCCAGTCCTGAGGATAAGTCAGAACATCCTGAGGAAGTGCAATAAGAGGATGCTCAAACAACTCCAATTCAACTAGCTCCTTTTGATTTAGGAAGAACCATCTTGTCCTGGACTTACCTTACTAATCGAGAAAGAGGGCATGCAATCAAAGATCAAGGTATTCAAGATGTTACACATCGAATGACATGTTCAATCTACCTCTACATAATCTTTTTAAGATGAGAAGAGACTATGAGAGTCTGAGTGATCCTAATCATTTGATGAAGAAGGGTATAATTATCATCATAATGAGACTGTCAACATATAAGGTCTTCAAATATTTTGGTAGCATCATCCTATGGAAAGCTTTTAAGGTTTCATGTAAAGCTAAGGCCCCTACAACATCCAAAGTCTTTCCTGCATGCATGCACTGAAGTAAAAAGTATAGATGCTTCAGAAGTTTTACACCATGCACTAGAAATTTTCTAAGTGTAAAATCTTCTGAAGCCAAGACCAACATCTTCTGAATCCAAAAGTGAGTTCTTTCGAAGCTTCAAAGGCAAAGTCTTCCTAAGCCAAGAAGTGAAGATAGATTTCTTTCGAAGACTTTTGAACACATGCTTTATCTGATGTACATTATCATAAAGCTGGACCACTTTCTAACTCTGTTGACTCACCAACTTTCACAAGTTGGTGAAAAGGTCCATGCTTTTGGTAATTGTACATTAAGGTCTTCAGTCTTACTTTCTATTTTATGCACTTTTATCCTTGTTCTAATATATTATGTTGTGAGCTATGGCATTTCATAGTCACTAGTCAAAAGACAATCTGCCTTTTGACTATAGATTTGATTTTGCTATCTCGTTCAAATGTTTCCCACTGGCTTTCTAAGTATGACCAGCTATAGGATGTAGTATAAAGTATCTCTGGTCCTTGTAACATTCTATTCATGCTTTAACACTTGTAAAAGAACTTGAGAGCAATATACAATGTTCGTGAAAACCAATATTTTCTTGCTTGTTATTGTTCTATCTCATATTTTGGTTGTGTTCTAAGTATCAATCCAATATGCTACCAGTTTCCTATTTGATCTGTTAAGTATTCTTAATCAACTCTTATCATTGTGTGTTGTATTGTAAGTGGACATCCCCTCTAAATGGTCCTGTAACTTACCCTTGTATGTTGATGACATGTTAGTGGCCAATAAATATAAGAAATTAGTTGAGTTAAGTAAAGAAATGTTGAAAGCTTAATTTGGTATGAAATAGTTAGATGAAGCTAAAAGGATTCTAGGCATGAAAATTCTTAGAGACATGATAGCTAGTAGTAGTAATTTGTCTCAAGGGTCTTCTCTTAAAAGGTTGTTGAGCAATTTTTATATGAGTAAGTCTTAGCCATTGGTGACTCCATTAGCAATGCATTTTAAGCTTTCAAGTAGAGACTCTCAAGTTTGTAAAGAAAATCATTTATATATGATGAATCTGCCTTAATCAAGTGTTGTAGGTAGTTTATTAATGCTTTACACTAGGCCTGATATTGGGTATGCAATTGGTTTGGTAAGTAGGATATTTGAGCAATTCTGGAACGCAACATTAGGAAGGTGTAAAGTGAATACTAAGGTATCTAAATGGTACACAAGATTTTGGTTTAGTGTTTAATCAGCATGAGCTTCTTAGTCTTGCTCTGCAGGGTTATGTTTGATCGTGTGGCGATAATTCAGTGTTTAATTAACTTAAAAGCTAGATTTTTATATCTTGATTATGGTGGAACAAGTTCAAGTTATTTGTATTTTGACTTATAGGTGTTTGGAGCTAAAGGAAGCTTCTTTTGGACGAAAAGAAGGAAAACATGAAACTACAAAGAAAGAAGATGTAAATATCAAAAGTTACAAGAAAAGAAACAATTTACGTCTACCAGCGTATAATACGCCAGGTATTGGCGTATAATACGCCAAATGGTGTATTGGATGCGTATTCGTAGGCGTATTTGATCAAAATTTCATAAAGTTGGGCGTATGAATGCTTAGGGCGGCGTATGATACGGAAGGGACAGACTATGAAGTGGTGGTTTCCTAACAAACTCTGGATTTTTGGGATTTTCATGTTTATTTAAATCAAATCAACCTTAATTCAATCTACCACTTCTGATCCATGAAAATTAAAGATTCTAAGCTAATTTTTGGTGATTACAAGTCTTCACATTCATCCCAAATCATCTACAATCATCCCAAAAACAAGATTTAATATTTAATGAAGATGATTTGTGGCTAGGTTTTCGTGAGTTGTTTTGGAAGTACCATTCTTATCAAGTGAGACAATTGGTATGCCTGATTAGGTTTATGTAATGAACATTGAGTGATGGAATGAAGTTTTATGTTTTGATTAATCTAAACGGTTTGATGATAAATGAAGTTGTTTGTTTGGTTATCACTTTTTGGTTCCTTTGCATCGTGAGCTTATTAAGAAAAGTAGACAATTTGATATATGTAAATTGGTAAGATCGTGAACGAACAATCTTAAAAGCTTGTTCCTTTGTTGTCACTTTATTTAAAAGCTAAGATATTGAAGTATTGTTCTTACAAACCCTAATATAAAAGTATGAGTTGTTGATCTTAAAAAATTGAAAATCGAAAGTGATTTTTTGTAATTATTTAAGTACATTTGTTTCAAAGTTCTTTGCTTTATGCAATTCCACTCATTAATACATTTACAATTTTAATTTTTAATTCTAAAGTTTGAGTTTTTTTAGTTAATCAAGATGCATTAATTAAACGCCTTTTTACATATTTTTTTGTGGAGACGACCTTACTTATCCTTACACAACAAAGGTAGCTAAGACCGATATAATAACTTGTTTTTGATTGTGTCACAACAATCGGATCAAAATGGTGCCGTACTCGGGGAATTGTAACCTTAGTGCTTAATTGTTTTTACTTTCTTTTCTTAAAACCTTATAAATAAACCCAAAAAGATTTGATTGTTTCCGTTTTCCTTTTATTTTGTTTTCTTGTTCAGTATTACACGATGTATTTTGTGTTTTTGCTTGTTTTCAGGTAAACATTACATTAATCATACAAGATTTTCAAGAAGGACCTCATCATTGCAATTTGATCCAGAAATTGAGAAGACATTAAGAGAGAATCGTGTGTTTCACAAAATATCAACTTGAAGAACTTTACAATTCGTAGTCAAACAAGATATGAAGAAGGAACATCATCAACAACAACTCAATGGATTTTCAATAGACTTTTAATGACGCATGAAAGTAACAATTCAGGAATGATGAACAATCCAGAAAATAGAGGACCACAATCTAATCCTCATGTGCGAGACATCCCATTACCCATGTTTCCTCTGCCTGATGATCCTCCACGCCAACCACAACTAGTGTGTAATGCCCCGAATAAAGTATAAGAGAGCCAATTAAAAATAAGGGGCTTAGCCGAGATAATTTAAAGAAGATAAGCGGGTAATGGTGTATGGACCGAGAAGACCTCGTGGGATATGTGTTTGGCGAGTTTAAGATCCCGAGAACGTCCGGTATATATAAACGAATCAGCTTGAGGAATTCTCATTTGCAACTCAACACCCCAATTCTATAGAGAGAAAGAGTAGAGAGAGAACGTGGAGAGAATTGAAGATTCAAGGCTCGGTTGATCATGAGATTCTAGGGCTTGGGTATTTGAAAGTGGCAAAGATTCGCCCAAAACTAATGTTTTTGTGTAAAAAAACATGTAAAAATCTTAGATATAGCTTCATGGATGATAAACCAAGGTTTTGGGTGTAAAAGATTGAAGTTTTTGGTCAAAAATAGGTTGGTTCGTAATTTCATCCTGTTCTGCGAATTTGCAGGTTCATCCAGTGAAATTGCATAGTCGTCCAGTGAAACTATCAAAGCTTCCTGCAAAACTATAGTTCGCAGGTAGTTTCACAGACATGGTTATCCAACGAAAGTTGGGCGAAACTAGCAGCAAAACTGTTAGTGAAGATGCCAGCGAAACTGTCAGCGAAGATGGCAGCAAAACTGCTGGCGAAATTAGCAGCGAAATTGCTGATCTGGCATTGAAATTAGCAGCGAAATTAGGCAGAAATTAACTCCTTTGAGTGTTAACTTATCTGCAGGCTGTGTAGTATAACCCTTGCTTTGAAAGCCTGATTGAGAAGCTACTTATCGAGTCCAGGTGAGTTCTAGATCCCCTATTGTAAAGGTTTTGAACTAGTTTGGGGCTGGAAATGCATATTAATTCTACGTTTAAACAACCAGGATTTTAAGAGGTTTTAACGGAAGATCAATTTTTTTTAAAAGTGTTAAAAATAAAAATTTTCATGCTGACCTGGCAGCACGACCCCAGCCAGGGGTGTTGCCCCTTGGACCCCACTAGGGGCGGCTACCCTAGGACCCTACTATCAGGGGTTGCCGCCCCCGAACCCCCGCTGTCTCATGGAGGATCAGTTATGTTCTATGATGAGTTTTTCTTGTTGTGCATGTGCATGTGTACGTGAATGGATGATGCATAATCAATGTTTACAGAACCGGATCCGACGTCGAATCGGATGCCTTACTGGTTTGGTGGTCGGACCGGTCAGACCGGTTGGACCGGATTTAACTATATTTTAATTATATTTATATATGTAGTTAAATATATGTTGGAAATAAGGATGTAAAGGGAGTCTCTCTAAGACTTTAACACCCTTGTCCCAGATTGGTGTGACAAATGAAACATTATATGTTTATATGTGATAACAAGGTGAAAGTTATTGAATGTGTTTATGATACCTTTTACACCATGACCTACCCGCGCACAGGGGGGTGCAAAAATGGTTTCTGGCTGGAAAATTTGGGTCGCACACGCACGAATGCCGTTCGAAATAACCGGGTCCGCGTGAAGCCGGTTTTTTGCTTTTTTGCTCTTAATTTAAGGTTTAACACCACGTTTTTACCCACTAAAACTAAAAAAAATTGGAATCCGGTTCGAACCGGTCCGGTTTTGCCGGTCCGACCAGTGACTCGGGACGAACCGACCGTTCAACGTGACAAAACCAAATAACCCCTGACCGGACCGGACCACACGCCGAATCCCGGCAGAACCGGTCGGACCGGCCGGTCCGATCCGGTCTTAACAACACTATGTATAATGTTTATGATGATGTGTGGTGGGGTATGTAATGTTTATGTGATGTTATGTATGAATGTGTTATGTTGATCTTATGTTCCTATTCTGTATTAATCCATGATTTACATGTTGTGACTATGAAATGAATGAAAATTTGTATGTAACGCAAAGCCAAAGTTAATGATGATGTTAAGTGGAATGTAAAGAAAGATGAATGCATGCATTAATGAACGAATGAATGTAAGAAAAGTCTTGCAAGCAATGTATGGAGGTTCACACCCAATAAAAAGTGTTAGCTCAATGGTGTATGGGTTAGGTACCCAGGAAGGATGCACACTAGGGTCTAATCCGTGCAATTGACCATACGTATGGAATCCTTGCCGCTTACCCCGGTATTGTGGTTAGGCCACCGGGAACAATGTATGGGAGTCTATTTATAGACTTAGGCCTAGTACCTGCTTTATACATAACGGTGGGGTGAAGTACATGGCATTGGTCCGAATGAAAGTAAAGTGTAATGATGTATGTACGGAATGAACGATACGAAAGAAATGGAATGAATGATGATAATGAATGATAACGAGTAACGTGCAATGAACGATGATGAAGATAATAATAATATTATCTGTTTTTACGTATGATGCATGAGCACACATCAAAGTAAAGAATGGTTTTAAATGGAAAGTAAAGTATTTTAATTATAAAACTAGAACTCACTTAGCAACACTGACTTTTATGTATTTTCCGGTTGGTAGGTGAATGTTGCTGAGGATGGCACGGGGCAGCTACTTGGCATTTTTGTGATGACATCCATTTGTGCAATTATGATGTTTTTGTGATGTAATGCAAATGATAATGTTTTATAACTGATAACAATGATATATTATTTTACAAAAGCAGTCATTAATATGTGAAATGGTTGTAAATTATTCCGCTGTGATGTTTTTCATAGATGTAAATGTATATTTTATGTTTTATCTGCGATGATTGTCCAAATGTGAGCATCCTAGGATCGGGGCCTTACATTCATCCCTAGTCATATACAATCAACATCAAAACAAGATTGAAGTTTAATGATGATGATTCATGGCTAGGTTTTTATTATTGCTTTCGGGGGTACAATTCTTGTAAAGTGAGACAATTGGTATGTTTGATTAGGTTTGTGTAATGAACATTGAGTGATTGAATGAAGGTTTATGTTTTGACTAATTTAAAAGATTTGATTCTAAATAAATTCGTTTGCTTGATTATCAGTTTTTAGTTTCCTTGCATCATGAGCCCATTAAGAAAAGTAGACAGTTTGATATAGGTAATTTGGTAACATTGTGAATGAAGGAATATGAGAAGCTTGTTTCTTTGTTGTCACTTTAATCAAGCTAAGATATTGAAGTATTTTTCTTACAAACCTTAATATAAAGTATCAATTATTGATCTTGAAGAATTGCAAACACAGAAGTGATTATTTGTTATTATTTAAGTAAATTAGTTTCCAAGTTCTTTGCTTTATGCAATTGTGCTTATTAATTCATTTAAAGCTTCAATTTATAATTTTAAAGTTTGAGTCTTTTAGTTAATCGAGTTGCGTTAAATAAACCATTTCTACATATTTCCTATGGAGATGACCTTGCTTACCCTTACACAATAAAGGTAGCTAAGACCGATATAATAACTTTTTTAATCGAGTCTCGATAATCAGATCAATTACTAGGTATGTTTTTAAAGTACTTGCTGGAAGTGTTAGCTGGAAGGCATCACTTCTGTGAGTTGTTGCATTTTCAACTACTGAGTTAGAATTCATGGCCCTTACACAAGCTGACAAAGAAGCCATCTGGCTTAAAGGATTCATTACAGAATTGGGAGTTGTTGTCAATGATATCTTAGTTAGTTGTGATAACTTGGGTGCTATACAACTTTCTAAACATCAAGTGTTTTATAAAGGTCAAAGCATATTGGTGTTGTCTTCATTGGATCAGGGATGTGATGTTTAAGAAAGTAGTTATTGTTTAGTATATAGAAACCACACATAATGCAGTTGAGGGCTTACAAAGAGTGTACCTAGTTCGAAACGGGTTCACTATCGACAACTGCTTCACATTGCTTACAATTGCATTATAAAGGTTCATTTTATTCTTTAGTCTCTAAAGTGGAGATTGTTAAAGGTTGAGATTAAAGTTTAATATGAACTTGTGATAGTTGTAATTTAGTATCATGTTATTATACTAATGAAAAGTTAGTATAAGTTTGACGTCTTGGATTGTAATAAGTGCAGGGACTAATTTTGACATGTTTTAAAAAGTGAGTTTGTTAGAATCGTTAGCAGATATAAATTAGGGACGAACTCCTTGTTATCATTCATTGAAATCCCTTATATTTTAATTGGTAAAGATGAAGTAAATCATTTCTTGTTGTTCATTCATTCTTGTATGGAGTTCTTTTGATCGTGATTTTAGTATTAATTCATAGTGGTTTAAAGCCAAAATATCCCCCAAAACATCTCCTAAATGAATAAGACAACAACATATAGGTTTAGACAAGCGATGGTGCTTGTTATTCACAGTGGTTTAAAGCCGCCACAGTCTTCATCTATCCTTTCTTTCTACCTTTTTCACACTCGATCAATGGCAACACAATCGTCTAACTCGCTTTCAACTATCGATTTCTTTGACACTCACCAATTTCAGGTTAATACTTGACCTCGTCTTTCAAAATCTTTTCGTATCTAGCAAATTCTGTATATAAAGTATATGCATCAATAATTTAGCGTAATTACCAAGTTACACATGATACAACATTCTTTACATCGTTTTTTGCTTGTTTTTATGTGAGAACTCTCCTTACTTGTTTATAAATCATCTATTTTGTTCTTGTATTTCCACCTACAAGTTAAAATGGTCTCCATAAAAAATAGTTATTTTATATTATAAATGATGTTTATAAATGGTTATAATAGAGATATTTCACATAAACAATACTAACATGAACTAAATTTTGGTTCATTGTCTAAAGCAAGCATTTATGGGCTCATGTTTGACCAAACTACTTTTGGTGATTTTCAGGAGACATTAAAAATTGTTAAATTCAAGAAGTGTTTCAAATGGGATATATTATGTCGATGGTTCTTAGTAATTTCAAAAATTCTATTATTAACATTTGGTTTATTCTTTTAAGTTTACAATTATTTGGTGAGTTAGTTTAAGATTGATGAAAAGTTGGGTTAATACTAGTTGATAAGTTGACATATATGATTATGCTTTTCTTCATGGGATTTTGATTATAAATTTATGATCTTCGTATTATTAGACATTATGTTATTTAAAAGTTAAAAAATTGTAGTTCCATTTATGTAAAGTTCATTAAAGTTAAGTATATGAAAGGGTAATTGTTCCTTAGTTTATGAGAGCTCCTTTTTTTTGTGAGAACTCGATGAATATCAATGTGAGCCACTAGTTTTCAATGGTAGATATGATAATTAACAAAAACATAACATAAAAATAATAAAATGAAACACAAAAATATTTCTCTAGTTTTCTCTTTTCATAAAAAAACTTTATAAAATACAAAAGAAAATAATATTTTAGAAAAATTGTTTTACACATGTGTAATACCAGATTTACACATGTATATAATCAGATTTACACATATGTAAATAATAGTTGGGGGATTTTTTTTAAAGTATATCGATATGATAGGCGTTGAAACGATAAAAAATACTGAAATTAATGTTGAATTTTTTTGGAAAAAATAATGTCGTGAATAAAGTTATGAATGTTTAAAAAAAAGAGAAAATGACAAGTGACTTGTACATGATAAGAAATGTGCGGCTCATATTGGTTTTAGAGTTTTTACAAAAAAAGGGTGGTTCTCAAGATAATTATACCATATATATATATGTGTATATATACATCCACACACATAGAATTGTAAAAAAAGATGAAAACCGATGATTACTTTAAGTATTGGTACTTCAAAGAGTATTTTAATGAAAATAATACAAATGTTATTTTTACCCAAAATAAGGAATAATTCCAAAACTATATTTATAATAAATACATATATGTTTTATATATTTAAAAGTAGGTGAGATACCTTTGGGGTAGCCTGATATCGAGATGTAGGTTGCAAACATAATGTCAGGTTTATTTGCTGTGAGATACATCAAAGATCTAATAATTGTCATATACTGATGTTAGTATCCTCCCACTTAGAGTCAGGATTAAGATTGTGATTTCTGGGTATAGTGTCTTTGTTGGCATACAATCCTTTATATGAAATGTTTCTAAAATGTCATTGATATATTTAGATTGATTGATAAGAAACCCTTCCTTCACTTACTTTACTTGAATTTCAAGGAAAAATTCCATTTTCCCCATGAAACTTACTGAAACTTCTTCTTCATAATGCTCTCAAAGTTTTTACACGTTTGGTAATTTGAGGTACCAAATATGATTTCATCAACATAGAATTATATGAGCAAAATGTCTTTCCTGGACTTTCTTATGAATAAAGTAGTGTCAATGGTACCTCTGATGTATCCATTCTTGAGGAGAAACTGAGACAAAGTCTCATACCACAGCCTAGGCGCTTGGTGCAACCCATAGAGAGTTTTATCCAATTTGCACATATAGTTAGGGTGTTGTGTATCTTCAAATCTTGGAGGCTGGCAGACATAGACTTCTTTGTATATATCCCTGTATAGAAAAGTACACTTGACATCAAGTTGGTAGACTATAAAATTCTTGGATGCTGCATAAGCAAGAAAGATCCTCACTGCCTCAAGTCTTGTAATAGGTGCAAAGACATCAGTGTAATCAATTTCCTCCTCTTATGTGTATCCTTGAACTACTAGTCTTGTTTTGTTCTTGATAATCAAGTCTCTATCATCTTTCTTGTTCCTGAATAGCCATTTTGTGCCAATGGGTACTTGACCAAATGGTAGTGGACATAGGTTCCAAACCTTTTGTCATTTGAATTGAAGCAACTCTTCTTGTATTGTTTCAACTCAACTACTATCCTTTGAAGCTTCATCTACCTTCCCTGGTTCCATCTAAGAAAGGAAGCATGAGTACAAGCAGACATTCCCATTATGATTTTGTCCTCTTGTTCTCACACCTTCAGAAACATCTCCAATGATGTTCTCAAATGGGTGAGTGTTGTAAATTCCGAGCCTAGGGATCACATCCAATTTCCTAGAGAGATCTAGATTTAAGAAGTTCTGCTCAAGATTTTAAACACTTGGACCAACTAAGGTCTCTTGTTCTTTCAATTAGGATGGATTGAATGAAGGAGAGACAACATCAATATCATTTGGTTGTGAAGTAGCATTAACACATGCATGTTCCCTTAAAATGTTGCTTCAATTAGTTTGGTGTTGTGCATTGTTTAAGTTGTCACTTGATGAGTTTTTAGGCTCACTTTGTTGGCAACTTGTTAAAGTTCCACTAGTTCTTGATATAGTCATACTATCGGATCTTCCGATTATGGGAGCTTGATTTTTAGCAACTCTTGGAGAACTTGGAAGAGGTCTGTGTAACTCAAATAGTTGGTTATCATCAGAATCACTTTGAATACTTGTTCTAGCTGAAACATTCTCACAAGAAGGTTTTGAATAGTTTGGAAAGAATTCTAAATCAAAGATATGATCAGGTCCATTCCCCCTAACACAAGGAGTGTGGTCATTTACAAAAATATTTAAAGATTCCTCAAATTGTTAATTTTTAATGTTGTAAACTCTATAGGCAATAGAGTTAGAGGAATATCCAACATAGATAGCATCATATGACTTTTCAAAAAATATTTCCAAATTGTCCTTTATGTTAAGTATGGTATACCTGCTGCCAAAGGACCTAAGATAGCTAATGAACGGTGGCGTTTTGTTCCATAGCACATAAAAGTTTTTTCATGGGGCTTAAAAATAAGAACTTTGTTCTGCACATAGCATCCACTGTTGACTTCCTCTGCCTAGAATGTTAGAGGCAGCTTTGAATCAGCTAACATATTCCTAGCACCCTCAACAAGTGCCCTATTTCTCCTCTCAGCAACACCATTTTTTTGAGGAGTTCTAGGAGCACTATATTGTCTGGCAAACCCTTTTGAGTTACAGAATGTGTCAAGAACTTCATTCTTAAACTCTGTCCCTTGATCCCTTCTTATTACTTTAATCTTTTGATCAATTTGATTTTCTATTTTAATAGTAAAAGATTTTAAAGTTTTAGCAGTTTCATCTTTAGTTCTTAAAAAGAATCCCACGTAAATCTAGTAAAATCATCAACTATCACAAGGCAATATGATTTCCTTTCAATGCTCATTATACTTGTGAGACCAAATAGATCCATGTGCAATAAGTGTAATGGAGTGATTATAGATTTAACTTCTTTGGCTTTGTGAGGAACCCTGTGTTGCTTTACTTTTAGACATGTAACACAATTATCTTTGCGCAAAAAAATCTTTTTAGGCACACCTTGTACTAAGTTATTTTTAACCAAATTGTTCATGATTTTAAAATTAGCATGAACCATTCTTTTATGCCAAAGAGTTGAGTCATCACTATTAGCTTAGGAAATAAACCATGAAACCTCACTTAGTGGGGAAGCATTGTTCATATAAAGCTTGTACATATCCCCTTTCCTCGAAGATCTAAGAAGTATCAATTCCTGAGGAAATATCATCCTGGGTTTAAAGATAATGCACTCATTGTGAAAAGCATTTGGTGCTTTTGGTCATAGAATTGAGAAACACTTAAAAAGATTATATTCAAGTTGTTTTACAAAGTTTACTTTATCTACCTTCAACTTACCATTAGATACACTACCTCTGCCTGAACTGTATCATTCGATTTCACCTCCAACCTGAACAAGGCCTTCATCAAAATATTGAAACTGTTGAAGATGAGATCTGTTCTTTAACATGTGCATGGAGCATCCACTATCCACAATCCATACATTTCCATTTTTGTCATCTAGATGTCCCTACATATAGGGTGAAAAGATATGTTACTATAGAAAACCCAAGCCTTGATAGTCTTGGGCTCTTCCAATGTAAATGACATAACTGAGCCAAAATGTATGCATGGGGGCTCAATTGTAGTATGTGAAGAAGAGCTCTGGGCTACAACATCTTATCTGATCTTCCATTCCATCGTTTGGTTGATTAGAGTGGATGACCTTGATGAAGCTTGAGAAGCATAGCATTCTTCCGAGGCTTCTTTCTTCTCGGAAGAAACTTTCACCACCTTTTCTTCCAAAGCAGTCTTCTTCTCAAAAATTTTCAAAGGAATTCTTTTGTTCTTTTGAATTTTCTTTGTCTTGTCTTTCGAAGCTACTTTCATTTCGGAAAAATGAGTTTCTTCCAAAAGCAACTTGGCTTCAAAAACAAATTTTCCTTTTCTTAATACCTGAACCATGTGGTAAGATCAAAATGTGAAACTCTCCTTGAATCGTTCTTTCTTAACATTGGTTGCATAATATGTGTTTGCAGGATTGTGATAACAATCTTTTGCCATGAGGTTGTGTAGACCACACATTATGCATTCAATGTTAACTTTTATGGTATGTGAAGAATATTGTTTCTTTACCTTCTTATCATAATCAACATTCTTTCCCTTCAACTTCTGATCCTTCAGCTGGACAGGAGTGATGGTACTACACCCCTTTCTTGGATTGGAGTTTCCAACAACTTGGAATCCGGCTGAAATGAACACACCCTTTTGCTTTGGATCTATCTTTAGCTTGGACTCAGCCACTTTCTTGGTGTTTTTTTTGGCTGCCTTAGCTTTGTTTCTTCTTGCTTTGGTAGCTAGGGGTTGATCATCACTAATGGGGATAGGTTGTTTTACTTGGTCCTTTCCTATGATGGTGTCCATAGTTGCATCATTCTTCAACTCATGAGGTAGAGAGGCGGCAGATGGAACCTCTTGTTCTTTAGTACCACATATTGGTTGTCTTATAGAATCATAAGATTATGGTGGAGCAATTTCATAGGTTCCCAACCCATTTTTGTTTTGATAACAGACCTTTAAGTGGGAAGATAATGCAAATATTGTTTTATTGTTATGCTCTTAAATGGCATACTTCTATGCTTTGTCCTCAGCCTAGCTGGGCTTAAGCCTCAATAAACTTGGAAACTAAATCTTTGATTTAAGTCCTATAGTTGGAGTGCTCATGTTTTAAAAAAGATATAGTTTTCTCTAACTCATCAATTTTTATTTTATAGTCAGTTTTTGTCTTTTTAAAATCTTTAAGGACTCAATATCAGATTTGATGTCTATGTTATAGTCCCAATATAATTTGACTTTAGCAATACAAGCTGGAGTACAAAGATGTTCATATACATTGCATCATCTATTCCAACCCTGAGTGATTGAGTAGGGATCACATCTTGCACCATGAAGCTCGAGTCAACTTCTTGAGCAACAATAGCAGTTTGTTGTTCAGTTGACTTTGTAGTAGCTTTAGATGCCACTGGATGTGTGGAGGCTTGAGTGGCTCCTGGGTTGGATTTAGGAGCTTTCCGTTCCTTAGAAAAATGACATAGTTTTTTACAATTGTAACACTTAGCTTTGGTTTTGTGAATTTGCTGTTAGTTGGGTTTTGAAGAAACTGGCTTCCAGTTCTTTTGAAGAACTTCTTTGCTCTGTAAGTCAGTAGAGCCATTTGTTGGACTATGTCCATGTATTCAACATCATCTGGGCTAAAACATTCTAGATCATCAAAACGGAACTGAAAGTCGTTAGAATATTCATTTCCAGAAACAAAGGAACAATTGTCTATAAGGGATTTGATTGAGACTATTGAGACCTTGGTGTCTTGGGAAAAGTGATGTATGGCTCACAAGAACATGATGGTTGCAGAGAGTAGGCCAGGTACTGCTGAGGTTGTGGGGTTCTTAAGCCTTCGGCAAACATTAAAGTGTTGCTAGTAGGAAGGATGGGAGTTTTTCTCACCTTGTGGCCTTTTGAGTCTCCATCTCTACACGGTATCCATCATGAATGTTGTATAGCTCGATCATTATAAGAGTGTTCAAATTCTCTGCCCTCTTGATAGAACACAATGAAAAGTCCACTCTTAAAGAAGTGCACTCATGAACTTCTTTGATAGGTCTCTCATCTCAGGAGTCACATCTACAGACTAAAGTGATGAAATAAGATCCATATACCTCAAGTATTGCTAACTAAAGGTCTCTCCAACAATATGTGTGAAGTTTTCAAATTGTTGCTTCGTGGAATATTTCTTTGACTCATTTGAACCAGAATACATTGATTTCAAAGCGTCAAGGAGTTCTTAAGTTGGCTTAGGTGCTCAAAGCCTACCATTATGGAGTTTGGTATGGCTATAGGCAGTATAGTCATCGCATTGTTATCGCTCTCCATTCTCTTGAGGTCTTTGATGTGTGCGGATAGTATATATATTTTGATAAAGGTTTTTGTCACAGTTTCAATTTTAATTGGTTATTACTAATACTAAACCATACACAAAAGGCAAATGTACCTGTCATGTGGTAATATAGTGTTTGTAAGAACCGAGTATCATTCCGTGGACACACTAAGCCTACTCAACAACCCTCGTAATTGACTATTGGTTTTATGTCTAAGAAAATTATAAGTTTAACAATGTAATGATAAATAAAGATAGATAAAGACACATTGAGACTTTTGGTGATTCTTTCAGTGAAGTAAGGTTGTTATCCTAATTTAGATTACGCTTATGTAATTACGATGAATTGGTGGTGTGATTAAAGATATTGATTAATGTAACTATATTATTGCTTATAAAGGTGAGTTGGCGCAATGTCTCGTCTATTTGCTTCGTAGTGACTAGAATCATGTCAGGTTGAGTTTTACTACTTAAATCAAAGCCCTAGTAATGTAGGTAAACCTTTTATGACCATTTTGACATTTGATTTCTAAAAATGTAACTTAATATTAAAAAGAGAGTTGACAATGTTCCTTTCTAACATACCATTAATTTTAAAATACCATAAGAATTACTATAGATTTCTCATACTAATAAAAGGGAACCCGCAAATAATCAGAATGTTAAGATGATATGATTCCAATAACCATCTCTATTTAATTAGCCATGGATTTATTATAAAGATTGGTTTCACGAATAAAAGTTTATTATATGTTTTTCAACTGTGTATTATAATCACATTACAAATCACAAAGTTATAACTTCCCGTTCAAATGTAAATGCTACCCATCAAAAGTTTTCCCAAGACCACCATAACTTTAAAATAATATAAATCACACCATTAGTTTATCACAAATTACATAAGTTTTATTAAATACGAATAAGACATGAAGTTTAGCTCATAACGAGCTTGAACATAAAAACAAAGATAAAAGATCGAAATGAAATTATCGGTAAATTAGAACAATCAAACCGGTGATCCACTATGGATGATGTTAAATGATCCCAAGCTTCTTCTAATTGTTGAATGAACCTCCAAAACCTTCTAAGGACCTCCAAAGGATGGGTTCCCACGAGGCAACACCAGCACATCACCTCCTAAAAGTTCCTCTTCAAGTTACAAATGAAGTCCTTTTTATAGGCTTTTTGAAGTGTTTAAGCACGGCCTCGTGCCTAAAAGGCACAACCCCATGCTAGTACAATGTACGTAAGAGTTGGTCAGCTAGTACGCTCAGATGTTGTCAGGCACGACCACGTGTTCAATGGGGCACAACCCCGTTTTTGTGGTGGGGCATGGCCTCGTGCCTCCTTCGGCATGCCCCAATGCCTCGGGTCAAGGAACCGTACTTTTTTTCTTGTCGGATGGACAAACACGGGGGGTGCTAATTTTAACACGGGGGGTGCGTTTCAGGATAGGCATCGGGGTGTGCCTAATGAAGCACCAACCCATGCTTGAATTCCAAAGCTTGGTTTTCTATATTTCCTTTTTATTTAAGCGTTTTTGTTCATCTAGGTCTTTTCCAAGCCTGAAACACAATATGAACGATTTAATTATCAAAATATCATTTTAAATAATAGTTTCTAAAATAATTGGTGTGAAATTTATGTGTTTTATATGTATAATTTGAAGCACATTAGTCTTCATTTGAGTAATCTTCAACGGCTTTCTCTATCATGGCACCTTACCACCTGGTCCTGCCACTTTTGTTTGTAAGGACCATTGATGATAGATATCCATATTTTGTTGTCTTGATACTTAATGAACCCTTCAATATGCTTACTCTAAGATTTGAAGTTATGAGGGGTGTGATTGGAGCTTTAGTCATCGTTCCCTATTCAGACTTACTTAATTTCTTGTTGGTGGCCATTTTGAGTGAGGTAAGTGTATGAGTGATAAAAAAATTCATTTTGTAAAGATTATATGTAGAGGCTAATGTAACCCAAACACCCAAAGTCTCTCCTACTTACATGCACAAGTGTATTGATGTAGAATGTTTTGAAAGTTTCACACCAACATTAGAAATATTCTAAGTGTGAAATCTTTTGAAGCCAAGACCAATCTTCCGAAGCTTCAAAGAAAAGTCTTCCGAACCCAACACTTGAAGACAGATCTCTTCCAAAGACTTTTGAACACACGCTTTATCTCATGTACTTTTCCATAAAGCTGAACCCCTTTTCCACTGCAACTCTGTAAAGTCACCAACTTTCATAAGTTGGTGAAAAGGTCCATGCTTTTGGTAACTGTACATTGAGGTCCTAAGTCTGTAACTTTCTACTTCATGTACTTTATCCTTTTTATAATGTATTAGGATGTGAGCTATGGCATGTCATAGTCACTAGTCAAAACACAATCTACCTTTTGATTCTACAATTGATTTTGTTTATGTCTAGTCAATTGTATCCAGCTGGCCTTCAAAGTATGGCCGGTTGTAGGATGTAATATATGTATCTCAAGTACTTGTAACTTTCTGAAATGCTTTGTAACATTTGTAATAGAACTTGAGAAGGCAATATACTGCAATCTTGATATGTTGCAGCTTGCAGCAGCAACATATTTAGCTTCATATGTTGACAGAGCAACAAATGTCTGCTTCTTACACTGCCAGGTGACTAACCGTCTTCCAAAGAAATAACATCCCGCTGATGTTGACTTGTAATTTATCTTACAATCACCATAATCCGAGTCACTATACGATGTAAGCTCAAAGTTACCATCATGAGGATACGAAAATCCGAGTGTTGTAGTACCCTTCAGATAAGAAAAGATCCTTTTAACCCCAATTAGATGATTTACTTTTGGTTTAGCCTGATATTTGGAAGAGAGACACATAGCATACATAATATCAGGACGAGAGGCTATGAAGTACATTAGAGATCCGATCATTCCTCTGTACATAGTGGCATCTACCAGATCATCATTTTCGTGGGGTGCCACATTATGGTTCATGGCAAGTGGAGTTCCAGCAGTAGTTGCACTCTCCATGTCGAACCCTCTAAGCATATCTCCTACATATTTGGACCGATGCAGGAAAATTCCATATGGTGTCTCATCCACCTTTAATCCAAGAAAGAACTTCATCTCTCCCATGGCACTCATCTCAAACTCAGCTTTCATCACTAATTCAATTCTTTACATAATTCTTCATTTTGGGAACCGAAGATTATGTCATCCACATATGTCTGTACCAGTAGTAAATCACAATCCTTCTCTTTGATGAACAGGGTGCAGTTAATAACCCCTCTACGAAAACCATGTTTCACCAGATGAGTAGAGAGTTTCTCATACCAAGCTCGAGGGGCTTAATGAAGACTGTAAGGAGCCTTGTCTAGTTTATAAATTCTATCCTGATGATAAGGATCCTCAAATCCTTCGGGTTGACTAGCGTACATTGTTTCACGGATTTCACCATGAAGGAATGCACTTTTCACATCCAATTGATAAACTTTGATCTTCATGAAGGATGCATAGGCTAAGAATATACATATTGCTTCCATCATTGCCACAGGTCCAAACACATCATTGTAGTTGTTAGGATCTCAGCCTCTTGGTTTAATCGATTGAACAGATATAGCAGCGGAATAGCTCAGAATTAGACAAATTCAAGCAAGAACATTCGATATAAAGCGATAAAAGAATTTTGTTATAGAGAGAGAAATATCTGACAAAAGGAATATTGCATTAAGATTGTCGGCCTCAATGGCACGATTACAGGTGAGTCATCCTTCCTTATAAAGGAAAGAATGACGTAGGCTGATGTCACTTGAAAGTGACATGTAACCGTTTTATAACTACTGATGTTTAACAACTACTGAAGATGTCAACAACTGACATCTTCTTACAAATGTTCCTAAGTGTTAAACATCTTATTTACAACTATTGAAAAACATAAAACTACTGATACTACAACAACTGAAGAACAACCTCTTCAGTTGTTTACAAGTACTGAAAAGGAAACAAAACTACAGAAAAGTAAACAAACTACTGAAAGGAAAAGAAAACTACTGATGAAGAAAAACCATCACAACAATTGAAGAAGCCCTCTTCAGCTGTTGTCATCAGCTGTTAGCATCAGCTGATGTCTTCAGTACTTGAACATCAGACTTTGTCTTTCAGCTGTTGATCTTCAGTCTTTGTCTTCAGTACTTGTTGAAGTCTTCAGACTTTAGATCTTCAGCTGTTGTCTCAGTCTTTGTCTTCAGTAATTCAGAAATACTTCAGCAGTTGTATTCTTCAGACTTTGTAGAACAGCTGATCAGGTCTTCTTCAGCTGTTGTGATGTCCTGTGGGACTTAGAGTTTCTCTGATCAGGCTCATTGGTTCTTTTGGTCCAACAGTAGTCAATGCCTTCTACTTGTCGAAACCCTTGAACGGCAAGTCGAGCCTTGTTTCTGATTATGACTCCTTGGTCATCTCTCTTACACTTAAGAACCCATTTAGTCCTAATCACCTTTTCACCTTTGGGTCTATCCATAAGAGTCCATACTCGTAACTTCTTGAACTAAAGGAGTTCCTCTTGCATAACACTCACCCGTGCCTCATCATTTAAGGCTTCACTTACTTATTTTGGCTCAACTTGAGACATAAAACATCGATACGCACCATCGTGTAAATAACCTTTTTCCATTACTACGACATAATCAGCTGGGTATAACTGATTTCGTGTCTGAACTCCCGATAGAATATCCCTGATGACATTATCCAGGGGATGATTCACATTAACCCGAGTTTCGGGAGTGGTGGAAACAACTACCTCATTATCTAGATTTTGAATCCCAGGTTCAGTTTATGTGGCTATTGGAGTATGGGGTTCAGAAGTTTTAGTGGCATCAAGATCAGATGCTTGTGTACTTTCAGAAGTGTGAACCTGTTCCTCTTGGTCCATATTTGCACTCTCAACTACTTCATCATCAGAATAAGACTCTCTTACCTTAAGCTCTTCCCCTGAAGGGCTAGGAGTATTGTCTAATGGAACCGATGATGCTGAGTCTTGTGTAGGAGTATTCAGATAATCGTACATCATTCGAGTAGATGATTCGTCATCACGGTGAGAAGGAGGTAGATTGAAGGACTTGAAAAATCCATCATAGTTAAAGAAGAAGGAAGATCCTTTTTCAGTAGGGGGTGGTGTATCTTTGGACATCAACATTGCACCACACTTCTACATGACTTGTTGAGTTGTTATAAACTCTCTTGTCTGGTATACTGTATTCGAGAAAGATACCTTCTCCGGCTTTCTCACAAAGCTTCCTATTATGAGTCTTCTTTAACAGCATGCACGGTGCTCAAAATGGTTCGAGATACTCAAAGTTTGGTTTATGTCACTGGAGCAATTCATAACATGTTTTCCCATGACGTTTGACCACTAAGACTCGATTGAGCGTGTAGCATGCATTAGCCACTACCTCATTCCAGAATTGACTAGGCAATTTAGAGCCGGCTAACATTGTATTTGTTGTCTCTATCAAGTTTTGGTTATTTCTTTTAGCAACCCCATTCATCTGTGGAGTGTAGGCAGAAGTAAATTGATGAACAATTCCTTTCTCTCGACAGAATGCCTCCATCCACTGATTCTTGAACTCTGTTCCGGTGTCTAATCGAATCTTTCTTACCTTCAGCTTGTAGAGTGATTCCAAAGTAGTTACTAGATGTTTGAATGATTCAAATGTCTTTGATTTGGATTTCAAAAACATCACCCAGAGAATCTTGAGTAATCAACAGTTACTACAAAGCAATACAGATCTCCAGCACTGCCCTTTATGCTAACTGGGCCAAACAAATCCATGTGTAGAAGCTTGAGAGGAATATCGATAGAATTAGCTTTCTTTGTCTTGTGAGACTTCTTGGTCTGTTTCCCTTTCTAACATGCTACGCAGAAATCTGGGAGCTGGAAATTTTTGACGGTAGCACCATTAACTAACTCATTCTGAAACAGATGATTCATCTTCCTAGAATTAATGTGTCCCATTCTTCTATGCCAGGAGACTGAATCCCTCTCTGTTGCCTTTGACAAGAAGCATAGGACTGTGGACTCAGTTGTGGAGACTTTTGATAGATCCAGGACATATAGATCATTATATCTTGAAGCTGATATTAGAACTTCATCGTCCTCGATAACATAATCCTTCTTCAACATGTAGCACTTCTTGTTGTCAAACACAACCTTGTATCCCTTATCACAAATTTGGGAGACAGAAAGCAAGTTGTGTTTCAATTGTTGAATGTAGTTGACCTTGTCAAACTTCACTTTCACATTTCCCACTTCGCCTTGAGCGGTGATGTAACCTCCTTTATTTCCAGCGAATGATACGTGTCCCCCTTTAATTTGTTTGACGTTGAAAAGGAGAGACGAATTCCATGTCATGTGCCAGGATGCCCCACTATCAATAATCTGGGTATTAGTGATAGCGTTATAGCTGACACCATGCACATTCAAAGAAATTGATTAATTCAGGTTTGGGACCCAAGCCTTAACCGGCTTGGGTGCCCTAGAGGTATCAAACATCATGAACTCAACCCACTTTCAATTAGAGGATGACGGCATAGCCTTCTTCTTCTTGTCCTCACTATCAGACACATTACATGATTTTTCTTTCCATAAACCAGTTTTGTGTAAGGCTTGTTTATGGTAAACAGACGACTGGCTCATGATTTGAACTTTAGGTTCACTAATACTCTTAGGTGGAGTATTAGATCTAATTTTAGAAAATCTTGGTTTTTCATTAAAAAGTTCAATTTTCTTTTTGGGCGCTTGGTAATAAGGACAATTAGGAGAGATATGTCCTTGTTTTCCACAACTGTAGCATGATCTCCCTTCTACATATTCAAGAAAATTTTGATGTGGGGTTGAGTTTGGTAACGTTTGAGATGTGTGCAGTTGGGTTGTCTCACTTCTCTATTAGATGTTTCACCTTCTTTAACAAAATTAATTGTTTTAACATTTTGAACATCTTTCACTTTCATATTATTTGGAGTTTGATGATTAACACGTTTAAGGTTAATGGGATTAGTCATTTTGGGTTCTGAAATAGACGTTTGTGAACCTGGCCCTAATTTTTCAATTTTATCATTTAAATTCTCAATAGGCATCTTCTCTTTTGATTTCAAAGTAGAATCTTTCCGTTTAGTGGCAGATTTCACAGGTTTACCATAGAATCAGGATCACTAACCAGAGGAGTAGACACCACATGATCCTTTACTGGGTTCTTATTGATTGGTTTACATTTAGTGTTCAAAAGGATTTCATGTGGTGGTGGCACTATCTTATAACCCAGACCTTCCCCACTATTTCGCTCTTTCACTAAGTCTTGAACTATGTGAGTAGAACTAGCCAAACCGGGCAGTTTTTGTTTTAAAGATTCAACCTCGACTTCCAAAACTGCTTTTTCCTTTTGGTTTCCTCCAAAGAGTTTAAATAAAACTTGATGTCATTTGATTGATTTAAGGCAACAACCTCGGTTTCCCTTAGTTGTTTACCTAAAACTTCTATCTTTTCTTTGAAGCTGCACTCATTTTGTTGTAAAACATGATTTGCTTTAGTGGAGAGTTGTAAATCATTTACTAGATTATCATTATGTTCTAATAACCTAGAAAATTTTAAATCAATGCTTTCACAAAATTTGTCACATTCAGTATAGGCATGTTTTTCAAATAATTGGTCTTTAAAACTTACCTGTGAGGAATCAGACAAATCAGCCATCAAAGCAGATTTAGACCCTTCGGTGACTGGAGATTCTGAATTTGTAGCTCTAAGCTCTTCATCAACCAGATGATCAACAACGTCCATAGCTTCTTCAATATTAGAAAGTTGCTCAGCTATGATGTCTCCTTCACTTGCAGATCCATCATCCAATGCCTCAACGAAAGTTGCTCAGAAACAAATCGGAAAGACCAGTCTTGACCTTCATCAACTTGAGCAGTCAAAGCCTTTGTCTCTTTACTTGAAGATAAAGTTCCAATCTTATCTTTGTCTTGACGGTTGAATGTAGGAAACGGATTTCCATTTCTAGTTTTCTTTGGCTTTACACACTCACGTTTAAAATACCCCTTTTCATCACAGTTGAAGCACGTGACTTTGGTTTTGTCAAATCCAAAAGTCGTATTTATAGTGGCAACTAGATTTTGCCCCATCTTTTTAACAAGCTTCTTTGCTCTTCTGACAGCACTAGCCAAAGCCCACATTATATCCATTCTTTCTAGCTCAGTTTCATCAACTTGCTCGTAGTCCTCATCAGCAAGATGATAATTTCCAATCTTACCAGCAACTATACCATCATAAGATTGTACAACATCCACTAGAAGATCCATGTGCTCTTTAGCAACTTCCACAGTGACATTTTCGAGATTCTCGGTCTTCAACTTCGTAGTATTTGCCTCAAGAGCTATGTATTGAGTTCCAGATGACCCTGACATTTCGGTTCCTGATGCACTACTTTGGGAAGAAGCTAAAGAGCTAGACACAAACACCATTTGTAACAGTGCTCCTGAAACTGTTTGAGTTGGAACTGAATTGTATAGTGAAGGATTCTGAACATAGGATTGTTTTTTTGACTTGTATTTCATACATAGTTCTTCCTCCCTTAACTTCAAGATGAAAACATTTATGTCTAAAGTAGCAAGAATTTTGTTTTGCCTCAGATTTGACACAAATGGATCCCATTTATCTGGCAGACCATTAGTAAAGCTAGAGACTTTATCTTCCATGGATGTGGTCACACCATGAGTGTGCAACTAACTCATTAGATGATAGAATCGATCATTGATATCATCTAAGCTTTCATTCCCAATTGAGGAAAAATTATCAAACTCCTTTTTATGAGTTTTTTCCTTTAGTGCTTTCAAAGTTGCATTTCCTTCATATATCTTTTCCAATGCCTCCCATAACTTCTTAGCCTGCTTGTTCCCAGAAAACTGATGAAAGATATCCTTAGGTATAAACTGAGTCAACAACGCATATACATTGTTTTCAACATTAAACAGAATCTTCTAGGCTTCGCTCATTCCTCCCAAGGTCAACTTGACTCCATTAGCACTGACTGGTTCTATGTAACCAGTCTCAATAGATGTTCAAAGATTTGGGTCAACTCCATTTAAGTAGATTTCAAACCGTTGTTTCCACTGTGGGTATTCATCCAACGTTAACAGCTTTAGCGGTTTGTTATGGTTTGCAATCTCATTCTCTAGAAGTAGGGTTCTGGATGCGTGAGTCCTTTCCAGTAATAAATGCAGCAAATCGGTCTTCCATTGCTTTAGACTTGGTAAACTTAGAACAGGATAGTTTCACTCGTGCGAATGGGCTATGCGAATAGGTCACTCGTGCAAATGAAGGATGCGAATGAATTCAATCGTGCAATTGGATTCAGTCATGCGTATGAACAAGGAGATTGGAATCAACCGACTGAGTTGTTTAAACGTGCGAATGTGAGATGCGATTGAGTTCAGTCGTGCGAATGGAGTATACGAATGAGTTCAATCGTACGAATGGACAAATCGTGCGACTGAAGGCTGCTGTGTTTGAAGAAACGAATATTTTGAACACTTTGACACAAAATACGAATTTTCCAGAAACCCTAATCTGCCGTTTGAAGAAAAATTGAATCTTTAACACATACAAATGTCAAAAACACTTTTTGAAACAAAAAATATGATTCTTTTAAATGAAAACATTGATTTTAACAACAAACCCAATTGAATCCAGGCAAAATCAGGAGCGAAAGCTTTGATACCACTTGTTAGGACCATGTACGTACGGAGTACTAACGGATTCTGTGTGAAACCAGATCAAATAGTGTGGAATTCTATTTTATTGGCGATCCAGTCAGTGAGAACGATAACTCGATCGATCTAATGATGAAACAAATGTTAAGAATGAGTAAAAATCGATCAAGAACGAACTATGAAGTTGGATTGGGTGTTCTGGATGCTCTGGACGGCTAGGGTTTATGTATATTTGAAGTCTCTCTCAAAGTGTTCTATTTTTCCATGAATTAAGTGTTATTTAAATGGTTTGCATCTTTCATTCATACGACTGAACCATTAGCATGGTTCAGTCGTGCCACTGACTCATGCGATTGAGTCAGACGCACGACTGAAGGTTCAGTCGTGCAACTGAGTCAATCTTATGCCTCAATTATTCGACTGATCCAGTCTCTTGGCTTAGTCGTGCGACTCGTTCATTAGTATGATTCATTCATCCATATGGTCCATAAGTATGGTCCATTAGAATGAATAATCACCTGACTAAGTTGAACACATTTCTTAGTCATTATTGACTTAGAATTGTGTACAACAATCTCAAACCTATATATGAAGTTCATACATATGACTTATACTTAACACAATAATAATATGAAATAATCAAAGCTAAATAAACATCAAGGCATATATCATATTTTGTTAGGATCAGTGATTTAAGTTTGATTAATTAGAGTAGATTGCAGCGGAATTCGAACAACGAATTAGACAATTTAGCAAGAACTCAATTGATATTCAATGGAATAGTACACGGTTATAGAGAGAGAGAGAGAATTCTGCAAAAGAAATATTTCATTCAAATGCTTTCGTGGTGGCTGAAAGTCATACGTTACAATTAGGTCAACATTCCTTATATAAGGAATGTGACGTCTGCTGATGTCACTTGATAGTGACATCTAACAGAATTATACAAACAACTGAAACTATGCAAACTACTGAGAATATTCTCAACAACTGATCACATCTCAGAGAATACTAAGTCCAAGAACATAAAACTACTGTACTAAAACTACTAAAACTATAAACTACTGAAAGGTAAATTACAAGTACTAAAAAGGAAAACCATCACAACTACTGAAGTTAATAACTTCAGCTGTTGTGACAACTACTGATCACTGTGGTCTTCTGTCTTTGTCTTCAGTAGAAATCTTCAGATCTTGTCTTTAGACTTTGTCTTCAGACCTTGTAATCAGCTGATGTCTTCAACTGTTGTGATCTTCTTCAGTAGTTGTAATGTGTGTGGGACTCAGAGGTTTTTCTGATCAGGCTTATTGGTTCTTTTGGTCCAACAAACTCTCCCTGAACGAATGCAGCCAAAACCTCTAAGTTTGTTGATAATCCCACTTATTCTTTGGCAGAAACACGCTCTTGATCAGCTTCAGAGGTAATCATGTAAGCACAGGCCGGGAAAAGGTTTCTGATCTTTTGATTAGCTAAGTGTGGAAGGGAACTCTGTCTTGGGGAAACTGGACACAGAGTCTTGTCCCAACCATGAAACCTAATTCCCATTGATGAGTCTGTAAGACTCTCTTGCATAGGCCTCAAGGAGAACAACTTGTTCCTCCTTGGTGAGTTCTTCTGCTTCTCCCTCAAAGAAGAACTCAGGGCCATAGTTTCAGACGATTACCTTACTGTCTTCCCATTCTTCAACTCAACAGTTATGATCTCTTTGTATGTGAATTCATCTGGATGAGAGCCTTCTAGCAATAACTGGAGTTCACTCTTTTGATGATCTTCAAGTCTCTTGTATAACAGCCCTTTCTTGATCATTTTGTTCTCAAGTAGAGATTGAGGGGTTGTCTTTCAGTTGTGTGCTCTCTTGAATTCTTCTATAATCTCCTAGGGTGAGACTACCACAGCCAACATAATTGCAGCATTCAAAGTCTTTTTCACTTGGCCATGATATCTACTTGGTATGTTCTTCTTGTGTATTCTGGAACTTACCCTGGGGTCTAGCCAAATCCTCACTCTTCTCTTTGATGTTAGAATGTATGCCTAAGAGTGTACAGCCTTAGAGCTTGTTTCTTCATTGCTTGAATGGATGAGGACTGAGGGAAGTCCTTGTCAACCATTTTGAGAAATGGCTCATCATGCAGCTTCTACTGTTCTACTTCTTCAATCTTCACTTTCACCATTTGCATTTGCAAGTCAGGTGTGATCATCTGTTGACTTCTGGGCTCAGGTGTTTTAAGTTTGAGAACAACAGAGATTGGCAGACTGTCTTCATTCTCATCCTCTTCTTCTTCTTCTACCCTCAACACCCTTCTCCTCCTTCTGGGTGTATCACTGGGTGTGGTTTGAGATGGTTTTTGGGGTAATGGAATTGGTTTTGTGGGTTGAGTTGTGGGTGGTTTTGGTTTAGGGATAGAATTGGCAAATTTTAGAGATGATTGCTTTGAGGGTTGTTTTTGAGTGGGAGTATGAGAAGGCTGATCTAGCAATTTAGTGGACCAAGATACTGTCTCTGGACCAAGACTTCATCTATATCAATGATCTTCCTAGATATTTGGCAATAAACCTGATCATAATCTCCAACCTTTCCCTATCCATCATACTGTAACTAGCCCATCTTGCTTGAATTTCATTTATCTCCAGCCTTCTGATCACAACATCTAAGGTGGATGTGTCATGACCCTGTCTGAAGAGTTGATCTATTATTTTGTCCATAGATCTGCTGTGAGCTTCATCAGCTTCTTTGACTAGATCTTCTAAGGACTTTTCTCCATCAGACTTTGACTCAGCACTTCTCTTCCTTTTGTAAGTGATCAGTTGATCTTTCTGCTCTTGCACTGTGATCAGCTGTTTCTCTGAGATCAGTTCTTGTTCTTTCTCCAACTCCTTTTCTTTTTCTGGTTCTTTCTCATCTTCTACTCTCTTCCTTTTCCTTTCTTTCACTGCCTTAGACTTAGTAGTCTCCCCCTTTTTGGGTGCATTGGGATCAGGGGCTTGAAAGGCAGAAAGTGACTTGTGAACATCATCATCAAGGAGTGTTTGGAGATTTGAGGAGATCCTCTCATCAATGGCTTTATATACTATCTCAATGATGATGGGAGTGATGAGAGGTAAGGAGCTTTGAAAGGTTGCAACCATCTGCTCAGAGGGGTTCTGTCCCTAAGAGGTGGTGCCAAAAGCAGTGGCTAGTGGGTTAGTTAAGTGTATTGGATGTGTGTTGGTGAACCTTCAAATGAAGGTGCCATCTGTGGGTTTATTGGGGCAGATGGACTTTTATCCTGAGACATTTTGGCTAGCAGTTCTTTGAGTCTGCTCACCTCAGTCACTAGGATTGTGTTATGGGCTATGACATCAAAGAAAAAGCCCAGGTCATCATCAGTCTTTGCTGAATCATCTGACCTCCTGATTAAATCAGGATGTACATGCCCTGAGTGTAGATCAGTATATGCATGTGCCCCTTGTTCTTGGTTCTGGGGACTTCCTGCCTCTAGACTTTGTCCTTCATTGGCAGTTGCCTCTGGTGAGTTCTTATATATGTTACCAACTTCATCCTGTTCATTTGCTGAATCAGTAGAAGTGGCAGCCTGACCAGATGTTCTAACCTCCTCTTCTACACTTGGAGATTGAACATTATAACCCCTGTGTTGTGGTTATCAGCAGCATTTTGGTCCTCCCCCTCAATCGTTGAGGTATTCCCAATGTTAATTGGTTTTTGGGGAGGGGTGAGGAATGCAGCTGACTCAACACTTTAGCAACTATAAGGGTTGGGCTTTGAGAGGCGGTTGCATTTGGAGATTGGTCAGAAGTAGATTGCACCCGGGGTGAGAGATGCTCTTCAATGGAAACCTTCTCAACTGAGATAGGTTCTAGTAATGTGGTATCCCCAAATTTGGTTGCAACAGGATCCTGTGGAGAGGATACCTGTGCGGTTTCACCTGGTTGAGTCTCTGACATGACTGGGGGTTAGAACCGGTATGTGTTTTCTGTATTGGTGGTACAGGGGCATCCTCAGGGGACTCATCTCCCTGAGTAGCCTTTTTGAGCTTTTGGGGTTTGGGTTTGGTGGGGACTTTGGATCTGGAGGTGGAGGCTGTGGGTTCCCTCTGCTTGGGTTTGAGTAGCCGGGCAACCCCTTTGAGAGTAGGGTCAGAGTTATGCATGGAGTATACCTCAGCTAAGACAGCTGGAGCAGGGACTCCAAGACCAACAAGGACGTCAGATTTTAATTGATTTAAAATTATGGGCATGAGAAACCTGGGATATAGTAGCCATCTGTTTGTCACAGGTTTTTGAGCCAGATCCTTAAGTTCCATAAACACTATCTCAGAAAAATTTAGAGTTTGTCGTTCAAATATTTTCCATCAGTTGTATGAAAACAACTGAAGACTTGGTTTTAACTATCAACCATTTGAAACAACTGAAGACTGGTTTTGGTCATCAGTAGTTATGAAACTACTGAAAACCTTGGTTTTGGCTTCAGGTGTAGGAAACAATTGAGGACTTGCTGTTAGTCATCAGTAGTTATGAAACTACTGAAGACGTGGTTTTGTCATCAGTTGTTTAAGATGAAACAGTATTTTGTGGAAACGATTGAAGAGAAAATTCTCATCAGTAGTTTTCGTCAACTCTTAGCTTTTCAGCTATTTCATACTGTCCTCACACTTACTCATCAGACTTTTTAGCTGTTTTCAGTTGTTTCATAGGACATCAATACTATCTGTTTTTACTGACATCAGTAGTTATAACTACATCAGTAGTTGTAACTGCATCAGTTTCTTTTAACAGAAAGTACAATACTTTTTAAGTAATTTAGTCTTCAGTAGCTATGAAACCAACTGAGAATAAAACTTATCAGTACTTATTTGTGACATGTTTACTAATGGTCATCAGTACTTGTTTACTGAGATCATTAGTAGTTATCACTTATTCTTCATCTTGGATTGATCAACTGCTGAAGTGGAAACTACTGAAGGTGTGATCTTCAGTACTTTCCTCCTTTCAGTACTTGTGTTAAGTACAGAAGGATCCGTAACAACTGAAGACTTGTTCTTTAGCTGTTCTCTATCCATCCTGAAAGACCGTATGATAGATTCCTCAGTAGTTGTTAATCCTTTTATTTCAGTTGATTTGAAATGCTTTTCAGATGTTGTGACTTGCCCTTCAGTACTTGAGGTACTTTGAGGGACAACATCTGAAGTACTCAGCTTCATGTTCTTATCAGTAGTTAACCCATTAGGCAATTGATTTGCTGAGGTATCAACACTGATTTCATCTTCTGATTTTGGGTGATCTCTTGAGGATGATACACATGATGATGTGGTTTGGAAATTACTTTCACCTTTAGGTTTTACTATTGATTTGGGAGTAAAATCTGTAGGTGGTTCAATGTGATTGTAACCTATTCCAAACTTCACATTCGAACCTGTTTGCTTGCTGAGAAGCATTTCAAATCCCTTGCAGGATGATACCCAGTGGTCACACTCAACTTGGGTAGCTGCAAGTGTTTCTTTGAGATCTCTGTGGTTCTCAAGAATGACCTCAACCTTAGCCTTTTCATCATTTAATTGGTATTTAAGCTTATAAATCTCATCATCTTTATCTTTAAGGACAGACTCATACTCAGCTTTTCTTTTGGAAAGGGTTTTCTCAAGCTCAAGATTTTGATTTATTAAAGCTACATTTGCCTCTCTAATAGAGATAAATGCAGCTATGCAAGATTCAAAACATAGCTTGGCCTTAGCCTCAAAGGATACCTGGGTTACCTGTGATGAAGATGCATTGGAGCATGAACCCTCAGTAGACTCCAGGGCCATGAGAGCAAGATTCCCAAAAGGATGTTCACCACCATGTTGACCATCAGTAGCAAATAATTGCTCATTACCAGAAAGATCATATGGTAAAATGCTCCAGTCAACAGCACCAGGGGTGAAGAAGCTGTGATGAGGTTGTGATTGAGATGGTTGAGATGGTTGAAGCTCAGGTAAGGCTTAAGGTTGTTGTGCAACAGGAACTTGAACTTGATTTGGCTGTGGCATGTGAAAGTAGGGATATGGATATGGCATTGGACCCTGAGGGACAAAATATGCATGAGATAGAGGTTGTGAGTGATGACCAGAACTAGCAAGATGTTGCCCTCTGTTTTGTGAACTATTGCTTGGAAAAGTCACAAAGGGTGCAGAGGAGTTAGATCCAGTTGATCTACACTCTCTTGCAAAGTGCCCAAGCCTGTGGCATTTGTGACACCTCAACTTACTCTTGTCAAAACCAACTTTGGTTTTGGCAGAGAGTCCTGGAAATTTCCTACCAGTTCTCTTGTAGAACTTTTGAAATCTGATATTAATCAAGGCCATTTGGCTCAGAATATCCATCTCTTCTAAGTCATCTTCAGCAATACCTTTCAAATCATCCATAATGAAGCACAAATTGTCACTATTACAGTCTGACTGACTATCAATACTAACAAATGCATGATCAGAACTGTTTCAAGAGAAATCTATATGCTCATCATAATGGCTTTCTGATGCAGCATATTCTGACTCATGACCAACCAAGGCAGTGTTCCCTGGTACAAAGTCATCAGTGAGCTTTCCTGATGATGCCAGTTTCCTTTTCCGCTCTATCTCTCTTTCAAATGTAAGCAGTTTCCCATGGAGTTGGGTGGGAGATAGGCTATCCAGATTTGCACTAGAGCGTAGGACAATGGTATATGTGTCCCATCTCTCAGGCAGTGATCTGAGGAATTCGTTGTTAATCTGGCTATTAGTGTATTCATGTTTGACCATTTTCAGCTTAGAGATCAAACAGGAAAAACGCTCAAACTGTTGAGTCAGTGTCTCACCCTTCCTATGAGAGAATGTCTCATATTGTTGGGCAAGGATTTCTCTATTGTTTGCTAAGACCTCATTTGTTCCACCAAATTGTTCTTTCAATGCATTCCAGAGGTCATGAGCAGTTTCATGATGCATAAGCTCAGAATAGATTTCATTCGGCAGTGCCATGGCCAGAATTCCATGGGCTTTAGCATCAATCTCAAACAATTTTCGATCCTCATCTGAGTATTGTTCCTTCTTCTTTGGAACCATTTGGTTGGTTTCCGGATTGTTCACCATAGGCTTGTGTGGACCATGTACCACAGATGTCCAACAACCTGAACTGTTAACAAACAGGTGATGGAGCATTCTTCGTTGCCATATGTTATACTCAGTCCTAACCAGCATCGGAGGCTTGGTTGAGGAGCCAGTATTGTGAGGGTCATTTGAAGGAGTAGTCATTCTTAGGTTCAATAAAATTCAATTAAGTTTTAACCGATTTAGCGGAAAAGACAACCAACTTAATACGAACCAAGAGGAATCTCAAAGCAAATAACCAAAAGCAGCAGAAATTCAATCTCTATAACCAATTCTTGCAAATATGCTAATTCGATCAAACTTAGATATCGAAATAGCAGTTTCAATGATCAATTTTTAGATCGATCAATGATTAACTTGCTCTGATACCATTTGTTAAGATCAGCGATTTAAGTTTGATTAATTAGAGTAGATTGCAGCGGAATTCGAACAATGAATTAGACAATTTAGCAAGAACTCAATTGATATTCAATGGAATAGTACACGGTTATATATAGAGAGAGAGAATTCTACAAAAGGAATATTTCATTCAAATGCTTTCATGGTGGCTGAAAGTCACACGTTACAATTAGGTCAACATTCCTTATATAAGGAATGTGATGTCTGCTGATGTCACTTGATAGTGACATCTAACAGAATTATACAAACAACTAAAACTATGCAAACTATTGAGAATGTTCTCAACAACTGATCACATCACAGAGAATGCTAAGTCCAAGAACATAAAACTACCGTACTAAAACTACTGAAACTATAAACTACTGAAAGGTAAATTACAAGTACTAAAAAGGAAACCCATCACAACTACTGATGTTAATAACTTCAGCTGTTGTGACAACTACTGATCACTCTGGTCTCCAGTCTTTGTCTTCAGTAGAAATCTTCAGATCTTGTCTTCAGACTTTGCCTTCAGACCTTGTAATCAGCTGATGTCTTCAGCTGTTGTGATCTTCTTCAGCAGTTGTAATGTCTGTGCGACTCAGAGGTTTTTCTGATCAGGCTCATTGGTTCTTTTGGTCCAACAAATTTCATTTCATCATCACATTACACATATGTAAGACATGAAAGACTTTTATATTTAAGCACATAAACTCGGAACATCATGTATCTACAATATTCATGAGAAAAACCTGATTAAATTAGTCAAAGTTGACTCAAATGAACAATATGCTGATTTGTTCACTAAAGCCTTTGATGAACAAAGATTGATGTATCTCATTACGGCTATTAGGATGATAAACATTGACTAATTTATCTCATTTGAAACCCTTTTTTTAAAATGTGTCTTGACTTTTGTAAAATACAATCTAAGCTACGAAGAGAAAATTACCCTCGGAAGAACTCTTCATTATCTTTTGAAGGCAATTTCCTCAATTCAAGTTTTATCTTCCTAATAGTTTTTAGTCTCGGAAGCATATCTTCACTACTTCTGAAGCTTGAAAAACTTCTTCATTCGGAAGACATTCTTATTCTCAGAAGTAAATTCACTTACCTTTGGAAATAAGTTTTGGCTTTAGCAGAGAAAACCTTCGGAAATGCTTTTACCTTTGGAAGAAGACTTACCTCCGTAACGGAAACCTTTGGGCCCCACACAGTAAAAAGCAAATATTTTATTAATGATGTCGAAATATTTTGAATGGTTTTTCACCTTTCCTCCACTGTCATATCTAACCCTAAACCATCTTTTCACCTTATCCACCCAACACCGCTATTTCACCCATTTAATAATCCTGACCCGTCACTTTAATCATTTTACCAAATTCATTGTCCAAAGCCTCCTTAACCCTAAATCACTTGCTTAAACTTGTTTCATCATCTCCTTTCTTACCATGGCACTCAACCCTTAGCACAACCAAGTCGCATTCCTTGACTTTACCAAGGATGATGACTTCTTTTACATCATCTCCTTCCTTACACAATCTCCCTACTTCACTGCTCTGACCGTAAACCCTACTATTTACTTGAACCACATGGAAGAATTCTGGAGTAACAGTCAGATAGTAATCCTAAATGGAGTTAGGGTTATTCGTGGCCAGGAGTTGGTCATTAC